>OY101447.1:164051709-164651709 GCA_956483635.1 Panzeria rudis
TTATATATATTATATATATATATATATATATATAATATATATATATATATATATATATATATATATATATATATATATATTTATATATATATATATATATATTATATATATATATATATATATATATATATATATATTATATATATATATATATATATATATATATATATATATATATATATATATATATATATATATATATATATATATATATATATATATATATTTATATATATATATATATATATATATATATATATATATATATATATATATATATATATATATATATATATATATATATATATATATATATAATATATTATATATATATATATATATATATATATATATATATATATATATATATACTATATATATATAATATATTTATATATATATATATATATATATATATATATATATATATATATATATATATTATATATATATATATATATAATATATATTATATATATATATATATATATTATATATATATATATATATATATATATTATATATATATATATATAATATATATATATATATATATATATATATATATATATTATATATATATATATATATATATATATATATATATATATATATATATATATATATATATATATATATATATATATATATATATATATATTATATATATATATATATATATATATATATATATATATATATATATATATATATATATATATATATATATATATATATATATATATATATATATATATATATATATATATATATATATATATATATATATATATATATATATATATATATATATATATATATATATATATATATATATATATATATATATATATATATATATATATATTATATATATATATATATAATATATATATATATATATATATATATATATATATATATATATATATATATATATATATATATATATATATATATATATATATATATATATATATATATATATATATATATATATATATATATATATATATATATATATATATATATATATATATATATATATATATATATATATATATATATATATATATATATATATATATATATATATATATATATATATATATATATATATATATATATATATATATATATATATATATATATATATATATATATATATATATATATATATATATATATATATATATATATATATATATATATATATATATATATATATATATATATATATATATATATATATATATATATATATATATATATATATATATATATATATATATATATATATATATATATATATATATATATATATATATATATATATATATATATATGTATATATGTATATTTGGTCGTGGCTATTTATGTACACACATATACATGCATGTAGACATAAGTATACATATACATAAAAACATACATCTATGCACACACAAAATTCATACGAGTACATTCTACGAATACATACAACGTGTACTCATTGCACCCTCTAGTCTTTCAAGACTTATAGAAGAATCGTATGCCAAGTATTGTTGAAAAACATTTTAGCCTGCTACATCACCACTGACGGAGGATTTTAACTTTTGAATGATTTATGGCGTTCAAGTTGAGTCAGGAGATTGAGTGTCTTTTGAAGACTTATAATATAATTTTCACGAAATTGGAGTTTTTCTCCCTTTTTTTGAGAGAGAAACAAAAAGACCCATTCAACGAAGAGTTACAGTGTTAAAATGTTCCACAAGAATACTCGTATTTCTCGGGTATTTTACATAAAAGTGCTGAACACATTTTATACCTTAAACCAGGCATGTCAAACTCATTTCAGTGTGAGGGCCAAATTCTTCGTAGATTATAGACCAAATCCTCCTGCGGGCTGCATTTACTTTTTTATTAAAAATTAAAGTTTTGAGTAGAAATTGAATATAAATAATCCATAAAGAAAACAAGCAAAAAATATATTTATTAATAAAAATAATTTTTTGCTGAATATAATGCACTGCTTGTCATTTTTCAATTCATCAAAATCTGGAGTGAAATTTTTGCTTGCTGTAATTCTTAATATCAATGCTAAATGTTCTGCAGTTAATCTGGTTCGCTTGCAGTTTTAGTCATCTTCATTTGTTAAAAATTTCTTCACAAATATACGTGCTACCAGACATGGATAATATGCGTATTACAAAATATCGATTTGCTTCAAACCTGCCAATTTCCCTAAAGATATGAAGTAGTCAAAATTCAATATGGCGACCAACAGACCCCATTTTGTGAAAACGAAAAAAATAAAAAGTCGGCGAACTATTTTAAGATGGGTACTATTGAACAGGTATTTGAAAATAGTCTCTAGGTTTCTCTTATCATTTTTCATTTCGAATGACCATCTTTAACAGTTTAAACTTAGTTAACAACCAAAAAAAAAACCCCAATTGCGTAAAAAGTGAATTTTAAACAAAGAATCTAAAACCAAACTGTGTACGAAAGCTAAAAAGAAAATAAATAAAAAGTTAAATTAAAAAAATCAAAAAACCCATTTGGGAAAAAAAAAACTCAAAGAAAAGAAAACAAGTCCAGTGTGTGGAATATAGCGACTTTTACAGTTGGGAAGCATTAATAATTTAATCATTAAATCTTCACAATAGTGGTTCCCGGATGTATAAGACGCTATGTTCCGAGCACTGGACTTATTTTCTTTTCTATTAGTTTTTTACGCAGTTGGATTTTTTGATTTTTGAAATTGAACTTTATTCATATTTGTCAAATTTTAATTATCGATATTTAAGCAAAAGAGTCTTACAACTAGAAAAGTTTGATAAATTTTCTTTACTTATTTTTTTACTTTGATATTTTTTTGTTAAATAATTTATTTTTGAATTTTTTAATAAAAAACAGTGGAGTTGTGAAAAAGTGTTAATGGCTGCAAAAAACCATGTCGAGGGCCGCATGCGGCCCGCGAGTTTGACAGGGCTGCCTCAAACAATGTATTTCTATTATTTTTCTAAAGAAATTTCCAATTACCAATTGAGTAAAAAAAGAAATTTCCACAATACTTTGCAGAATTGTAATTCATAGCATTAATAATGAAAATTTTGAAATAAAAGTTTATAATCAATGAAAAATAAGTTTTCTACTTGCCCACAATTTACTAGATTTGAAAATAATGACTTATAAGGCCAATAATAAATTCTTGAATCCATCAGCTATAAAAAAACCAGTAAACTTACCTAAAAAGAAATATAAAGAAATAAAACATTAATCAAAGAAATCGTTATTACAATATTCAGTTAAATTTTCATTAATTCAAGAATAACGTTACGTTGACTTGTGTCCTTATTGTGGCAATATTTGTTCAAGATTGTGGTCTGTTTTTTTGTTACAATAGACAATATGAATATTGAGAAAAATTGCATGGTGGAAGACAATTTCCAATCAGCATCAACTTTAATCAATTATATAAATCATACCAATTGATTGTTTTTTATTATTTTGCTATTTGTATATCATTCTAAAGAAGCGATCTAAACAAGTTTCTATTGGTTATGTCATTTATACTGGTTAGTATTTAAGTTATTTCCCCCAAACTCATATTCTTCTGATGGTGGTCTTTTAAAAACTGTTGGACATTAAAAAAAGAAAAACAAAAAAACAAACTATAAAGAACGAACAATTTGCCTTTAGTCATATTACACACAAAAATAATACTTTGATTGTTAAAAGCTTAACGCGGCCAAATAATTTTATTTTCAGTTATTAAAAGTTGATATTGTAACTTTTTATTCAACTTACAACATACGAGAGGAAGACATAAAATACATGAGAGTTGGTGAGGGGTGTTGTGGCCTCTGAAATACGCATGCGATAAAATAATTAAAATAATATTTAGTCTATTGTCAAAATATACATTAAACAGCTGTTTTCAAATGTGTTGTAAAAATATCATATGCATCAGAGAGCTGCAACAAGTATGATCGAGCCGTCTTAATCACTAGCGCTAAATAACAAGTACAAACCAACCCAGCCTTTGACAGATTTGTTCACATTCGATTATAATATGTTTAAGGATTAATTTAATACTTATTCACAATTAATACTCGGAAATCTTCACTTACAATATTATTACAGTAACGGAATAAACTTTATTCAAGAAATATTCCTTGCCGTCATTTTTAAATTCTAAGCAATCTTATTTTTAACCCCCGACAAAAAAGAGGGATGTTATAAGTTTGTAGTATGTGTCTGTGTATCTGTGTGGATGTACGAACCCCTGGTACAGACCAAACGGCCGGACCGGTTTTGATTTAGTTTTTTTCTGTTTGAAAGGTGACTTGATCGAGAGTGTTCTTAGCTATGGTTGAAGAAAATTGGTCCAGACGTTTAGAAAATATCACATCTTTTCTAGATGTATCCTGTTGAATCTGTGTGTCTTTGACATCGTAGCTCCCAAACGGCTAGCTCGATTTTAATTTAGTAAGTTTTGTTTGAAAGGTGACTTGATACAAAATCTTCCAACCTGTGCTTAAAGAAAATGAAGTTATCATCTATTTTCTTCGGGGATTTTTAAAATTTTTAATTTAATGTTATTAACTGATTCTAGCATTTAATAAAAAAACTAAGTATACATTAATACGGATTTTCGGTTGCTTTCAATATTGTCCGCTGTTTATGTTATAAGTACCAAAAATGTACATGTATAAAAATAACACACACAAACACTCAAAATATATTGTATGTAAAATTAGCTGAAATTGTAATTGAAAATATATGAATATTCTTTTAAAATCAGTAGTGTAGCGGGTAGTATGCTAGACTATTAACCACGAGGTCACATGTTTAATTTCAGCCAAGACCATGCGTGTGTTTTAATTAATTTTTAATGCCAAATGTATAAAATGAGTATGCTTAAGCTTAGTGGTTGTTGCGTAGGATTTCAAATCCGAAGGAGCTTTGTTCGATTCCCAGTGGAAACTAAAATAACAAACAGTGACCAAAAAAATAAAATTAATAAGATAATAATTAAAGATACGAAATAATAAGACTTAACAAATATATAAATAAAAAATTTTAAAATAAAGCAAAGATAATTTATTTTTACGGAACTTGGGATTGATTATTTAGCAGTAAAAATAGCAGAAACAATGGAAACATCTTTTATTTTTATGAAAGTTGCGATTAGTTCTTGTGACAGTTAAATTGATCCAAACAAAGAAAGAATCATTCAGTTTTTACAGTTTTACAGTCAGCAAATTTTTTAACAATAAATTGGAACAAAACTTTTTAAATTTTAAATTTAAATGAAAAATAAGTAGACCGGTTTTTAATGAAGTTTCATTTATTTTATATTACAATTTCAGTTAATTTTACGTACAGAATATTTTGAGTATTGCAAACCTTAAGGTATAAGATGTGTTCAGCACTTTTATGTAAATCACCGCGGAAAACATTTTTATTGACCAATTTAACCCTATAACTCTCCGTTATACCGGTCTATAGCCGTTCAGCGGCTATATAGCGTGCCAAAATATTTGCTAATATTTTACTAATAATCTTTAACAACCACCCCAAGCTCCAGGTTTGACGGAAAAATCATTCAAAACTTAAAATATGTTCAAAGGTTAATTTCATGCCTATTAGGGGAAATCTTGTAAGTCTTACGCTTAAGGAATTATATAAATTCAGCACTTTTATGCAAAACTGTACGAAAAATATTACTGCTAAACACTTTAACCCTTTAGCTCTTTGTTCTATGCGTCTTTTTGTCCCTTTCTAAAAAAGGGCAAACAAATCACCTTCAGGCTGAAACGTTCCACAAAAATATATGCCACAAAATTTTACTGGAGGTCTTCAAAGACCAAATGCAAGTTCAACGCCAGAAATCATTCAAAACTTAAAACTTGTTAAATCGGTTAATTTCGCACTTATTTATAATTAGTACTCGGCATAGGAAATCTTGTAAGTCTTACGTTTATGGTATAAGATCTATTCAACACTTTTATGTAAAACAAAAAATTTTTATGGAACATTTCTGCCTGTTATATCGCCGCTGAAGTGGATTTTGTTTGCTTCTTTTTTAAGAAAAAGTCAAACTCAAAAGCGAACTCAAGTGTGTAACAAAAATGTTCCTCGTGGTGTTTTACATAAAAGTGTTGAGCACATATTATACCTTAATCGTAAGGCTTACAAGATTTCCTATGCCAAGTCACTACACAGAAAAAACTAAAATACGATTTCAATTACGAAGACTGCAGATTTAATTATATATTTAATAACTGAAATTCGAATTTTCAATTGCTCCACATTTTTAAAATTGGTTTGAAAACTTTACTTTTGATCACATGAGTAATTAATTCAATTACGAAATTAATTGAAACTAGTTTTAATTTTTGATTAAGCGTATTAATTGAAAATTTTTTAGGAATAATTTTTCCTGTGTATAACTATGAGCAAAATGGTGGGCAATTTAACTTCCTATAAAATGAGTCCCAGGCGAAAATTTTCAAAACGCTGATGCCCTCTACCACAATCAGTCGTTAGAACCTTGTGCTTTTGACAAAAAGTTAGATTTTGCTGTGCAGTGTAATTTTTTATGACAACAAACTAACTCTAGTGCAAACACACTACAACTTTTAAGCAAATTTTATGGAAATAACGTTTTAAGTTTTTACTTGATATAAAAACAATTAAATAAAATAATTTCTATTTTTTTCTATATTATTGCAGTTATGTATTCTCAGCTCCTGGTAAATTGTTGGATTCATTGCCAGGCACTTTAATGTTAACAGATTGTTTGGAAGCTTGCCAAGGCAATGAAACATGTCGGGCTATAAATTATGAAACTGGTCTGTGTGTATTATTCTCAGCCAATGCTGATCAATTGCCAGGTAAGAACAAAAAAAAAAACAATATTACATATTTATTTTGAAATAAAATTTATTTGGTTATTTTATACCATAATTATATGATGATCTCTTGCTAATAATAAGAGAAAAAAGAAAAGGATGCTAAAAAGTTTGTTTGCCATAACTTATAGTTTATTTTTAATCTTCTTATTAATGATAATGATCACATTTCATCTAATGTTGAGAGGCAATGGTGGCTGCTACAAAAGTGTGTTGAATAGGGTAACAATTTGTACGTCTAAGTGTTTTGGTAGAGCAAATTATATGTTTTGCATGATTTGGCATAAAAAAGTGGTATGAATCTTTTGAAAAGAGAGTTATTTGTAAGCCATAATTGTATTTAATTGAAATTTATTCTTGAATATTTAACAAGCTGCTGACTTTTATGAATAATTGCTAGAATAGCCAATATACACTTGTCAACGCCTTGTGTCAAGTGATTCCGTTGTATTTTCAGCAAGTAAATTAGATAATGAATTGCACATTTTAACAAGGTGTTTCTTTAACAGAATATAATTGAATAAGATCTTAAGAAACAATGATATATTTTTTTTTTGTTTTCTTTAATCATTTTCTTCGCAAAGTTAATGGTCAAGCATAAATTAAACAAATAGCTGCTGGCCTGAGCTTAGAAATAATAATTGTACTTTGTGCCATAACACTGTACAATACAAACATAAAATAACATCATTCTAACGACTGATTCTGGCAGAAGGCACCAAAAAAATATGTACGTATTCCGTCGTTTTCGAAATCTACATCTGGGATTCATTTTATACACTTGTTTTCTAAACATATCTGCCCTTATTCTGTGAAAAAAATTTGTCAGTCGGAATATATATGTACGCATGCTGACCAATATTAAATCAAAATTAAAAAAAATTTTTGCTGTGTCTTTTTGTCCCATTCCTAAAAAAGGGACAAAAATCTCCACTTCAACGGTATAAAATGTTCTACAAAAATATTTGCTATAAATTTCTACTATAAATATTCACAGACAAGATCATTTCAGTCCGCGAGATGAATCAATGAATAAAATGAATACCCGTAAAATTAATCACGGATGTTGGTGCTCTCCACTAGAATCAGTCGTTAACAGCTGTTCAAAACATACAACCTCGTGTATTTTTCTAAAAATGAAAAAAAGTGAATTTCGAGTGCTCATTAAACATTTATTTTGTGAAAAAAAACCGTCAATCAAACCAAGGAAAAGCTCGATATGGGGACTCTGCACCATCGATTTCAATGCTAAAAAAGTGGTTCACTGACTTTCGGTGTGGTCGCACAAGTACAAATGACGCTGAACGTTCTGGACGGCCAATTGAGGTCAGTACACCCGAAAATGTCAAAAAAATCTACGATATGGTGTTGGCCGATCGAAGAGTAAAAATGCGTGAGATTGTTGATGCCATAGGCATTTCATATGGGAGTGTGGTTTCGATTTTAAGTGATCAACTGGGTTTAAGAAAGTTGTCTGCAAGATGGGTGCCACGTTTGCTCTCAATTGACCATAAACGTAAACGTGTGACAACTTCAAAAGATTGTTTGGAGTTGTTTAACCGCAATCCGAATTGGTACCTCATCCGCCATATTCTCCGGATTTAGCCCCTAGTGACTACTTCCTATTTCCAAACCTAAGGAAATGGCTCGATGGAAAGAGATTTAGCTCCAACCAAACAAATGCCTATTTTAAGGACCTCGAAAAATCCTATTTTTTGGAAGGGATACAAAAACTGGAGAAACGTTGGACTAGGTGTATTGAGTTAAAAGAAGATTATGTTGAAAAATAAATTTTTGTTTTGCAAAAAAAACTGTGTTTCATTCAAAAAGTCACGGACTTATTGATCCGCCCTCGTACATTAAAGCGACTCGGCTTGTATGAAGATGAAACACGTGTTTTTGTTAACCCTCTCAAATTAAAGACCGGTCTTTTTAATGAGGTTTTCTAAAACATTTGAGGGGCCTAGCGATGACCGCCCATGAGGTGGACCGTGTCTAAAAAGGTATATTTTTGTTGTTTTTTTTACATATTTTCGAGATTTCTCGCAAGACAACAGGATGAATTGATAATCTTTCTCCTTTTTTTCAAGTCGGTTAAAAATAAAAATGTAGACGGTTCAAACTTATATGGAAATTTCATAAAAATTCCATGAAATTGAAGTCATGTAATTTTTCCTAGCCCGTCTACGAGAAAAATTACTGTTTGATTCGAAAACTACATGCAAGATGAATTTAATAGAGGTTCATTTAATCACTATTTCAGAACAAGGTGAAACACTTTGTGTAAGAATCAGTGATTGCAGCGCTTTAATAATTTCCGAAAGTAACTAATTCGATCTTAAACGAACTTTGAGTGATTTTCCACAGAATTAATGAAAACATTTTATAAATTTTATTGGAAATTTTAAGCTCATAGAGACTATAAAAACTTTGCGTTGTCACGACTTAAATTTCTTATAAGTCGCCTCTATTATTGAAACCCTGACAGAGATGTTTTAAGAGAAATAAAATGAAATATCAAAGACATTTAGACAGACTGTGGCTCAGGGTATGTAAAATTTGGCGCATCTAAGTATAGTACTGTAACTTGCTTGTACTTAACGATAAGAATTCACCCAGAAATTTGGCAAGAAAAATAAGACACATTACGGCTACTTATTTATAAAATGAGTTGGAGGCTTTAAAATGAAATTTTAACTAAATAATTACGATAATAGTCGTCAATTAGTCTTTATACAATCTCTCACTGTGTAATAACTAGAAAGTCTTATTTGCCTGAATTCACTAAAATAATTTTAAAAATTTCTTTGAGAATTGTTATATTGTTATGTTTACATTAATAAAACAATGAAAATTACGTAAATTTTCATTTAATAAATCTACTTAATTTAGAAAATTAACTATTCCCGGGAGTCCCAGAAATTTTTATTCCCGTTTCCCGGGAATTGGAAAAGTCCCGCAAATCCTAAACCTTATTAGGAGCCCTAAAACCAGGCACTTATGTGCTGTTTCCACAATGCAAACAAGCGACTTGAGTAAAATATTTATATGAAAATCACTCAGTTTTTTAAGCGATTGCCATACAAATATTTTACTCAAGTCGCTTGTTTGCGAACAGTGCTTGTTTGCATTGTGGAAACCCCACATTAATCAAACCAATAAAGTTTGACTCAAGTAAAACAAAAAATAGAAAATTAATAAAATGAATAAAGATGTTTATGAGCAAAACTAATGCTTAGCAATGGATTAATTTAACTATAATGTTAATTTGTCAATCATAGTGCAGTTGAAATTTCATTAAAATAATATATGATACATATATAATTATCGTATCCATTTTGCTTATGAATTGTATAAGAATTTGACTTCATATACAATCGAGTCACCTCAACAGGGTGAGACATGAAATCAACATGAATACTGATGAGAAGGTGTTGTGGCTTTTGAGCATAACGTTATCTTCTGGTCCTGGTTGGCCAACTCGTAGTAGAGGACATTTTCATCAACGACTATTTAAGGAAATTTTGACATTTGTCATGCACGATATTTGTCGATTAGTAAAAGAAAAATTAGTAAAAGAAAAACTAGTCAACTGGTCATGCGAAGTAGTTAGTAGATATTGTCCACGTTAAATTTAAAATTTTTTATAATTTCGTTACAACAAAAAACACTACTCTTCGTATACCAGCAAATGAACTTCTTGTGGATATTGTCGCTCAGTCTGTCACCAGTTTGAATAATTTTGATAGATTCCTGCTTGCTAGAATTGAGCGAAATTGAGCTGATGGAAAGTTCTGTTACAATATCTATTAAAGCTTCTTGTATTAAATACTCTCTGAGGGACAAATTCCTCAAATTGTTATTGTAGAACACGCGTAAAAAAGAAACAAATGGAAAAAATGTAATGGGGACATTTCTGAGGATGTTGTAATTTAAATTGTCATTAATAAAAAAAAAATGGTGAGTGTCGCTCTTGTTGTCATGTATGAACTTAGCGGCCATTTGTTCGAAAATGTCCTCACTGATCTGTTTCAGCTGTTATCAATAGGTCGTCGATGTTTTAGCATTGTCATGCATCGGTCTTGCAAGATGCCTGAAAGACATGGCCAACCAGCGTGTGTAGGTTGTGGAATTATTTAACGTTAATTTTTCCCTTAATACCTACTTTCAATGTTGTCTCATACCCAATATCCACTTACTAAAATCTCACTAACTTTAGCTTAAAAATAAGCACTTTGGATTATTTAAAACTAGTACAATACAAAAAATTAGTCACCTTACATATAAGTATGTGACTATTCATTGAATATATATAATTGCCTTAATTCACAAAACATTTTTCTGACTTATAACAGATTAATAAAACAAATTTTCATAAAAAAATTTGTGTTGTAAGTCTCTTATTTATCAAAAAAATTTTGTGAATTAGATTGAATAAATTTAACAAAAAAAAAATACTTTTTACAAAACTTTTCAACTTTTTCTGCATTATTTTGCAACACTTTGTTTGAAACTTAATTTTTTTGGTATAAAATATATATTTTACAGCGCTTATAATAAACTCTAAATCATTAAAATCAGTTAAAAACTCTTATCTTATTTTATTTTTTCAATTCTCTTGCAAAAACCTTTAAGAATTGATAATTCAAATTTCAATTTCTTATGTAATTTTCTCTTTACAGGTGCCCTAACCAAATCTCAATTTCCAGTGTTTACAATTTATGCTCAGAAATCATGTTTGGGAGTGCGACCATGTGCACGTGCTTGGTGTGTTGATCGTGTGCAAAACTATAAACTTATTGAACATGTTAAACGTTCGGTGTCAGTGACATCAAGACGTGATTGTTTCGAATTATGTTTGGGCGAAACGGAATTTACATGCCGGTAAGTCAAAAACACAACTAACTCAAACCATCAAAAAAAAAATGTCCATATAAAAAGTGAAAAATTATTTAGATCATTTGCAAAGGAAATCAAAACAAAACAAAAAAGTGCAAGTTGCGCAAATAGAAAATCGTAGAAGAAAAACAAACCCAAAAAGAAAATGGAAAAATACAAAAAAAAAAAAGCCAAAAAGATTAAACTGAAACTAAAATAAAGATAATAAAAAGCAACATTCAAAGTTTAAAAAGAAACCTTTTGAAAGAAAACCTTTTGAAAGCGACAACCATGGAAAATTCTGAGAAAAATCGTGTTTTGTATTTAAAGCATAACATATTTTGCAAACTTCCTGTTCTAAGTGGCATTAAGGCCATAAATTTTGTCATCTTTATTTTAGACAGAGTTTGGCAGGAAAGGCGTTACTTTTTTGTTCCTTTGCCTTTTATAAAATATGATATTGACGTGAAATTAACATAAAAATGAGCAAAAACATTTAGCAACAGTGATGATGATGTGTGAGTTTAGATAAGCCTTTTCCTAACTTGTTTTTCTTACTTTCATACAACTAACTAGATGATTATATGATTAAGACATTTTAGCGAGACCTAAGGCCCAAGAAATATTCTAACATTTACATGATTTAACAGCCATATTCTATGAATTTAAACTAAAAATAATAAAATGATATAAAATTAAAAACAACAACGACAACACACGCCAGCAATCAGTTATGTGCTTGTGTCTTAAGTCTTTTGTTTTTGTGACGAGAGTGTGTGTTATATATCCCAGGTCGATTTGTTTTCGCATATTAAAAAATAATCAGGACATTATTAATACATCTAAGAGCTTTGTGGCTCAATTGAAACCACAATATCAAGACAATTTCATTTAACCGTCAACACTTCTGGCATCTAGCAGGCAATCGTTGCAATGTCAAACCATTTCATAATAACTTTAGTTTGAAAGAAAAAGAAAAAAAATAAACTTTTTACTTTTTATTATACGTGTGGCAATTTATTGCGTGGTAAGATGTGATTGTATTTGCCAGGCACCTTTTTATTAAACCAGTTTATTTGAAATTATTAACAGGCGCTTGCATTATGATCTGCAATGAGTTTCCCATTTTTGTTTTTATTTATGAAAAAAAAAACTCCGCTTGAGAGAATCGTGAGCAATAATTTTGTTGACCATTTATTATTCTACTGCTTGCTACGCATATATTGCAAACATGCCACTGTATGGCCTGCTACTTCCATCGCATTTTTGTTCTTCTTGTTGTTGTTGTTGTTGTTGTTGATGTTTAGATTATAGTTTTTTGAAGGAAAATTGTAATTGATTGATTTATGTTTATACTCCTCTTCAAATAGTGGCAGTCAAGCTGCTGTGACTGAACAGGAATTATGAGAAAAACTTTTAAGAAACATTTACTATAAATACGGCAACCACTTTTGATGAGCCATAAAAACTAAACAGTTTGAAAATGTTTCTTGTTATTGTTGTTATTTTTATTATATAAGTACGGTTAACTTAAAGGCCATTGCACTTGACGCATTGTTTTTTTTTTCTTTAAATAGTTTAGAAAATTTATCTAATAATAGCGGCTCTTTACTTTTATAATTTCATAAAAATGCAAGGTAAGCATTTGACAGCTATTCAGCTATTCAGAATAAACAATT
Source organism: Panzeria rudis (assembly GCA_956483635.1). NCBI lineage: Eukaryota > Metazoa > Arthropoda > Insecta > Diptera > Tachinidae > Panzeria > Panzeria rudis. Next base: position 164,065,169 of record OY101447.1, read on the forward strand.
TCAACACATACAGAAATACAATATATTTCGATGGAAAATGCAGGCCATTGAGTACCTTTAGATAGATGTATTTCATAAAATATTGGGCGTAGGAATACAATTTATAATGTCAAAAAAATACTTGATATTCCTAACTACAGGCAATTATAAACGGTACGGATTTCCAAGAGACTTCTTCTAACTCATTTTTGATTTCATTGGGTTCTAGTGAATAGGAATATAAACCATTTAGGGCCTAATTTTCTAAAACACGGCATGAAAGTAAATTTTATAAAGAAAATAAAAACAAAAGTACTCAAATTCTATAAATTTGTTTTTGTTTTTCATACCAATTCTTCACCGAATAAACACATACAAAATTCAGGACTTCATAATTTTTAAATATTAAAAACAAAAACAAATTTATAAAATTTGAGTCATTTTGGTTTTTTTTTGTTTCCTATATAAATATCTATTTCGTAACTTGTTTTAGAAAATTGGGCGCTTAATAAAGTTATTTCAGAAAATTCAAGAGCACTTCAGATCTGTCTTTGCGAAATTTTATTGACATATAAAAAGACACATTCAGAAGAATCACAAGATATTAAATTAAACTGTACAATAAAAGTTTTTTTACTAAAAACGTTCTAGCGACTGATTTTGGTACAGGGTATAAAAAAATAGTCTTAATGGGTGATTCTCATTCTAAACTAATCGTTTACTTTATGAAATATTTTACTATATTTTCAACGGACATGAAAAAAGCATTTGAAATGAGAATCAGCCCCTCTTTTGCATTTTGTTTTACCGAATCGGTATAGGAAATCTTGCAACCTTACGTTTAAGGTATAAGATCTTCTCAGCACTTTTATGTAAAACACCACTAGGAACATTTTTGTGAAGCATTTTAACTTTCTTAATCTTCGTTCGTTTGGGTATTTTAGTCCTTTTGTTAAAAAAAAGAGAAATACACTCCCCTTCAGTGGCGATATAGCGGGCTGAAATGTTCTACAAAAATGTTCCACGTGGCGTTTAACATAAAAGTGCTGGCAAGATTTCATACGCCGATCACTAAATGTGAATAAGTACGAAGTTAAGCCTTAAAGACTTTTTAAGTTTTGAATGATATCTGGCGTTCAAGTTAAGTCTGGGTGTCTTTAAAAACTTACAATAAAATTTTATGGCAAATATTTTTCTAGAACATTTCAGCCCACTATATCGCCGCTTAACAGGAGTTGTTTGTCCTTTTTTTAAGGTACCAAATAACCTATATAACGAAGAAATAGAGGGTTGAAATATTCCATGCCGAGTCGCTATAGCTACACTCTAAAAAAACACTTTTGTTGAAAATTAGGTCGATAATAGTCGGAAACACTTTACAGATTATTATCGACCTAAAATTAGACACGCATTATTTTTGAACAAAAGGTTTTTACTAAAAAAAGCGATTGCATGCGTACAGGTTTCAACCGCTACCTCCTGACTGATAGTCTGACGTATCTACCATTCAGCCGTAGCCGTATTATACTTTATGTTAAATTTTTTCCACTTGGACTAAATATGTTTAGTTTGAAAGGTTTTTTCTTTAATAAAATAACTACAAAACCTATGTAATTTTAGACAAGGAGAACTTTTTAACACAAATTTAGACAATATATCGTCGCTCGCATGACCAACTAACGGAACTGACATTTACAAAATTTTACAGGAGAGCAGTTTTAATATTTTTGACCCTTTATTCCATTGTCCCTGTCGAAAGGTATGCATGATATTTTCAGTCTGCTTTTCTAATTATGTACTCTGACGTCTAGTCTTCAATATTATTATGGCAAAATGGTATTATATTGGATTTTAATGCGATTTTTTGATTCCAAAATCTGCAGATACGTTGAAAATGTTATGGCGTTTTCTGAGATAACGGTACTATATACAATCACATAATTTACACACAAGATGCGACATGCCTAAAGAAGTCCCATAGTGGTCCTAACTCAGTTTCGGAAAAAATGTCAGTTCCGTTAGTTGGTCATGCGAGCGACGATATGATCCTAAATTTGAAATAATGCTTTAGAGTGTATGTACAAAAGAGGCGGGAGGGACTTTAGCTCCCCCTAAAACCAATCCCAGATGAATACTTTCAAAACGCCGATACATGTATATATTTTTTTGGTGCCCTCTCGCAGAATTCCTCGTTAGAACCATGATTTTTTTATTTATTTATTTTAACTTTTTGGCAATTTTCTGTAAACGGTGTAATCGTTGTTTTGCCTGTGTTTTACTAATTAGTTTTATGTAACATGACATTAACTTCTTTGTTAACCGGTTTGTTGAAAATATTTTATTTTTACTTTTTTTATTTCAATTTAACTAAAGACATTTAACTAGCAGCTTTTTTGTATTGAAAAACAATTTCTAGATTGTAAATGTTCCAAAGACTTTCAAATAAAGAGGTCTAAACAATTAAAGAAGAAAGGAAGCAAAACAATTGCTAACTAGCGTTCGAAAAGAAAATTAAAAACACTTTTTATTGCAACACAGAATAACACGAAGTCTTAAATTATTTGCCGGCAAAAAATTTAAAATTATTTAGCAGCTTTTTTATGGTCATTTTGTTAAATTAGTCAGTAATAAGGAAAAAAATCTATTCGCCAAACTGGCGTGGTTTGATAAAAGCAAAAGGAATTGCTTTCAATTATCTAATGAATAAAAAAATATATATTAGAAAGCGTGATGACCAAGAAATTAGATGATACAAGCAACAGTTTCCTTGTACGCGAACAAATCGATAGTTCTTTTTTTATATTAATGATCGTATTTAGCAATAAATGTTAGTTAATGTAATTTATTCTTAATAAAATTTAGGAAAACTTTATGAGCAATTATTTTGCGTTTCATGAAAAAGACAGTTAAACAAAGTTGAAATCGGTAATATTGTACATACAACAAAATCAAACTTTATTTTAAATAACAAGGTTCTAACGACTGATTCTAGTTGAGGGCGCCAAAAGAATATATACATGTATCAGCGTTGTGAAAGTGTACATCTGGGATTAGATTTAGGGGGAGCTAAATTTCCTCCCCTTTTGCACATTGTTATACTGACTAGGCATAGGAAATCTTGTAAACTTTACGCTTAAGGTGTATGATGTAGCCGGCACTTTTATGTAAAACACCACGATAAATATTTTTGTAGAACATTTCGCGGTATGTTTCTTTTTGTACCTTTTTTAAATAAGGGACAAAAACCTTCTCTTCAGCAGCGATATGGCGGACTGAAATGTTTTATATAAATGTTCCTCATGACATAAAAATGCTGAACACATCTTATGCCTTAACGTAAGGCTTACAAGATTTCCTATGCCAAATACTAATTGCGATAAGTACGAAATTAATCCTTAAACACATTTTGAGTTTTGAATAATTTATGGCGTTCAAATTAAGTTTTTTAAAGCATTTAAGCCAGCCCTTTTTCTAAGAAAGGGACAAAAAGACTCATCCAATGAAGAGCTACACAGAAAAAATATATTTTATTTTCTGTAAAGGAATTCCATGAAATAACAAATACCCTGCGGAAAATTTGGTGGCAAATGATCCAAAAGTACTCGTCCCATGACTTAAGAAAGTGAGACTGGTACCAAAAATAAGGAGTAGTGAATGGTGAAAAAATACATATTGTGTAAATGGTCACATATTAACCATTTTCAGTCAATTTAGTTGGTACTCAGGCTAGTATATTAGTAAACGGCACTGAACTAATTCGATGCACCTGGATCAAAGGCGTATTACATAGTATTTATATAATATTAAATGTCTCCCTTCAATGAGACTGCCATTCCACTCAGGAACCTGTTCCGTAACTATATTCATATATTGATTCTAGCTTAACTGGTATTTACAACATTGAAATATAAGTTCCCCTGTGGTCGAGTGGGTAGTGTACTAGCCTGTCATACCGGAGGTTACCGGTTCGAGTCCCATCAAAGACACCGCTTAAAAATAATATACAATTTCTACTTGGATTTGTAGCAATACAAAAATAAATTAGTCGATAATTACAGCTGAATTTGGGAATAATATTTAGATATAATCTATATTATTCCACACCGATTTGGACTCCATAAGATAGTTCAGAGACAAGTTGCATACAAAGTATCAATTAACCCCATCCTAGGCCATCCCCATGTAAAAGTGGCTGGTCCGCTTCATAGGAAGTGTTAGAACTCGGACTGGTCCCTACCACCTGGGGACCGGTCACGTGACTTGTTTTGTGCCAGTTCCATTTACCGCAGGGTAGTTTGTCTAGAAACGGACCTACAAAAAAATTTTTAAATATAGACTCGCTAAAAATATTCACAAAATGTAAACAAAACAATTAACTAGATCAAACAAAAAGATTTACTGGATTTTCTGAAAAATAACAAACAATATTTTTGTCTTAGATTATAAAACAATTAGTCTAAAAATAATAACAAATATTAAACAAAATGTTTACTTAATTAAACAAAAATATTTACTGGATTTTTTGTAATATATTAAACAACATTTTTGTCTGGAGCGTTTATCAACATCATCATCCATTAAGCATTTATGAAATTTCACTTTGTTAAGCGTGTTCAAGTCTGAATGTTTATCTAAAGACTCAAAAAAAATTAATGAGAATTAATGCAACGACATTAACGAATTGCTTCACTCAAAAATCTTCAGTAAACAAAATTGGCATTCATTTTGCTATCATTGATGTCTATTCGAGAATACGCGTCGACTAAGTGAAAAATACATGGCAAACAAAAACAAAACTACATTATTTGTTTTTGTTTATCATACAAAATTCACCGGTTTTAAAAGAGCGAGATACGCGTTAAAATTCTCACGTTTATTTGATTTTAGAAATGTATAGAAAACAAAAGCAATTTGTGAAATTTTGTTTTTGTTATCATGTAATTTTTCACTACTTCGACGCGTTTTCCCGAATAGACACCATTGTTGTTGTTGTTATTTGTGTTTGTTTTTTTGCAACACATTTTTTCTTGTTGTTTTTGGTGTTTGCGTCCTAAATAAGAGTCAAACAAACAATTCATTGATTATGTAAAGAAAATTTACTGAAAATGAAATTTATTTATAGATAAACTTGTGTTTTAAAATTTTTTGATAATAAGTTTTTCTGTGTATTGTTTTGATAACTGGGCACCAGGACTCAATAGTTGTGTTCTGGTTTATACAATCTTATAATCTTTGTTTTTGCCATTTAAATTTAGTATTTTTTCTATGCCATTTTCATATAATTTGATATTTATTGGGTGAAAAATTGTAGAAAATGCAAAGTAAATAATTAAAAAATGTTAAAAATAATGCTAACTTCTAAATGGAAAATTTGCAGCTGAATCAAAGTAAAAAATGATATTTTTAGCTGCAAAAATGCTAAAATGGCCACACTGCTCACATATATTAACTAAAAGCAAATAAAAGCAACCAGTTGCGTATCAACATTCAAAAAAGCAGGTTGTGTGTCGATTGTTTTTTGCTATTGCTTGATATACACTAACAAAAACTTTGTAGTAGGGAGAGTTATTCTACTAGTGCAAAATGTAATAGCATGTGTGCCGATTAGGGTTGTTAACTAACGTTTCAATATCGTTTTTAATCATTTTCTTTTGTTAGTTTACTTTACCTAGAATAGGTAATAGTCTAGAATAATCTTCTATTTCTTGAAACATTTGTTGTGATTATAATATGCCCCAAAATTTAAGCGTGTTTTTATTTTCCAAAGAAACACTTTATAAGTTAGCCCTTTTTTGCGCTTTTTCGAAAAATTTCACTGGATATTGCTTTATACGTATCTTTTTTCAATATATCCCTTTTATCAATAAGTTTTGGGTTCCAAAAGTTGGCATCACTGCATGCATGTGTATTATGTTTATGTGTTAGTACAAAATTAAAATGCTTATATCTTCCAACATACTGAACCGATTTAAAAAAAATATATATTGGGCACATCTGGAAACGAATATCTATAAAACAGAATATTTTTTGCTTAAATCGTATTGTGATGGAAAGCGCCGATTGGGCCCTTGATATAATACGGTTTGGCGACAGGACAATCGTAATTAACGATTGATTACGCCCTGTCTGCTCAAAGGGTATCCCAAAGGCACCGAATTAACGGACCCAGGTGAGTCACTTCTTGAGTCGTGACTGCCCTCCTAACCTAATCTAACCTAATACGTTTGAAAATAAATATGGTTCTTTTTTCTTCTACACTGAAAGGAAAACCATCATGTATATAATGATTTTTTACGTTCATTCCTGGTATGAAAATTGCTTCATTAATCATAAAAATTTCATAATTAAAATGAAACTTTTCGTTCACATATGTATATAACCAAGCACCACCAGGCGGCCTTTTATATTTACTTAATCCTGTCAGAGAGTTAATTTAATATTTTTAACACTTGAAAATTACTTACTCTAATTTTATTTCCTATAAATAAATTTGTAAATGTTAGTCTTGAACCCTTGATCTCATGTTTGTTAGCCAACACCTTTACTGCTTCAGTCATGTCACCATTGAAAATCAATGGTACAAAATCAATATAAAAGAAAAAGAAAATTATACGATAAAAAATCTCATTTTCAATATCTGTATTTGAACTTGAGTCATGATTTTATTTTTTACTTTTTCATTTCCCGAATGAAAAAACTACATAGTATTAATAACACAAAATGTATAAAATGTGGCTGAAAAAGTTTCATACCGTTTATGTAATTTTTCGTTGCTGATATGCAATATTTCATGCCATTAATGACATTTTTCGTTGTATTAATGTAAGGGGTTAACGTAATGGCTTCATTCCCATTACGAACCGTTTTCCTTTCAGTGTTAGACTGGAAATAGTGTAGTACTTTTTTCTTTCGTTGATACATGTGTGTTTTTGTCTTAACATTAAATTCTTTCGTATTACACCAGCTCCGAAAAAAATAAAGTTCTAGTTACATGATTTGGTATAAAAACAAGCCTATAGAATTTTTCCAAACGTGTAGCCTGATTGTTAACGTAGTTACAAGCACTTACAAGCTACTGTTACTAATGTGCGGCAGCTAAAAAAAAAACTATCACCAATAACTAAAGAAAAGGACATGCACGGAGTAGTGTTAGATAGTTTGAATTTAATGCTTGCTTAGACATCTACAAGTTTTTGCTATCTGCCCACCGTCAACTAGCCCCATATGTACATTGTGCAACAAGGTTTTTGCAAAGGCACAAACCCTTTACACGCTTAAGTGTATGTGTGTCTGTTAAGTTATCTATTAAATTAAAATACTTTGAAGCTAATGCACTTCGAAGTATCTATCGAGTCTTGTTGCATACTGTTGATAGAACTAGTGTTTTTAACTGCTAATACTGCCATTATTATTTCTTTTCGTTTTTTTTTTTAACGTGTGATTTTATGCAAGAATGCAACAATTGTTTATAGTGAGCGCACACTTGCAAAAGTCTTCTGAATTGTTGTGTTTTTCTTTTTTAAGTTTTTGCTAATTTTCTTTTCTGGAACTATTTTCATTCTGCGCTGTTAAGTTGTTATTAGTTGTTTTTTTTTAATTTTATCTCAAATGCTGTTATTGCTCTAGTTTTTTCTCTGTTTAAAATGTCTCTACAAGTTGGAACTTGTTGCTTCTTTCTTGCAAAGATAATAATACTTGTGCTGGTGTTTTTACATACACATTTTGTGCCTCATTTGCCACAGCGCCTACATAAGTTGTTTTATTTTATTATTCCTTCTTTCTTTCTGCAATATCTTGCACTTAGTAAATTTTATGTAATTAGTAAAAGTATATATTAACCAGTCAAGCACATCATCATTATCATCAGCAGGTATACTACAGTAGAAGCTAGCAAGTAAAGAGAGTCTATGCAAAAGTTGTAGAAATATGTATGAAAATCCATTTAAAGTTGTTTGTTGCTGCTGCTACATACAACTGTTGCCGTTTAAGCTGATGATTGTGTTGTACTATATGTGGGCATGATAAAATAGTTGATGACTGAGTTTCTTCTTATCATCTCTCACGGCATTATTATACATAGTATGTATACCATAGACCAAGAAACTATTTTGTACGTTTTAGAGCTTCCTTATTGATGTAAGTTTGCATTTACGTTAATTATGTTTCGCTTTTTTTTTTTGTTTTTTTTTTCTTTAAAGTGTTGTTAAATATACTTTTTATAGAACATACATATCTTCTATTACAATGTACGAGTATAATGAAAAATTTCTTTCATTATGTTTAATTAAAATTCTTTCGAGTACACACATTTGGAAAAAATAAACATCTTTATTTCTTAAACACTCGCAGATTAAATTGAATTTTGTTTATAAATTTTCATCCACGTACAATAATCATTTGTGGAAATTGCTTGCTCATTGAATAATAACGAAACATTTAAAAAAAATTTTTTAATTTTGCTATATTTTGTTTCAGAGTTATTTATATTAATTTAGTGGTTGTATTTCAGAACTGAAGTGCGGAAGAAATATACCAACTACATAATTTTGTAGGAGTTTAGAGGTTAAGAGAATTAATCTTCTCATACCGCTACGCAAATTTCAGTTTTAGATGCTTTCAAATTATTCTAATACAAATATGTATTTTCGAAAAAAAACTCAACAAAAATTCTTTCACCGAAAGAATTTTGTTAATAAATTATGTGAATTTTGACATTAATCCAATGAAAACTTTCATTAAAGCTCAACCAACGTTACGTTTCATTGGATTAATGAAACAAGTTTCGTTAAAATTATTTTAATGAAAATTTCACTAAATATATAGGAAATGATTTCATTGCTCCAATGCAATAATTTCACTCAGCTAATGAACATGTTTCATTATATTGGTAACATTATTTCATCGTTTTAATGAAACCGTTGCATCATTTTAATGAAATTATTTCATTATTTTAATGAAACTCTGTCATTATTTTAATTATATTTTGTGGAATTATTTTATTGTTTTAGTGAAATTATTACAGTGTTGTTGCTCCTGTCAGTGGTAGTGTGGGTAAAGAACTCTGATGAGTAGACTTAGTAGTCCCGAAACAGCTGTCAGTTCAACCTTCCGTAGATCCAAATTTTTCTTTGAATGTTCAACATTTACATGCTTTAGAATTTCTTTCTTAAATAAAAAATAATTTGATCGAAAGATTAAATTAAAAATGAACTTAAGCCAAACTAATTAAATAACTTTGGATAAAAACCATACAGTTCGACTAAAAATTCATAACTCAATTATTATTACAGTACCTAGTAGCCTCTCTAACGTATATCTTTTATTTACTATTTTAATTTATTGACAATTCCATGATTCAGATACATACGATAGACGCCTGATTTGCATCAGAAATATTTGTAATATTGATGACCGCTCGCAGTATCGAACCCAGCCTCTTTATTCTCACCATTTGCTTTATAGGCAACATCTCATTTACTTCAGGCAACAGCACTGTCAAAACAATATGTCTATGAGTGTATAATAACAAGAAATATTACAACAAAAACATACAATAAATTTGTTTTGTTGTTCGCTTTTGGTTGACAACTGATGAAATAAAATGGTTATTTTTTTAAATTGAAAATATATGATTTATTTGTTTCATAAATTCAATGAAACTTTTCGTCAAGCCAATGAAATACATTTCATTGAAATTATAACATTCAAGGACATAAATTTTTAATTTTTTATATTCAGCCTCCACATGTGAAAATTTCCGAAAAAAATTTTTTGTTCCCATGGATTTCAATTTCGTATTATGAATTCCATGTGAATAAAATAAAATACTGGTTTTAAGAACATGTGTGTAAAAGTTTTTGAAATTGTATTTTATTTTTAAATTTTTGCAATACTTCTGTAAAAAAAACTGTATATTCCTAGTGTAAGTTTTTGAAACCTTACGACTTAAGCTTTTCATACATATTTTATTTATTCAAACCGCATAATCGGTTGTAATGCTATATTAATTTCAATGTGAGGTATTTTATTAAATTTTTATAAAAAAATCAACCTTTGAACCACGATAATTCGAAAACTGCATCGAAATTGAAAAAACTAAAAACGACACATAGCACGCAGGTACGTGAAATATTAGTCTACAAAGTCTTATTCAGATCCGTTGACATGCATGGCACAACCAATTCGAAAATTTTTGGAATCAGTAATCAAACAAATTTAAAGACATTTTTAGGGTCTTTGTGTCTCTTAAAAAAAATGGAAAATACTAAAGCAGGCTGAAATGTTATACAGAAATATTTTCCATAAAACTGTACTATAGGTCTTCAAAGACACCCTAGCTTCAGACTCAACTTGATCCCTAAAAATCATTCAAAGCTTAAAACGTGTTCAGGGGTTAATTTCGTACATATTCACAATTACTGCTCGCCATAGATACTTTTGTAACCCTTACGCTTAAGGTATAAGATGTATTCAGCATTTTTATGTAAAACACTACGAGCAACATTTTTGTGGAATATTTTAACCCTCTTTTTGTCCCTTTTTTAAAAACGGGCAACAGTTCCACTTCAGGTGCGGTATAGGGAAGTGAAATAGTCCACCAAAAATATTTGCTATAAAATTCTAGTATTCAAAGAAACAAATTCACTGAAACTTAAAATGTGTTTAAGGGTTAATTTCGCACTTATTCACAATTAGTACTCGCCATAGGAAATTTTGTAATCCTAACAACTAAAAATATTCTGTACGCAAAATTAAATGAAATTGCAATATAAAATAAATTAAAACTCAATTAAAAAACGGTATACTTATTTTTCATTAAAATTTTTCGAAAAGTTCATTTAATTTAAAATGTTAAACCCGTATAAAATTTTTTTTTATTTTGTTTATTTTAACTTGCAGAAAAAACAAGCAACTAAACGACTTAAAAATGAATGAATGTTACTTTCCTCTGATTAATTTAACTGTCACAAGAACTGATTGAGTGTTTGTGTGTGCTATTTTTGGGCATGTACTTTTTTTTTGGTACTTATAACCTAAACAACGGACAATATTACAAGCAATCGAAAATCCTTATTAATGTGTACTTAGTTTTTTTTATTGAATGTTAAAATCAGGTAAAAATAAGATTGCTTAGAATTTTAAATGTTTATTCTTTTAAAAATGATTGCACGGAATACTTCTTAAACAAAATACATTCCGTTACTGTCATAATATTGTAAGTGTACTAGATAAATTTTTGTGGAACATTTTAACATTCAAACTTTTGTTCAAGGACTCCCAAGCTCCAGACTCAACATGAACACCAAATAACATTGAAAGCTTAGAAAATGTGTATTCACAGTTAATACTCGCCATAATAAATCTTGTAAGCCTTACGTTTATGGGATAAAATGTGTTCAGCACTTTTGTGTAAAAAACTATGAGATAAATTTTTGTGGAACATTTTATTGTACCTCTATTGATGTTCTAGGCTTAAAACAAATCTGTCCAATAATTTAGAACTTATTTAGGGTGTCCCGTATACTAATGATTCCGTGGTAGAGCATTAGTCTACCACAATTATAATTATTTTGTAATCGGTCCCACTGTGCAATGTTCAAATAGCGCATAAGCAAGTCCCTAAATATTAAACGGAAATTTCAATCTATAAAAATAATCGCACATTGCAGATGTGTGTCAAGCTAAAAAAAATTAAGTTTTTAATGATAATTTGAGAATTTGTAAAAATTATTTTTTGAATAATAAATAATAACCAAATCTTGTTTGCATGTTTACATTTATTGTGTTTTGAAAATTGTTGCCATTTCTAGGTTTTTATTTGATATTTTTTCTTTCTTTCTTAATTCCTCTCAACATTCTTATTAGTGTAAAAATGAAATGCATATAAAGAAAAATTTAAATCTTTAGCTTGTTAAAGTTTTCTTACAGCATCTTCTTTTCACAAATACCGACTATTCTCTAACATACTTCATCATGATCTTGATCAGCGTCTGGTGGTGGTATGTGCCATGTTTGGATGAATTTTTTTTCCTGCATGTTTCTTTTCATAAATTGTATTTTTTCCCCCATTTCAAACCGTTAGTAAGGTCATACATGTATTGAAAACAAATATTAGAAATATAGAAAATTCAAGAAAGAAAAAAATGAAAATAAATACAAAAATCAGTCTGTAACTCAGTCATTCAGTCAATATAGTTTACAGTTTTTTTTATCCAACTTGAAAATGTATTTATTTATTCTGAGGCTGCTGTTGCGGCATACATTTTTAAATTAACCAGCCATAATCTTAACTTGTCTCTAAAGACACTTCTAGCATTAGATTTTCTCAAGTTTTTTTTTTCTTCTTCAGAATTTCCTTCTACAATTGCTAAACCTCAAGCATAAACTGGTAGTAGTTTTGAGCGGTTTCCTTAACCATAAATACAAAATAAATGAATGATGGATGAGAGCTTTAATCTACAAATTGCAAAAAATTAGTGGAAGCAAAAACAAAAAACAAACAAAAAAATTCAGAATAAAGAAACAATCGTAGTGAACTGATGACTTTTCCATATTTAACTAATGAGTTTTAGTAATTTTTACTTTTTATATTTTTTACGAAGAAAAATTATTGTGAGCAGAAAATTTTAAGTGTGTATAGAAAATGGGCGTTAAAAATGTAAAAGAACTGGCTTTAATTAATGTTAGAAATTCATTAAAAGTTGTTATTTTAGTGTTTGCCGTTTGGTTTATTTTTAGATTGATAATTGATTAGCAAATGTTAAGATTTTATCTATTGGTTATTTGTTACTTTAGCTAAAGATAGTTTTTGAAAACAGAAAAATTAGTTTTAAAAGCAGGTGTTTTTTTTTTCTTGTTGCTGGGAAAATCATTAATGTGCTTTTAATTTGTATCTGAAGTTGTAATCTATTGATAAAAATCAAGTTTTTCCTGTGTGTAAAAAAAGTTTCTAAGCAAGAGAATACACAGGAAATGTACTTGAATTTCAATTACATTACAGACTGGCAAATTTTTTATTTATCTAAGAAAATGTATAAGAATTTTATTGACATTTAAATTGCAAGCTTCATTACCAGGGCAACTAAAAATTGATTTTAAGCGCTTAACAAATGCAGCTAAAAATAAAAAATATGCGCAAAAATATGCATTTACCTACGAGCAAAGTACCAAAACTGAAATAATCTTCCTTATTCCGTAACTATTTGTCGATGTCACGTCAAGACAATACCAAAAAACTTTGGCTCATTTCTACTCGTCATCGACAACAATTTACTATTACTGACAGCCACTTACTACTCTATAAGGCATAGAAAATGGGAAGAGCCTGTTAATAGTAGTACATTTTTGTCGACAGCGAGTAGACAAGTGACAATTTGTTGGTATTGTCTTGACGTGACGTCGACAAATAGTCACGGAATAAGAGGGAATATGATATATTTATTTTTTATTTTTTGTTATTATTAGAGAAAAAACATAAAACAACCATAATTGGGCCGATTATTTAATGCAACCGAACTTTAGTTGCGCTACCAGTCAGCAAATGAAAATTAATGGTTGTGAGAAAGGCAATAAATAGCAACTGAAATTCACAGCTCTCAGTTGCCAGTTGCCATCAGAAGTATCATTTTCAGATACTGACAACCCAACTGAGGGTCGGTTTTCATGCATAATCGGCCTATTAATATTTTTTTCAAAAATTGAGAATTGCATTAAAAAAAATTTTTAAAACTCCAAAAATATGCACTTATTGCAAAAATATGGAAAAATATGCACTTACCACCAAAATATGCAAAAATATGCAACTACAAATCGATGCCAAACTACTTAAAATTTGATGCTTCGCATAGATAATTACTCAATACGTCTTTATATTTCACCACAAGAAACATGCATTTCCATTAATGTTCCAGCCCTGTTCATTAAGCCCTTATGACACTACATTTTTTCTTCATTTTTCAAGTTTTGGAGAACAGTGCAAATAGAATATAATAGGAAATTTTGCCAGGTGCAAAGAGTTCAGCTATATTAAGATAAATACCAAATTGTCAAAGCTTTTACTAATGTTATCGATAAAAAAATGGGGGTCTGTAAAAAAAAATTTTTAAATGTTCAACTTAAAATTGACATTTCAAGCTTGAAACACAAAGTGTTGCCAAGTTAGCGGATTATTCACGAATTCAGCGACTTAGCGCCTCTTTTTTCAACTTTTTTTTCATTTGTCGTTTTATTATAAATAAAAAGTAGGCAGCACTTAAAGAAGCCATTACGTTTTCTTTACATTTTGTAAAGTTGTTTCTTTCTATCATTTGTTAATTCTTTCTTTCAATCCTATAGCAAAACAATGCAAGAAAAATGTAGTGTCATAAGGGCTTTACTAATGCTATGCTCGTATCTTTAACTTTTTTTCTCAGTGTTACACAGAGGAAAAAACAGTCAATCTAGCAACGGAAAACTAAAAATAAAATTATCGGATTTGAAAAAAAAAATTAAACGCAGTTTCAGAGCGGACAAAGTAGTTTATTTAAAAAACAAATTTATTTATCACCATATTACCTGGTTCGGAATTTATGGCCTTTTAAACATTGCGAAAAAATTATGTTGTAATTCTTTATTGATTTTTATATCAAATTTGTTGGCGTATTGAATCAATCGTTAATGATAGACGTTTTCGGAGAAAGTATTTTTTTTATAAAGTGTTATATCAGCTATTTTAAAACTGTTTTACTTTATATAATTGCTATTGCAGTTAAGGTTTACAAGCGTCGATACAGAAAAAAAAAATTTTTGTTTTCTAAATCTTTGTAGAGATACAAAAAAAGTATACCCGACAGTCCCGGAAAATTTAATGGAATCTTAATGTAGATATTATAGAGTAATATTATTCCAAAAATTTGCTGCGGAGACTTGCGTATGCGACTTTGATATCAGTTTTTCTAACTATACACCTTTTTAAAATGTTCCTACTTGTTTGTACTTCTATATGATTTTGTTGTAATTTGCTTCCGAAACCACTTGTTATTAAAATAAAATACCAATGAAGTAGTCGTTTTCAATTTTAAGAAAAATTTTTAATGCATTTTGAAATTTGAATGCACTTTACATTTTATTTTTTAAAGCATTTTGAAATTTTAAAATTGGTCGTATATAGCAACATATAGCACGCACTGTTTGAAAAATAGTTACTTTATTTACAGACCTTATAGCCTACACCCTTTCCAGGCATACGTTTTTTGCCGATCAGACTATTAGTTTGGAAGATATAAGCTTTCCGACTACTAAACAGTTTTACCGGTAAAATTGGTTTTATGTAACAAAATATAGCGTAAATTTTTTAAGAAACACAATTTTTAATATTTTTTGGTGTGAATTTTCCACTAATAATTCGTTTGAAGTTAAGTCTTAAGGTCTTAAGTAAACAAATGCATGTTGATTGGATTGAACTCAATTCTTTTTTCTCTTTCGTTTGCTATCAATAACTTAAATCTAGCACAACTGCTTCCAACAGTAATCATTTGACCTTTACACAGAAAAAATAGATAGGAATTATTTTCAATAAAACTATAATTGTTGAAAAAAGACTAATTTCAATATTTATCAATAACACACATTTTAAAAATCACGCAATAAAACGAGTTTGATACAAAAGTAATTGAAAAATTGCAAATATTTAATAAACATGGCCGTTAAATCAAATACATATGTACTTTGTTTGTTGTATACATTGACATGCTTTCCAGGCGTAAGTACAATAAAACAAGTTTTATCTCATTAAAAATAACTGGGATATGGCTCAGTTGTAGAAAGCATGCTTAACGTCCGAGGTGCCCTGGTTCGTACACCAGCCATGTCAAATTTTTTTTTTAATTTATGTATACATATTATTTTAGTAAATTTTAAATAAATTTCTTATCAAAATTCCTCAAGTTTTAATAAAAAATTGTTTTAAATTTGTAATAAAGTTTATTGAAAAAATTATAAGTTATTGACAAAATGTTTTATTCATTCAAATATTTTGATTTTTAGTTATAAAATTGATAATTTTTTTACAATTTTTGTTAACAATATAGCGGAATTCTTTAACAGAGGAAACTAAAAAAATATTGAGTACCGGAATTTTTGTTATCGAAACCGAAACTTATTTTTTTCTGTGTACACAAAAAGAACTATAATAATTATTCTATTACTGAATTCATAAATACGAATATTTTTTACGGAAATGGGACCTACCACAAATTTCGTAAAATTAAAAATAATGGGAGTGGTATGAAATGTTCCTGAGTGGTGACCGGTGAAAATAATCATATCACAACATATCACAAAACTAGAACAAAAATGTTAGGAAAAAACCAAAATTAAAAATATTTGTTTAAAGTACAGTAATTCAGCTAGTATTAAAGAACCCATCACACGACAAGTAGCCTTAGTTTGGGTCTAGAACCTATCACTGAGTATCAATTGACCCCCTCCAATGACAACGCAATGTAAAAGTTACCGGTCCCTTTCATATAAAGTTCCGGAACTCGAACCGGTTGCTAGTCCTTGGGAACCAGTCACGTACATATTAAAATTCAAATTTTATAATTTTGAGCTTAACATTATGAAAAACTATAGTTTCTGAGTTAAGACCTTAATACTTAACGCCAAAAAATTATCCAGTAACTTTAAGAATGATGGTAAAATAAGCATTCGTATTTAAAAGTAAACGAATTTGCACAATTTTTTACAAATTACACTGTAAAACATAATCAAATAACAAGGTTATAACACCACAAAAATATATACATGTATCGGCATTTTGTAAGTTCACATCTGCCATTCTTTTTAGTGGGGTTAAGATAAAATCTTTCGAATGACATCAATATTATTAATATCCGATGACGCGTTCTAAAGTTATGCAATCTTCAATATGACGAGCTTTTCTCAAAAATGGCCGAGAAATCCTAGGTTAGGCGGATATAAAATAGAAACCATAATAAGTATTGAAATTATTTTTTCGCTTTGTAATACACGCACAAGAGTAGAATTTATGGTCGAATTTCATGAAAATCAGAGAGGATAAAAATCCAAGCCCTTGTTTTTGTGTTGAAAATTTTTTTTTAATTACTCTATAGTATAATTTCCGCTAAAAGAACAATTTTCCTTTAAAAATTTACAAATGCTTACTTTTATCAAATCTTACATACATTTCACTTTTGATTGATAGCAAAAATATTTATAAAAAATATAAAAAAAATATAAAATATACAAAAGTACATCCACCTGCCAATTAGCAGCAGTTAAGTAATAATTTCCATTTAATACAAAATTTATATAATACAAAAAGGTTAGATCATAGAAGAGCTCTTTAACATAATAATAGACAGATGAAACGACAAGACATAAAAAAGAAAACCCATCATGAACAAGGACAGCAAACGATACAGGAAAAACAACGGTTAATGTTATTAAAAGTAACAACTCCAGCAATGATACATCTGCATTGACTTTGGATCGGCCATCTAAGTCATTACTTATATGATCATTATTATCATTATGGCATGAATACAACATGACAGACGACAGCCAACCAATAGGCAGACAGATAGACAAACAATCAGGTTAAACAAACAAACAAACAAACAAACAAACAATCAAAGCTGCCTGCACACGAACAAAAAAAAATCTTTACAATATCACCAACAACAACAGCACATGGTCATATCAATACTTTGGAATGTATGAAAAAGAATATAAACATTATAGCATTTCATCATAATTTAATAGACACGTTGTTGATCGATGTTATTGTTGCACATTGGGATAATTATTTAAATAAATAAATGACCAAAATAACGTTTGAATTGAATACATGCATGACTTTGTGCAATAGCCAGCAAGCAACTTTGTTGGTAAGAGACAGACAAACAGTGCGTGTTGCAGCTGATCATGCAAATTTAAAAATTTTTTTTTGTGCGCACAACAACATTAACAAAGAATATCAATCAATTTAACGGCATATTAAGAAAGAGAAAAAAAGCTAAAAAGAAAATAAGCCAACAAAAAAGAAGTTGGGGGCTTTAGGGCAGGGGGAGTTCATTCTATACCATAATTGTTCAACTAAAATAACCGCTAGTTTTCTTATAATTTTTTTTTAAGTGTCTTATTAATGTCTTTCGCTATGAAAGGTTGTATTTAGCTGTAGACAGCGTTTCAAACATACCCAGATGAAAAACATGGCTGATGTTGCCAGATAACAGTTAAATGATGGAACAGCTAGAAAAATGATTTTAGATGAAATGCAAATTCAATTTCATTGTTTTTATTCAAATTTAGATGTAACGAAAGTTTTTTGTAACTATCGTTATGCAAAAGAATGACAGCAAGTTCATATTGTTTTTTGGGTTAGTAAAGTATTTAGCAGATACTTTTGGTCTCAACAAAATATTTCTTCTAAAGATTTTTATTTAATATAATGGATTAAAAACGATTTAAATTTATAGAATATTGTGAAAAATAACTTGTAACTATACAGTACTTTTTTAGCTCCTTAAGGTATGCAAGATATTTCTCCAATAATAATGCCTTTAAGGTAGGCAATATTGATTAATATACAAAGGAAGGTAATATTAAAAGAAAAGTCTTGAAATAACGGCTTATAATATGTTTAATAAGAAACTCGCTGTCTTTTTGTGAATTTAAATTATTTTTTAAGTTATATTAGTTAGTTAGCTAGTGAAAGTCTGAATAATGGTCTGCGTGTAAGGCTGAACATTTTTTAGTGACGATTTTTATGATTTTAAGCAGGCTAATCACAGTCTTACAGGTATCCATCCGTCCGTCAGTCGCTTCATTCATTGACCCAAAGAACTGAACACATCTTGTACCTTAAAAGTAAGGTTTACAAGATTTCCTATACCGACTCACTATAACTACGTGCAAAATACGAAGTGGGAATTTAAATCCCATAATATGAATCCCAGATGTAAGCTTTCAAAAAGCCGATACACGTGTGTATTTTTTAAAGAAAGAAAGAACAAAAAATTATTTGGTTGTTCTTTTTTGGTTCTTGTAACAGCATGTTATAGTTACACTATATATTGTGTCACTGTTTATTTGAACAGATTTTTTATGACGTTTGGATAATTTTTCGATGAAACATAATAAAATTATTTACATTTAGAATATGGACGATTGCATCGTCCGTTTATTTTAAAGTATCAAATTAACCAAACATGTGATTCTTTAATTAGGTAAAATGAATCAGCTAAAATAATAATTTATACAATTTGTAACAAAACTATATAAAAAGCCTTTTAGGGAAGCTTTTCAGTTATCCTTTAGTGTGCTCTTTGCCAATGAATCGATATCGCTTGAAAAAAAGTAAAAAAAATCGTCAAAAGTATTTAACGATGTTGTTAAGTGAAACTTTTAATGTTATTTCCGCATTTAAGTCATGATTTTTGTTTTGTATTTAACAACACTTGACACTAAAAGTTCAATGCACGTTTTTTGTTATTTTCTTCTCTTTTTTGTGTTCTCTTAGTTTTGGCGAAAGGGAATTATATGAATAATTTTTGGTTGTAGGTTGTTTTTGTCAGACTGAAATAAATCATGTTTTATTTGCTGTCGATTAAAGAAAAAGAATTTTAATAAAGTTGCAAAAAAATGCCAAATATATATTTTGTTCTTTTGATAGTACAAAGAAATTTATGTGCATAAATTAAAAAGGGTGAACAAATTTTCATTCAACATACTTTAAAGAAAATGTTGCAACTTTTTATAAAGATGTTGCACAATTCTTTCCTCGTTATTGCTAAATGGCTTGTAAGTTGATTTTATACTTTTTTGTCTTCTATTTCTTAAATGTTTATGTTAATCGCTTTTAAACACAGTCATATTGATGGTGATGATGGGTGGATAGATGTTCGATACCACCCTTGAAGTGTTTAAATGTTACCGGTTTGTTAAGAGATTTTCTTGAAATTATTTTAAAAAAATATATAATTAAAACATAAATAATAAAATAATAGATATAAAAAGCCCTTAATTATAAAAAGTGCATATCATATTCCAACCTAACAAGTCTGACCAGTTTTTTTCTTAAATTGAGGGAAAACTGATTGCCTGGTATTGGAGACTCTTTTTCTAATAATGCAACAAGATCGATCACTTTTATTTAGAGAAACAAAAGTAACAAGAAAAAAACTAACTTTAACATAATTGCCTTTTGCCACAACAGCAACAGAAATTAAAGAAAAACTAGAAAAAAAATGAAGCAAGAAGAGCCTATTTTTTGTATCATGTCTTGGTCAACTAATTGGCTAAAACGTTGGCCACTAATTCTAACCGTAATCAAGTCCACAATCTCAAGCACACGTTCAATGTCATTTAAGCCAACAGTTAAAGACTAAAGAACATAAACAGAATTCTAGATTCTGTTTAGTTGTAACACGAAAAAGAAAGCAAGTGTTTATTAAAATTTAATTAACCTTTTCTTTTTTTTTTTAACTCATATACCTGTTCTCTTTTTAGCAAAAAAAACAAGCTTTTTACAACACTCTGCATAAATTACTAAGTTTTCAATTTGTAATTTGTTTAGAAAAAATATCTGTAAACAAATTTTCTATCATCATTATATTTACCATCAACATTTAAAAAAATTTTATTTTTAATTTGAATAATTCTTTTTTTTTTTGTTAAAGCAGATGGATGATGTTTGGTTGGCTTGTACTGATTGAGTGAATGAATTCATATTTTTGTTGCATGTTGCTAATGTTGTGTTTCAAGAGACAGCTTACGCAGCATGATACACATATCGCTCATTTACTTCAATACTGTCATAACTCAAAAAAGCCCGATTTGCAGAAAACGACTTTAAAGTTTTCATTTTATATACAACTTAAAGGAAAAATAAAACTACGTTCTTCTCTCAAGACGTGAGTTTATAAGATATTTTTACCAAATTTTTACACATATAGAGAACGATATGATTATTAGCTAACTCTGCGTTATTAACTCAAAAAATCATGTTTTTTGAGTTATGACATTATTGACGCAAAAGAGTGATATGTACATTTAGTTTATGTTTATTTTATTTGCTTTTCAAATCATAAATCAATTTGTTTCAAAGTTGCTAAACGAGATTTCTGGTTACTAAAGCCATAATGTTAGTGTGCAAAGGATATTTAAATTTACAGAGAAATTTTTAAGGTTAATTGCTCGCTCAAGAATGATTTCAAGATTTAAACATGGAAAAATGTTGAATGTAAAGTAAGAAACCTTAATGACTTTAAAGCCGGTTGGACTCTTTAAGACACGAGTATGTTAGTTTTAAACAATTTAGAGAGCAGGCAGGAAAATTAAACTAATTTTAAAAATATTTTACAACAAAATCACAGACATATTAATAAAATATTTTAGCAGATTGCATGGTGTTAAAGGAACAGCAGGAATTAAATATATAAAAGGTTTCGAATATGATGAATAGTATGATATATGAATAATATGATATAGTTTATTTTTAAGACATTCTAATACGAATTTATCATAGAAAATTTTACTATTAACGACGAGGATTAATCATTTGGATTTATGACAGCAACATTTCGCCGTTTTATGGAAAATCCTTTAAGTTTGGACAAAATATTTTAATTGATACTTAAAATTCTTTAAATATGTATATACTACAAAAAATCTAAAAAAACAACAATAGCTTGATTTATCGTGTCTCGTGGTTTTTTACATAAAAGTGCTACGCACATCGTATGCCTTAAACGTAAGGCTAACAAGATTTGCTATGCCAAGTACTAATTGTGAAAAAGTACGAAATTAACCCTTAAACACATATTAAGTTTTGAATGATTTCTAACCTCGATGTCTCGAAGACTTATAATAGAATTTGTTGTCAAATATTTTTGTAGAACATTTCAGCTCGTTATATCTTCGCAGAAGGAGAGTTGTTTGTTCCTTTTCTAAAAAAAGGGATAAAAAGACCCACACAATGAAGAGTTAGAGGGTTAAAATGTTTATCAAAAATATTTCTCGTGGTGTTTTACATAAAAGTGCTAAGCACATTTTATAACTTAAATGAAAGGCTTACAAGATTTTATATGCCGAGTACTAATTGTGAATAAGTACGAAATTCACCCTTAAACACAAGTTCAGTTTTTTATGATTTCTGACGTTAAGTGAAGTCTGGAACTTGGGAGTCTTTGTAGAATTGTATGGCTAGTATTTTTGTTTAAAATTTTAGCCCGCTATATTGTCACTGAAGCGGAGTTTTTGTCCCATTTTTTTAAGAAAGTGACTAAAAGACCCGTACAACGAAGAGTTAAAAAGTTAAAATGCTCTACGAAAATATTCCTCGTGGCATTTTACATAAAAGTGGTTATAACTTAAACGCAAGGTTGAAAAGATTTCCTATGACGAATCACTATAAATATATGCAAAAGGAGGGGAGCTTTAGCTCCCCATAAAATTTGTGTATACCCCCGTAGCGTAGTTGATAGAGTGCTAGACTATTAACCGGGATGTCGTTACCACTTGGAAACCACTCATGTGATCAGTTTTGTCACAGTTTATGTCCCCTCTAGGTTTAATACACCCTAAACATCAGATTTAGAGACTTCAATTTATTTTTAATAAATTCGTAAGACTTAATGTCTTTACTATAGAAAGCTTTAATAATAACTATTATTTTAATGTTTTAAATACACGTTTAGATAATGCCTTCAAACTCTCTTATCTTATTATTTTAATACATTTAATTTTCCCCAAAATTAGCTAGAGTATTTTAATATCCTAAAATGTTTATTTATTTATAGCCATGTAGCATTAAACCACCAATTATTTTCTTCATTGCTTTCACAAAATGCTTTATCATTCTCTTAAAAGCTTGAAGAAAGAAATTCAGTAATTATTTATTTTTTCTCTTATTTTTATTAACAAATTGATTGTTACATTAGCTGGAACAAATAAGTTTCTTTATGCTGGTTATTAAGACTTAAAATCATTTAGAAAGCAGTAAGAAGAAAAAAAAACATCTTAAAACTTATCTAATATTATATGAAATCATGGCATTTTGCCAAAATGAAAGAAAACTAGAACTAAAAAATCATTACACAATTTGAGTTTTAGCATTATTATTTTTTTTTTGGTACTAGCCGCAACTTAAAGGCAACAAAGTTTTTAAAAGAGATTCGTGCGAAAAAACGTGACTTTTGGGAACAACCAAACAAACGTAAAAAAACTTGGCTCATTTCATCTTCATTTCTTCATCTTGATCAGGAAGTGTTTGTTGAATTGTGTTCTCTGCTTATTTTGGCAGTATTATTTTAAGTGAAGGAAAACAACTAAAATCACTTCAATTGATTTCTTGTTAAGCTTTTCTAAAAAGCGGGTGTAGTTTAATATTCTATTCTTTTTCTAATTTTATATAACACAGAATGATGTCTTATAAAGCATTTGCCAAAATGGAATTTCATTATAAATTGAGTTGCTTTAATGTTTTTGCTCTTTCATTCAAAGTCATTTAATTCCTAGTGGGTGGTTTTAATGATGTCTTACATATATAATTTCTCTTCTTGGGTTTTACTTTAGGTTTGCGTTACATTAAGAAGATTAGTATCATTTATATTGCCTAACAGAGCAAATCAAATATTTTTAATTAAAATTGTTATTAGAAAAAAAGTATTTCTTAAAAAAAAAGTAGCATTTAAAGACCTTTCTTTCATAATGGGTGGTCGGTCGGGTTGAAAGCAAGACTATTGCAAGCAACAAGTGCAAGCAAGGCTATAAAAGTTTGCAATAATGTTGCCCAAAACAAACAAATTATTATGTTAACTTTCCAAAAAATATGTTCTTAAACACAGCAAACATTTAAAGTGAAATAAAATAACGAAATCTTGCACATATAATTCCTTTCGAATTTCTTGGCGCATTGATGCATTTTTTGTGCCCCTATCTTCAAGAAAACAAAAAAAAAACCAGCTGAAATTGCTCATCACATATTTCACTTCATGGAATTTCATTTCATTTGTAAAATTGTTTTTATGTTTTTAGGCTTTAAAATCTCCCTTTTACCAGAAAACATCTTCAGCGAAAGCACACACAAAACAAAAGACTTCAGACACAAACTTGATATTGATAAAGTGCTGAAAAATTTGTTAAAATTACAAACCGTTACTTCTTTTTGTGGCCATTAAAGAATTGATATTTTAAAGATTGGTTGCATTAAAAAAATTCTTGAAATTTGTATTTTTGTCAAAAAAAAAGAACCAAAAAAAACGGAATGCAAACATAAAAAATAATATTAAGATACCTGCAAGCTTAATTAAGGTGCAGGATTTCGTTTTGGGCAACGAGAGGATTAAGCAGAAAATAAGAAAGATATGAGAAATAAAAAGCAGTAATTAATTAATGCTTTTCGTTTGTAAACGTCATACAAACTAAAAGTAGAACGCCTGACCGCATTGGGTAAAGAATACAATAAATTTTTTTAAGAAAAAAAAAACTTAATATATTTAAAAAATTTTACAAAATTTTCAAGTAAGATAAGAAAAAATTGGAAATAAAAAATTAGGAGCTCTTAAAAAAACTTTTTGTTTCACTCTAAAGAAAACTTAAGAGATTTTGGGAAATCCAATAAAAAAAATCTCAATAGCTTTAGATGGCACAAGAAATTTTTCATGAATTTTAGTGGTAAACAATTATAGTGGCAAAATTAACTTTTAGGCTTCATAAGAATAAATAATTAAATTTTTACCAATTTTTTAGTAAAAAAGTTTAAAGTTTTTCAGTTCAACAGATTTAGCTCAAAAATGATCTGACTTTAGCTCCTTTCACTGTTAACAGAAAAAGGTGGTGATAAATTCTATTTACATACACACAAAAAAATTGCATATTAAAATCGTCGAAAATTATTAATAATGCGATCTCCCCACGCAAAAGAGTTATATGCACGCTATCTTCTCTGTTGTCCTATTGAAACTAAAAATCCAATCAATGAACTAGGAAAACCAGTATAAACATGTGTGATCGTGGTACTGATGCAACTGACCATTAAAGCAAAAATAAAAAAATAATAGAAGCTTTTGTGAGTGTTCGATTAATCACATAGAGGAAAACTTCGTGATAACTAAAATCGACGTCAAATGAATGTAAGAATTTACAGAAAAACTCTTGTATTCTATTTCGTGACAAAAATTGGTTAAAGAGCTGATATTTCCTTATAAAAATCATCCACCTTTATAACAGTTAAAAGTGAACAACAATGCTGATGAGATGGTGTAGCTGCCTATCGAAGTCAGTAATCTGATTGAATATTCGAACATTCCACTCTTAATAATAAGATTAATTTACATCAATTCAGACAATGAACTGAAAAGACGACATAATAAATTTCAGGAAAACAAGGTTAATTCAACACTTTTTGGTAATGATTTTGCTTCATTGGTGTTTCATGTTAAATCATCATAATTTTACAATAACCTTCAAAGAACACTTTTCATTTTGAAATAACTATATTTCAAATTGATTTAGTATTTCAATACAGCTAAATCAACATGAAGTTAATAATGAAATAATACGAAGAATCATGTTGATTTAAAGTTATTTCAAGTTGAAACAATGTGAATTTGATACTGAAATACCACGACGAATCATGCTGAATCAAAGTTATTTCAAGTTCAAACGACGTAAATTTGATACTGAAATATTTAGGGAATTCACAATGTGTATGTTAAAATTTGGAAATAGCAATATAGTTACAGATTAAAATTTCATTGTGAGCAACAACACAAAGCACAGCATATTAAAGTAATAAAAGTAACGACGAAGTTTGCCGAATATTTCTCACTATTTACATTTATAGAACACGAACTCAAAATACACAACAAACAAAACAACAACACAAACACGGTAGCGCTTGGTACCTATCAACATGCCAAAGAAAAACCAATACACTTAAGCCACACACAAATTCTCTATTTAAAATATTGCCGCATTGAAAAACATGCCTCTTGGACGTTTAAACTTGCCATCTGGTAGTAAATTTCATTTACACATAAAACAAAAACAAGAAACTTCCCAACCCATAGCAAAAGACTAAAATTGAAACGTCGTTATATTAAGACACATTTTAGAACGCTGTTGTTAATTCCCTAATTGAAATGAAAATTTGATATTGATATTGAATCAAAGTTGATTCAATTTGAAACAGCTTAGATTTGATAGTGAAATAACACGAAGAATCATATTAAATTAAAGTTATTTTAAATTGAAAAAACATAAATTAATGTAGTCATTTTATTAATTATTTTACTTACGTGAAAAAATTAATAAAAACCATATTGATTCAATAAGAAACATTAACGAAAGTCTAGTCATGCCGAAAATTTTTATTTCAATATTAAACCATATTTATTCTAAGTTTAAAATGATTGATTTACAGTATATTAATAAAGCTTTTCTTTTGAATTGAAAATTATTGAATTAATATAGCGAGTTTTTATTTTTAAATTGCCGTTTTTCCCTTAGTGTATTAGCATAGGCATCAGTAAAATTTGTGTTGTAGTTGGCTGCCCTAGCCAAATTTTGAACTCGGACCACTTGCTTGCTGGTCAATACGCTAATCATTGCAGCCACAACAGGCTCAAATATAGTTTAGATATTCACTAATATATAAATACCATCATAAGTAACATGAATGTCATTTTAATTCAACATAAAATTTCTTTGAAATTAAAGTTAGAGTCATGTTGATTTAAAATGGAATGTAGTGTAGATAACAATATTGCTTTAACAGTGAAATATAATAAATCAAAGAGATTTAAGCTTAAAGTAATAATTTTTCGTTTAAAATTAATATGAAGCAATGGTACTTTTAAAACAGCAGTAGGAAATTTTCGCTGACCATGCGAAGCTTGTCGGCTATTAGTCGGCTATTTACATTTACACAACACGAACATCAAAATAAACAACAGCAAATCACACAACTGAGCACAAAAGTGCATTGTAGCAATGAGCAAAGCAAATAAACACCAATACACTTAAAGACCAAATTATTTCTCACAAATTTAATATGACTTCCAATCAACATTTGAGGGTGCTGAGTAGTTAGGCTGAGTAGTTAGCGCGTTTGACTACAAACCCTGAGGTCTTGAGTTCGAGACTAGTTTCAGGCAAGCCAACAACATCATGTATTTTTCTCATGTGCATTGGTGTGTTATTGTTTTGATTGTTGTTGGACTGTTAAAGTGATGAAGGCATAGCACTGATCAGTTTCACAGTACCGGCAGCGATTAATACTAACATATCCTAATGCACTTCACAGCACCTTCCTTCGTCGGTATTGTAGCAAAATCCGTCGGCGAAGTAAAATAACTAATAAAATGGGTATACAGCTTACACAACTCAATGCCTCTACTTGACGCCAGTGGGGCTTGCAACACTGCTCTACAAAAATAAAACGCGCAATAGCAGGGTTGTAAATATATTAAGCTTTCTATCTCTCTCCCACTTCACCACCTGTTCTCTCTACACTATCCCTTTCCCAAAGAAGGTATCACATTAATTAATTAACTGGTAGGCATTAATTGCCTGATTGTGTTACTTCTCTTTAAAAAAAAGACATTGCAACATATTGATTTTACATTCGTTTTTTTCCTGCGTGTATATATTTAAGGTACTAAGTTAGGTTTATAAAAATGTATATTACATAAATATTCTAACCACTTTATTTATTTTTGACAAAGCACTGTGCCCTCGTGCTTGAGCTCGTTAAGGCATTGGAAATGAGCAGACTCAGAAGAGTCATGTCAAACGGAAATTAAAAATAAAATGTTGTTTTAAAAATATTTTGTACTAATAATTTTTTTAATAAAAATTTTATTAAAAATTTAAATTAAAGCCAAATAACTTTATACTTTAATCAATTTGAGTTACATATAAAGAAGTTATTAATTTTTGGACTTTTTACATATGACTACGTTGCAATAAAAGAGCGTAAAAACTTTCGGAAAAGCTACTTTTCTTAAGTCAACTTAAGCACTTATTCATTTTTGGCACAGATTTGTATTTTTTTTGTCCCTTTTATTAGGACAGTCATTAGAACCCTATTTTTGTGTTGTATAGTATTTTCTTTTAATATGACTTAACGCAAATTTGTTTAGTTCTGCGTTTTTTTTTTAGAAAATATAACTAGGTTTTGAGCGAATTAAGGTAACACAAAGCTTAAATTAAATTTTAAGTCTTTTAATAGTTATACAACAACATGTTAACATAAATGTATATGTATGTTAAAATATAATGCGATGCCATAAACCCTGATAATAAATTTGTTGTTGCTAGTTAAAGTATCGCACACAGTAGTCTTTGGTGCCAATATATGTAAAAAAAACTGATGCAACAAAAGTAAATTTAAAAATATAAATAACAAGCCAGAATTTATTATAGATTAGCAAGCAAGTTTATGTACCCGTACAAGTGCAAAATACAAAAAGTTTTTTAAGTTTTATTGTATTTAGTTGTAAAATCTGTTAAACCATTTGCTAACAAATGCGTGCGTCTATTTTTACAAATCACGTTTGATATAAAGCGCTTTAAATGGTAAGCATGGGTTGAATTATATCGGCTTTTCTGGCATGAGTATGAATAGAAAATAAATGTAGCAAGCAGATATAGAAATATATCCTTATAACTGCATACAAAATGCATTTAATGTATAATTATTATACTGCTGCTGATGATGATGATGATGATGATGATGATGGTGCGCTGCTGATGGTGTGTTATAATAGCCAATTTTCAACACGAACTTTTCTATTATTAATTTTTTTTAACTAACTCAACTGAGGCCGTATAAACTAAAAGACGAAAATGCAACTTGTTTTAAATAGTTGAAAAGACAGAAGGATAGGCAAAACAAACAATCAAACAGATAAAAGGAAATGTATACAACAATAAACTGACAGCTTGTAGCCACTGTAAGAATTGTAGAAGCAACAAATACAAGCAAAGTTTCTTGAGATTTGCTTAAACGTATTTAAACGTATTTATACGGTTTAAGCTGTAGTTTAAGTTAAAAGTACGCTACTTTAAGACTTCAATTTAACTTTGATTTAAAAATATGACATCTTTGCCAGAAAAGAAGGATCGAAAATTTATTGTGCAACCAAAATTCACATGATATAACAATTTAAAAATTTTTATTATTTTTCGTCGTAGTTAAAGTTTAATAACTAAATTAATTGAATATGTTCATTTAATGTGATAACTTTTCAAACGAAATTACTTATTACTAATTCAAAGTAATTGTTGTTAGGCTATAATCCGTAACAAAGGACATGATATAACACTCCAAGCATTAAGGGAAAAATTAACGTAAATTAGTTCTACAACCTAAGCGGCAGACCACAACAATGTAGTTGTCGGAAGCTACAATACTCTCCCATCAGTGCTCATGCAGGCGCAGATACGCAAGGGTGACGGGATACCCCCCCCCCCCCCCCCTCCCCCATAACGAATAAAATATACCCAATTTCTATTGAGTATCTAAAAGAAGTTTTGCAAAATAGTATGTTTCAGTTAGTTTTTTACTGAGTTTTTTTTTACTGAATGTTAAAATGAGTTAAAAATAAGATCGCTTAGAATTTCAAAAGTTTATTGATTTAAAAATTACTGCACGGAATACTTCTTGAATAAAATACATTCCGTTACTGTCATAATATTGTGAGTGTAGAAAGCAGCTCAGTGTAGACTATTTGCCTTGAAATATAAAGAATGTGAGTTCGTTACCCGTACCCCAGTGGAGCTCAAATTTTTTCTACTTTTATTTTTTAATTATTTTCGTACATTTCGTATACATATTTTACGAATGATTTTCGTGGTGCGACAATACGAAATATTTCGTAATATGTACTAGTGTTTTCTTGCATATCTTCGATGGATTTTTTTCAGTGTATTTGAAATTAAAAAATAAATTAAAATTATTCTATATGACATATTTTTCAGGTGTGAATAAAAAAAACAAAATTTTAGCTCTTAAAATATAAGTAGAAAGTTTCTCACTGGATAGAGTGTACCTGTCTTAAAATGTTAAGAATGTGAGTTCGTACCCTGGATAAGCCAAACTTTTTTTACTTTTATTTTTTAAGTATTTTCGTACATTTCGTATATTTTATGAAACCATTTCCTGGTGCGAAGGAACGAAATATTTCGTAGTATGTACTAGTGTTGCATGGAATTTTTTCCAGTGTAGAGACGAAAACCACTAACGTGATTTTCATGAATCATGCATAATCACGCATGATCGTGAGTTATTATCTCACGAATCAAGTGACCGAGCATGTAAAATAAATAGAACTTTTTAAATGCAAATACATATAGTACATTATTTGCAGATAAACTTTAAAACCCGGTTTTAATAAGTTCTGATGATGAAATTATATAAATAATTTCCTTAATTTCGTGAGCGTGACTAGTCTGAATTTTTAATTTAGTGATGCCAAGCTAAGTACATATTTGACTGTATGGAAAGGCTTAATATCACTTCATTCTTTTTTTTTTATTGCCACAGAAACCTGAGCACAATTTCTTTTTCTTTTAAGAGCATAAGCAAACAACAAGTTTTCTTGCGTAATTCTGAATGTGTAATTCATCATATTTACCGTTTACTAATAGTGGACTCCTTAAGTCTGTGCGTAATCTCTTTTTTTAGCTTCTTCATTATAATTCTAATCGTATTCGAGCAAACTTTAATGTTTATTTTTTAGCGATGTAATTTTGGTGTATACAAGTACATAGACGAAAAAAATACCACATCCGTTAGTTAGGTGCTATTATTGTTCTTTGGTGTTTCGTTGCATGTTTGCATGTTTAAAATCATAAGGAAGTTTAACTTTCAGCAATAACAACCAACATCAGTAAATATAACATACAACAAAGAAAAAACACCAAGAAGGCGTTCATGCTCCATTGTATGCTGCGAATAACGCATTATAATTGACCGTATTCATTCATTCATTTACTCACTCACTCACTGATTCGTTAATTCACTGGCTTCTTAGCACTATGTTGCATATTGCTAATCTTAAGTCTGCTGCCACAAACATCTTTTTGATATGATCTCAAGTGCATGAATATTTTAACAGGTTCTCTTTTACAACTCAGTCTTTGTTATTTGTTTTGAAACCATAAAGAAACTGTTATAATAATTTATAATTAAATTAAATCTAAATGATTTTTCTATTTCAAATTGTGTGGCTACACATTATTCAATGTTGCGCACGAACGATTGTGTGGAAATTTTTATTTTTTGTTTATTCCACTTACATAAATTAGAAATAAAAATGTTTACTTCGCTTGCAACAAACAATGAGATAAAACTTATTTGGAAGAAATTTTCTTTTAGCATTTGAAAAAGTTAACAACATTGTTGCGAAATCCCATGTGGCAAAGATAATTGTATGACATTGTGATGTAGTGAGGTTGTTATTGAAATAAAAATAGGAAATGTATTTTTTTCGTGAATAATTTGTTTTATTAAATTTGATTTCGTTTTTCACATATTGTTAATTTATTCAACAACGATGTTTGACATACAACAAATATATTTTAGTTCAATATTATAAGAAATTTTTTTATGGAAAAACCTAGATCGGCTGTACAAACTTTTATTTCATTCACTATTAAATTACTATACTTTATTACGCAAAATTGCGACTTCCATACATCAGTAGTATACACAAAAATTGGGCGCATTTTGCAGAAAAACCTGCTATCAAATACATAGCGATTGAAAAGTCAAAATCACTTGATTAAATGTATCCTACTTTTCCTTTGCTGCCAAAAATAATAAACGCTCACTCAACATGTTGTCCAATAGCTCAGTAAACAATGCGTTCAGCTGATTGTTAAACAGTTATGTACTAAATTGTGGGGGTGCTGGACACTCCCATTCCAAATTTTGTTATAAGATAGTTTTTTTTTCGCCACAAAACTATTGATAAGATTAAAAAATAGTAGTAATTTATATAACCAGTTATGCTAATGTAGTTTGTGCAACCTCCTTAGGTTTTGATATAATTATCTCGAGACCCAGGTCAATTCATATAATAAAACACTGCACAGTGAGGACTTTTGCAAAATAAATGGTAATAAATCTGGAACTTTCAAACCACTGATTGCATTTATCTGTAACTTCAAATATCTTTAGAGGAGGAGTCAGGCTTTACAACGCGTGTCTTGGTGACCTTCTTGTTGAAGTACGAGCGAATTTACAGTGGGCCAAAGTTGACTACTTGAGACTCAAAAAAACTTCTAAGGCTTGTAACTTTTTTAAATGTTATCCGATTTAAAAAATTTTAAGCGCTTGGAGTTAATAAATACAAAGAAAACATGGTCTTACATGTGTTTCCGTACGTTTACAATTGGTGAAGGTACCTTTAAAGTTTAGAAGATATTTGACTTTAAAGACTTTTTTGTCATGACTTTTTTTAGTATTTCGCCAATAACTTTTTAGGTTACAGTTTGATTTTGAAAACGAAAGAAGGTTCAAAATTGCATGAATTTTTCGCCTCTAATTTATGAATAGTTCCGAAAGAGTTGAAAATATAAAAAATATATATCAATGAATTTAAGACAATTTCATTCCGAAAGTTTATTTGTTCAATTGGACGAACCGTTCGCGAGTTATAATGAAATATATTAACGTGACCGCCCAACGTTATTAAGTACTCTTACATGAAAAACATATTGTATAATTATGATGAATACTTTTTTTATGAAGGAAAGTATACATAAACGTTTTGTATAACATTAGAAATGTAGCTTAGTTATTTTTTAGGTAGAGTTTTAGAAATTATAACAGTTGTGTGACTAAAAGGAAAGAAGTTAAGAGAATTCTTTATCTTCTTTGAATTGCATACCCTACAATCGGCATATCTCGAAATCAGTAGCAGATATTCGAATAATGTTTTTAGGCGCAGTAAAGAGATTCATATAGAAGTCAAAAATGTTTGTTTGAGAAAATAAAACTATTTTAATATAAATGTTTAATGATAGAAAACTTTATTTTTCCTATACTTTTGGCTTTTTTTTCAGAAAATCTGCGGGTATAGCCACTTTTATGAAAAGGCTCACTTCAATTTTTGCCTAAATTCTTAGAACTGTCCCCATTATAAAACGTTGTTTTTGGAATTTTCCAAATCGACCGTCACAATTCTTTATAAGCCCTTAAACACAAAAAATATTTTTAAAATTGAGGATTTTTGTCCATTGCTGAATGAAGAAATGTGTTAAACAAAGTTTTTCACAAAATTTAAAATAATGAAGATATGTACTTTTTTTGGAAAAAAATACGTTTTTGAGGTAAATTTCAAAATTTTGAATATTTAGCCTTTTTCCGACTCCAGTTTTACTTAGAATTTTGTCAAGAATCGAATAAATATCTAACAACAGGTCTTAAAAGACGTCCAAGCACCAGACTCAACTTGAACGGTAGTGGCATAGGGGATATTTTTTAGCCTTACGTTTAAAGTATAACATGTGATCAGCACTTTTATGTAAAATACTATGAGAAACATTTTTGTGGAATATTTCTGCGTTGTATAAGTTTTTTCCCCTTTCCCGACGATATAGCGAGTTGAACGTTTGCTATAAAATTCTACTATAAGTCTACAAAGACACCCAAGCTCCCGACTCAACTTGGACGCAAGAAATCATTTAAAACTTAAAATGTGCTTAAGGGTTAATTTCCTTCTTATTCAAAATTAGTACTTGGCATAGACAATATTGTAAGCGTTAGGTTTTCGGTATAATAAGTGCTCAAAACTTCTATATATCAAACACAACGATCAAAATTTGTGTAGAATATTTCAGCCCACTATATCGCCGCTAAAGGCGGGTTTTTTCTCTTTTTTTAAGAAAGGTACAAAAAGAACCATACAGCGAAAAGATATAGTGTTAAAATGTACCAAAGAAATGTTTCTCGTAGTGTTTTACATAAAAGTGGTGGCACATCTTATACCTTAAACGTAAGGCCTACAAGATATTTTATGCTGAGTCCCTATAACTAACTGCAAATGAATCACAGATGTAAACTTTCAAAACGCCTATACACGTATATATTTTTTGATACCCTCTACCAGAATCGGTCGTTAGAGCCTTGTTATTTTGAAAATTTGATTTTGTTCTCCAGTGTTATATATTACACTGTTATCAACTTCCTCATTACTGATGAAAAAATGTTTCTCAATCCCGCTTTTTAACTTTTTATACACTACGTTGTCAAAAAGGAGCGACATATTTCAGAATTGACTAATAAATTCCAATCAACAGAATAATTGTTTCCTGTGTAATAAATCATAAATGAATTTTAATAAAATATTTTACAAGTTTTAGTTTCTCCTGTAAATGTCCTATTTAATTATTTAGAGTTTGTGATGCAACTTTTTGCGTTTATCTCTATAGAAAATAATCACCTTAAGGCCAAAAATAAAGAATTGTTTTCTATATAAAACCACAACACTTTTATTATATAAATCATTTCAACACTTTATAAAAGAAAAACTATATGGATGTGTATAAAACAACTAGAAAGAAAAGCATCTTATCAGCTGGACAATTCTTCATGAAATGGCACTGAAATTTGTTAGTTGTATACCTCCCGCCTTAGCACAGCCATACATACAAACATATATATAGAACATGTTCATATGAATTACAATTGCCAATTTAACTATAAATATACGTAGTACGTGTTGTCGGCCAGAACGTGTATACAGTTGTTAAAATAAATATAAACTACAATTCCAATAAACGTGTGGTGTTCAGGCCACAAAGGCAGGAGGAGAGTGTTGAAATCAATAAAAACAAGAATAATTTTATATTTTTCATAAAGATTAACTGAAAATACAATGAATGAATTGTTTATGCTTATTTTTATCTGAGAGGACTTAATAGAAACGGCGATTTGTATGTGGTGTTTATTCATACGGAAAGTATTTTATTAAACAAAATAAAAAGAATTTTAGTAATAAGTAGGCAAGTATATTTATGATTTTTCTAAATAGTCGTTGTACAAAATGTTTAGTTGTAGATGCTGCAGGATTGTTGTTTAAATTTGTAATTTTTTTTTATTGTTTTAGTAAGGTGCGCTTTGTTATGGCATTTTGGCAACAATGTTGCGAAAGATTACAATCACTTGCAATGACTTGTATTTCAATTGTATTTTCTTTTTTCTAAAGAAATTGGGTTGAACCTTAAACAATAATATACTCCCTCTGTATTTATGATAAAACTAAGCAGGGAGTATATGGACAAATGTATATTTTGTAATAAGCAGTAGCGCCTCAAAATATGCAATTAATAATTTCATATAATTAATTGACCAACAAGTAATGGATTTATTTTAAAGCGATGTAATGCTGAACAACGCGCGATTGTTAAATCACTTGCGAGTTTAAAATCGCAAATCTCACTTTTGCATGTGCTGAGGCTCGCGCGTTCTGTTTATTTTTCGAAATAATCTTCGAAAAAGGTTCTTATATATGCTCTTAGTGCTAATTGACCAACAAGTAATGGATATTTTAATGCGAAGTAATGTATATGAGAACTATAGATGTGACCGTGAATGATAAAAATCGGACATTGTTCCAAAGGTATAGCATTTTCATTGCATACCAGGAAGTGCAAGTAGTGAACTTAATATTTTAAAACTGTTGTTTGTCAGCAACATTTATTCTAGAAAATGTTTAATCACATACCGTTCAGCTCTTTGGAATACTTTCGTCCTATAACAAGCAAGAGTTAAATTCATTGCTGAATCACCAGAAATAGAATTACCTTGAGTCCAGTTGTGATTTGTAAACTCTCTTTAGTCTATTTGCCTCAAAAACTAAAAAATAACAGTAATACAGGAGATCACTTATTTATAGTACAACGGAGAGTTCCAGTGAAAAATATTGGAAGTCATTTTTAAGGAACTACTTCTTGGGTGCTTTCAAAGTATCCAATAAGCATTTGTTTGCGACATCTCACGAAGTAATTGTTCAACAGCCAGATAATTGGCAAAACTATTATACTTCCGCAATCATCTCTGCCAAAGACATTTGCTCTATCAGCTATTCTTAAAGTTATTTTGTGTATATGTTAACTTCTTGTCGTTGCTTTTATCCACTGATGTGGCAAAGGTAATAAATGCGTTGAATATTAAACAATTCATGAAATAATATTATTTGATTCGAACCCAAATTCTGTCAGTCGACAAAATATCAATAAAATTAATTAAATTATGTGAATAGAAATTAAGTATAATAAAAACGAATAATATACTCCTGAAGCATATAACGTTTATACCCAAGGTAGATTTATTTACCAGGTAGTCGCAGTTCCTTGAAAATGTCAAATTATTAAAGCACATACACAACATAACTTGTGTATTTTGATACAAAATTGACATCCACAAATAAAAAAAGAGTAAACAGCTGTGGATTCAAGAGTACCTGGTAAGTAAATCTACCTTGGTTTATACCAGCTCCAAAACATCGTTTTTTCTCAACACTGCACAGTGGAAACTTCTGCAAAATAAATGGTAATAAATCTGGAACTTCTAAACTGCTGATTGGATTTATCTGAAACTTGGAACATCTTCAGAGGAGTGTCTTGCGTGTCTTGGTGGGCTTATGGTTTAAGCACTGTAACTCTTACAGTGGGCCAAATTTTTCCACCTGGAACTCAAAAAAAAAATCTGATAATGTCCTCACATTTATTTCCGTATCTCTGATAGCTAAGAAGACTCCTTGAAAAATGGCCCCAAACTGAAAAATTAAAAATGGTCCCAAACTGAAAAATGAAAAATGGCCCCAAAATAGAAAAATGGCACAAAAATTTTTGTTGTTGTTTGCAATAGAAAATATTTGGGGCTATTTTTCATTTTTAAGTTTGGGCCATTTTTCCTACTTGAGGGAAAATGGCCCCAAACTAAAAAATGCAAAATGGTCTCAAAATTTTTTCATTCAAAACAACAACAAAAATTTTGGGGCCATTTTGCCTATTTTGGGGCCATTTTGAATTTTTTATTTATTTATTTGGGGCCATTTTTCCTATTTTGGGGCAGTTTTTAATTTTTTAATTTAGGCCCGTTTTTTCTTATTTTTGGAAAATTTTTCGTAAAACGAGCTTAGGAAATACTTCTGCATAGTCGGCCTTTGGCCGGGTTTGAAGGTTTTTTACTCTATGTATATCGAAAAGCGGCTTCACTGAATAAAGATTCTTGCATAGCAGGCCTTCGGCCGGGCTTAAGGATTTTTTCCTCTAGGTATATCGAAAATGGCTTCGCGGAATAAAGAGTCTTGAATAACCGGCCTTCGGCCGGGCTTAAGGATTTGTTCCTCTAAGTATAACGAAAAGCGGCTTCGCTGGGTAAAGAATTGTGCATAGCCGGCCTTCGACAGGGCTTAAAGGTTTATTCCTCTAGGTATATCGAAAAGGGGCTTCGTTGAGTAAGGATTTTTGCATAGCCACTTTTCGATATACCGAGAGCGAAAAACTCTTAAGCCCGGCCGAAGACCAGCTATGCAAAAATCTTTACTCAGCGAAGCACCCTTTTGATATACCTAGAGGAAGAAACCCTTAATGCAACGAGACTTATTCAGTGGAGCCGCTCTTCGAGCGGATATAAGCCTTTGTCAAGACGGTTTGAAGGCAGATTATAATAGCAATAGCTTTATTCCCCGTACGTCCTCTTTTTGCGTATGGCGTTATTGCCCAATAGCATTGAGAAGCATATGGCATATGCCATTATGGCACTGCACCGAAAAATTACCCCAAATTTAATATTGAAAACAACAACAAACGAGTTTTGGGGCCATTTTCCCTGTTTTGGGGGCAGTTTTCATTTTTTATTTAATAAATTAGAACTAAACCAATAAAAACTGTGATAGGGCACGGTTTAATTTTAAAATTTGAAATTTTTTTCAGCTGCATACATTTTCAGAGCAAAAAACTAAAAATTTAGGGGGCGGTACGAAAGAAAAAAACAACTTGGAAGCAACGGACATATAAAATGTAGGATATAAAATTTAAAAAGATTTTTAAGCAAACGACATTTTTCGCTATCGATTTCAATTTTATCAAATCAACTTAGAAAATGTTCTAATATTTTAACAAACAATTTAATGTTTGGCCAGCATGCCATAAATTGAGTCTTAATAATCGTATAAAAGAAAGAATTAGAGAAAATATTGAATAACTAAAATGACATGAACGAGAACATTACTGTTTATAATCTTAAATATGGTATAAAACACAATAAAAACGGTTTTTAACGTCCTTGTCTATTAAACACAAGCAAAAAACAAACTAAACCATTTTTTTGGCCTCTGCTCTGCTTGCTTACATTAACAAGAGGAATTCTAGGCAAAAAACTAGAAGAAAAAAAAGAACTACACTACAATTGACATTTAGTTGTTAGCGAAAAAAAGAACTTCTCTGCTATATAAGACTGGTAGGGTATCAAAAGTGGTATAAGGAAAAAAAATTTGTTTAAAAAATATGCCTATCAATGCTGAATATCATGACAATTGTTACAAAATATATAAACAGAACGTCTTAAATAGCCTGCTGTGACGTTAGTAGTGGTAAATATATATTGGTAATTGTAGTTTCAGCCGAGCTAAGAGAACAAGCAAAAAAAAAAACAAACGCAAAACAAAGATTGTCAATAACATTTATTTCTGTCAATTAAAAATGGCAATAACAGCACATCTCAGTTTGGTTTTTTTGTGTTGTTCTTGTTATTGAAACAAAATAAATATAACGCGAGCCTATTAATGAATTGCGAGGGTGGTGTCGGCAACATCTTCAAAATCAAACTTAAAGCATTTGAAAGAAGAAATTTAACAAGGGAATTGGAAAAAGACGTATTTATTGATATGCTATTTATAAACGTACCTCCCAGTACAACATTGTCTAAACAACTTAACATTAGAATAGCTTTCCAGTAAAAACTTTAGGAATTTTGCTAATGAGCAACACATTTTCAATAGGTTGCAAAGTAATGAGTGTTACTTATCCGTCTCATTATTTTGCAAGGTATAAAATTCAGACGGCCACATTCTTATCGACGAAACTATATTTTATGTTATTTTTTAATGCATTTGTTATGGCAATCTAGCAGGTCATACTTCAGACTAACTAAAAATGCATTTTGTTTTCGCTAACAATAACTAACCGTTTAATTATAAACTATCAAAATTTAACTTATGTATTTCAATAAGTTGCAAATGGGAAGCAACATTTTTTTTAAGTTTTTACCTGTATTTGTAAGCTAAATAGGTACTATTTCCGGGCAAAGCGCTGACCACTTCTCTAGTCATAATATTGCGTTTTCAACGGAGCTTAATGTAGACGTATTGTAAAAATATATTTTCTTTGAATGGGCGTGGCACTGCCCACTTTTCTAGTTATAACTTGCATTTTCAGCAGAACTTAATATGTGTGTCGTGTCATACACAGAAAAAATTATCATAGGTTTTTATTTTGACACACATGTGTTTGAATTTGTTTTTAAATTTTATTATTTTTTCTTTGGTTTTTAAATATTCCAATACAAAATTTTGATAGAAAAAATATGCGATTTTTTTCTTATTAAATATGTACGAATTTTAGTGTTTAATTTTACGAATTTTGTGATAGGTCCCATTTCCGTAAAATAAATATTTGAATTTATGAATTTAGTAATGGAATACGAATTATAGTTTTTTCTCTGTAAGACTTGGTTAAGTACAAGTAGTTGAAAAATAATCTCCTTATTATGAAAGGCGACGTCGATGTCACGTCAACACGACAGTAAGCAATTGTCACTTGTCTACTCATTGTCGACAACAATTGACTGCTATTGCCAGTCTCTTACTATTTTCTGAAGCTTATGAAATTAGTCCAGCATGTGAATATTAGGGGGGGGGGGATATTTTCATTGAATGGGCGTGGCAGTGTCCACTTCACTAGTCATAATATTGCATTTTCAACCGATCTTAATGCGTGTGAAAAATTTAATTGGATTCGGCTGAGTAGAAATAGCCATAATATTGCATTTTCAACGGAGCTTAATGTGTATGTCAATTTTCATAAGATTCGGTCAGGTAGAAGTAGTTTTAAAAGAACATTTTCTTTTAATGGACGTGGCACTGCCCTTTTTTCTAGTTATAATATTGTATTGCCACAGGAAGAAAATGTTTCTACAAAGTTTTATAGGAATCGATGCAGAACTTCGTTCTAAAATTGTTTTGACCAAAGAATGTAGAATGTGCAATGCAATATAATTTTTTGGTCACAAGCCTTAATCGCTTAAGTCGTTTTAAATTTTTTTTTTCGGGAGAGCACTTTAAAGTCTCAAGAACTCGCTTGCAATCAGGTGTTGGTCTATTTTTCTTTAAAATTTTTACAAATAATAACCGTCTTAAAAAAGGTACTAACAAGAAGATTTTATAGTAAGTAGAATTATACACAGATGGACAAACTCAACTTTGTCCTAACTCGACTTAAGGGTTGTGGGCGCAGAATTGATGGTGAGCATTTTGGACGAAATTATCGTATGTGGCAATTCATAAGAAACTCACATTTACCGTAACCAGGTCGGCTAATTTAGTAGATACGAGCACTATAGCAAACCTAAAATATCTCCTACGCAGAGAAAAAACTAAATTTCATTTTCAGTAAAGAAACTCAATGAATTAGTAAATATTTTGTGTAGAAACGGTGTACAAACAAATTTTGTAAATACAGAGAAAAATTTCTCAAGAATTTCTTGATAAAAAACTATATTTTTTCAATGAATAAATTGTCTAAATCTATAAAATAATTGTCTAAAACAAAACAAAATTATTTTACTGAATCAAACAAAAATATTTACTGGATTTTCTGTAATATATCGAACAATATTTTTGTCTGAATTGACAAAACATAAAAAAATACTTACAAGTTCTAAACAAAATAGTTTATCAAACAAAAATATTTACTGGATTATTTGTAATATATCAAACAAGCTTTTTATCTGAGGCAGTAAAAACTTTTTAATATATTTTAGTATTAAATAGTAACATCATCATCATCACTTATACATATATGAAATATGATATGTGTTCAACTATGTATGTTTATCTAAAGACACTAAAAAAAATGAATGAGAATTAACGCAACAACATTAAAGAACTGGAGCCCTCAGAAATCTTCAGTAAACAGACTTGTTACAATTTACGTTTGATACTAATTGTATGAACTCCGACATCTCATTCCTTTTTCTATCATTGTTGTTATTATTTATGTGTATGTTGTCATGTGGGTTGTTATTTTTACAACAAAACAAACTAGTTTTTGGTTTTGTTTTTCTGTGTTTCCGCCCTAAATAAAAGTCAAACAAAAAATGCACTAATTCAGTAAAAGTATTTACTGAATATCAAATTTTATTTTAAGCAAACTTGTTTGAAATTTTTTTGGTGATAATTTTTTCTGTATATCATATACTAAGCCTGCTATAGTGCTCGGCTTTGTCATACGTCAATTACCTATTGGAAACCATAGCATCCCTTGGTCAATAGTTACAAGCTGTATTTCATCGCTCAACCACCCTCGTTTTTGCAATCTATATGTATTGAAACTTTAAAAGCTGTTACAACAGCCATTTCTATTTATTTATTTTTTTTTAAGACATGTGGTGTGTTTTCTTCAACAATTTAAGTTCAATATTTTTTATTTCCTCAATGATATGGTCAAATGATATGTTGTGCTGTATTTTATCATTTAGTTTTATTTGGCATTGCGTTCTTATCAAAGAACTCGTTATTTTTTCTCTTTTTTATTTATTTTATTCCTTATTGATTCATTTTATACAAAAATGTTTAGCATTTTTTGTAAATAAATAAATAAAAGGAACTGTATCTTTAAAAAATGTTTTTAGCCTTGTTCTCTTAAGCTTTAGTTTTAGTTTATCTTTTTTTATTAAGTTTTAAACTTAAACCACTTCGGTGTGGTCTGGTTTCAGTAGTTAATACCATTCGTACTTTAAATTCGTTTAACAAGAACAATTTCTCTTGAATTTCTATTTTAAGTAACTATTGATTTTTATCATCTGATGTTGCTTGCCAAATACTTTGGAAGCAAACACACATTTTTAAACAGGCCAACATTATGTACCGACACTTAAGGCTTTTGTTTTAAGCATGTTGCTACAAAATATTTAACAAACGCCTACATTCTTCTCCATTTTATTAAAGTTTCTAACATTTAAAGATGTTAGATTTTAAAGAATTGTCTATAGAAATTCATACATATTTGAATATGGGGGTACAACAACAACAAAAAAGAGAACAATGAAAATTAAATTAGGATGATTTTGATTTAGAAAAGAAGTTTTCAAGATTATTAAATTTAATAAGTTCTGTGTAAGAAATTCTGTTGAAAATTTTAAAATGCAGAAAAGTAGCGAGAGAAGTATTTTCATACAAAACATATAATAGCAAACAAAATCAATTAAAAGATATTTTTATTAAAGAGCTCATTATATTATACCCGATCTAGGCGCATGGTAGTGCGCCAGGCCAAGTTCCGGCCACACAGTGTGTAATATTACACGAAACCATTCGAGCTGTTTTTACCCCCCTCATAACTTTGCTCTACTTTATCGTAAAATAATGAAACTTAAAACATAAGGTCTCCCTACAGAGGTAACCTCATAGGTGATAGGTGAAAGGTTCCCGTAAAAGGTTCCCGAGATATTAAGGTGTAAAAAGTGCATATTTTAGTACATACTCACTGACTCACTGACTAACTGAATCATCAATATTATTGGGCACTTCCGCTACAGCTAGAGAGAGGTAGGTCTTGGCGAGCAATTAACCAGAAAAATCTGAAAAGGGGGACTTTTCCCCGGAAAGGACTAGGGTGCCCGCTTTTTTTATAGGGCACTTCCACTATAGCTAGAGAGCTGAAATTGGGTATGCAGGTAGGTCTTGGCGAGCAATTATCTAAAAAAATTTGAAAAGGGGGACTTTTCACCCGGGAGGGACTAGGGTGCCCGCTTTTTGTATGGGGTACTTCCAGTATAGCTGTAAAGCTGAAATTTGGTATGCAGGTAGGTCTTGGCGAGCAATTAACCAGAAATTTTTGAAAAGGGGGACTTTTCACCCGGGATGGAGTAGGCTGCCCTCTTTTTGTATGGGGCACTTCCAGTATAGCTGCAAAGTTGAAATGTGGTATGCAGGTTGGTCTTGGCGAGCAATTAACCAGAAATTTTTGAAAAGGGGGACTTTTCACCCGGAAGGGAGTAGGATGCCCGCTTTTTGTATGGGGCACTTCCACTATAGCTAGAGAGCTGGAAGTACGAAAACCACAAAAGTTGTTGCTGGGATATGAATTATGGATAAACATATTGCCAACAATCATCTCCAGATATTTAGAGATCCTATGGAGCTAATAATCTTTCCACCTGACGCAGTCATCATCATATTACATAACCTAACCGTCTGTAGATTTTATATTAAAAAAAATGTATATATACTTACAAATTACTTACAGGTTACCTAGAAATGAGATGGTATTGTACCTATCAAGAACTTGGTCCTTATTTTGATCTCAGTACGTTTACGGCCGAAATTTTTGGATAGGAACTTGGCCTGATTTTCTCATTTATGTTTTTT
This sequence comes from Panzeria rudis, assembly GCA_956483635.1. Classification (NCBI taxonomy): domain Eukaryota; kingdom Metazoa; phylum Arthropoda; class Insecta; order Diptera; family Tachinidae; genus Panzeria; species Panzeria rudis. The sequence goes on from OY101447.1 coordinate 164,108,818, forward strand.
GCGGATAAAAATAACAGATAACTTAAAAACGGACTGGATCGGTTTTCTTAAGAGTAAATAAAGTAAACTAAAATCGATCTAACCGTTTGGGAGCTACTGTGCAAGAAGATACACAGATTTAAGGCGATACTGCTAGAAAAGTGCTGATACTTTCTAAATGGATGGATCGATCTTCTTCAAACATAGCTAGGAACAATGCCGATCAGAGTCATCCACACAGATACACACTTTAAACTTATAACAACCCTTCTTTTTTGGTCGGGTGTTAAAAATTGCAAATGAGGGATTCCATTTAGCCGCCTGTGACCATTTTACACACATTTTTTGTTATAAATCAAGAAAATAAAATTTCTTACTTAAAAAAATAACCTGCGGCTCACAAAAATGTTAAGCTTAAAGTCGTTGAATAACGGGTAGACACTGAGAGAACACGATTTTAGCTCAGAATGGTCCTCAAAAAGCTGCGACAGTTGTGACCTTGCACATCTTAGTTTTAAAGAATTATGATCGGGATAAATTCTGTAAAATTTTTACTAAACGTACAATAATTGATCAAAGTGTTTTTGATTGTATTATGTATTTACCGTTTAAAGAAAAATAATTTTTTCTTTCACAAAAAAACAATTTTTAAAATAAGACGGGTGTGACCGACGGGTGTGACCTAGTGCAGAAATTTTAGAAATTCGAGGACATAAAGTTTTTTATTGATTTAATTAATATAAATAACATAAATTTAAGCTCATAAGAAAATAATAAGACATTAAATTATTTGAAATCCGTGCTATTATAGACAGCAGAATGAATACTGTAATCGAGTATTTTACTAAATTCAATAAAAAGCAAAAAACAGTATAATAAAAGAAAGTCTGAACAAATTTTAAACATATAAAGAGGGAGAGCTGAGTGTTTGGTATTAATATATTATAATTCTTGCAAAAAAAAGCCGACTACAAAATAGGAGTGGCACCACTCCTATATTTTAGCATCATGTAATTTTACGAGAACTAATTGTGTGTGCGAAGTCTCATAAGAATCCGATAAGTAGAATTAGTTAAAATGCTTATTTACTTTTCATGGGCGTGGCACTGCCCAGTTGTCTAAATATAATGTTGTATTGTAACGATAACTAAAGGTGTATGCAAAACTTCATAAGAATCGGTTTAGTAGAAGTTGTTGAAAAGGAATATTAATTTGAAAATTCTTGAAGGCATCCGTACTCCTTCCATTTCCCGCTGCGTACACACAGATAAATATTACAATGTAAGATCAACATGTCGCAATGATATGAGAACTAAAATGTTGTTTAAGTGTGTTGGTGTTTATATGCTTTGTTCATAGCTACAACAATGCACTTTTGTGCTCAGTTATGTAACTTGTTGTAGTTTTGTTGTTGTTCATTTTTATGTTCGTGTTGTGTAAATGCAAATAGCCGACAAACTTCGCATTACCAGCGAAAATTTCCCACTGCTGATTATAAAAATTAGCATCGTTTCATATCAATTTTAAACGAAAAACCATTTATCTAAACTTAGATACCTTTGATTTAATATATTTCAATGTAAAAACGCCATAGTTGCAGGCGCGGATACAAGGGGAGGGGGAAGGGGATATTTACCCCCCCCCCCCCCCCACACACAAAAAACTAATAAATTTCTATAGTTTCTAAAAGAAGTTTGGAAAAATAGTATGCTTTACTTAGAAGTTCCCCCCTCCGAAAGCTCAAGCTGGATCCGCGCCTGATAGTTTTAACGTTACAGTTCATTTGAAATCAACACGACTATAATTTTACAACACAAATTGTTCTGATGCTTATGCTAATACACATCACGTAAGTAAGATCATTAATAAAATCGCTACATTAAATTCGTATTGTTTCAAATTAAAATAACTTTGATGCAACATGATTCAACTTTGATTCAACGTGATTCGTCACGTTATTTCAGTATCCAATTCACGTTATTTCAACTTTAATTCAACATGATTCTTGTCACTATTTCATTATCAACTTTATTTTGATTTAACCGTGCTGAAAGGAAAAATATTTTTTGAAATTTATTGTAAAATCATGTTGAATTAACATGAAACACTTATGAATCAAAATCACTGCCGAAAATGTTAAATTAATCTTGTTTTCGACGATTTTAATATGAACATTTTCTGTGTGTATTCCCCTTTTTGATAGAAAAGGCATGTGTCTCAAACGTTTGACATTTGGTAAAAAGTCTGATATGAAATCATTCTCTATTTGATATCAAAGCCAGTACTTGACTGGGTGTTGATCTTCATTTATACGTCAATGTTTACACTTATACATACATATTTGAAAAATGTTAATCATAAAAAATTATGTGCAAAATATTCTCTTGAAAGCAGAAAAGTATTTAATGTTATAAAACATACACGTATTTCACACTTACAACAATTAAATAACTCTTAGGCAATAAAACATTGTCCTAAATCCTAAATATGTAATAAAAGGCAGCAAGGAATAAAATCAGATATTTTATAAAATGTACTCATATAATAAAAGTAGAAAACAATACAACAAAATATTTACTACACTATAAATATAACTTTAATTCAACTTTTTTTCTTCTTTATGTCTTTTACAGATCAGCAAATTATTATCGTACCACAAATATTTGTGAATTGTCTGAAATGGATCGTATTACGTTGGCTGGTACAAGTGCATTCCAGGCCCATGATGGCATCGATTATCTTGAAAACAATTGTGCCGAAGAACCAAATAAATTATGTGAATTTAAACGTTTATCGGGCAGAATATTGAAAACAGTAGATTCAGTATATCAAGATGTTGGCAGTATTGATGAGTGCCGTGATTTGTGTATAAATTCACCATACAGGTAAGAGACGAAATGAAAAGAATTTAAACCAAGGCTAACTAATACTTATAACGACAACAATCATCTAACTATAAACTTGTAAATAGAGATTTGAAATTATGGCTTCGACAAGAGGAGCAGCAAACATGCAGTATGTAGTAATTGTACAGGGAAGAAAAACAAAACTCTTTACAGGAAGAATTTGACTCTAAGTGTGGCTGTGGTGTGGATGAAAAAGGAATTGGAAACAGGTTACATGCTGTTTAATAATGTTTATTTTATTTCTATTTTATGGTTTCTTACTTTTGGCCACAAAACATTATACTACACCTTTACTACTCTAGTCTACAGCAAACTGCATACTCCAAGCACCACTACTCCACAATGGTCAAATTGTTAAGTTATTTATGATTTAGCTTATTGAGTAAGTAAACTTTTTTAAGTTACTGTTCGCTCAAAAGCTTTTTGCTAGTTACTAGCACTTTTATTATTAGTATATTCTTTTTATTTTCATTTCATTCCGTTTTGTTTATAAAATTTATTATGCTTTAAGGTGTTCCCATTTTTTATGTGCGATTGTATTTGAAACGTTTAGATTTGCGTTCCGATGAATTTGAAACTTAAGTACAAAACGGATTATGTGCAGAGTTATTTGACTTCATACCATTTTATTTTGTTTTATTTTACTTCGTTTTATAAGCTAATATATTATGTATTTTCGAGTGTAAACGTAATCTTTAAGTAACGGAAAGTGAAGATGCGAAGATGAGAAGTTTATGTCAGTGTTTATATGAAAAGATTGTTGTTGAAAAATCAAAGTCGTATCTTTATGTGATGTAATATGAGCCATTTTATTTTATTGTTAGAAAATTATAGGAATAGATTAAATGGTGGAAATTTAGTGTTAGAAATAAAAATGATGGGCAATGTATGGACTTTGATATGTTTAGGCTCAATTTGTTTGACAAGCATGAAATAATTTTAGTTTTGATTATAAATTTTAGTAAATAAATATTTTATTATAGAAATGAATGATGGATACCGATCGCTTCGTCTGCATAAATCATAAAAGATCATGCGTGATCACGCAGTTTTTATTAGTTTTCACAATTAGTTTTGTTAATTTAAAATGCATTTTTTTAGTCACATAAGCGTGACAAAAACCGGCTGCACAATTTCAAAACACAGTAACAGCAAAAAATAAAATTCGTCAGGAAGCGAATAAAACAAGTTTTTTATAGAAGTATTATATGAGAATTTCAATATTGATTAGGCAAATATTGTACGAAAAAAATTTTATTTTCATGAAATTTATATCGAATCATATGCACAAGACTATGCAACACCTAAAAATATAAAAAAGTCGATTCTGAAACATTTGTGACTTACTGTGTTTTGAAATTATGCAGTGAAAAGTTTCTTGTGATCTCAGTTCTATTAGAAATAAAAAGATTTTTGGTTAAGATTTCTAAAAGAAAACTTTAATAATGGATTTATTCATAAGGTCGTTCGTGTAAAATTTTTATATATAAAATAAAGCTGAAAAGCGTAGCAAGCATCAATTCCTACAACACTCTACCAACAACTTGCAAAATAATCTAAGAACACAAGGAATTCATATTTTTTTTCACTTCCTTTGTATGTAAATTTAAGTGTCTTTTTCTCAATAGACTTTGGTTTGTGTCTAAACTAAAATAAAAAAAATTTCATAATTTTTCTAATTTCATTCACAATAATATTTTATTTCAATACCGTTTCTGGTATATTCAGCTCTATGTACCGAATTCATTCGAACTAGACAACTGCATTATAAGATAGTACGTGCAACTGACGGAATTCTATTGGCGACAAATTCAGTTATCACAACGAATCTGTTTCCTCTGTGCGCAAAAAAATTAGTCAGCATGGCTCGATAGCGGCCGCCGTTCAATTTTACCGTCGCACACAGGGAAAAAAGGCCAATCTAGCGGCGGAAAACTCATATCTTCCAAACTAATAGTCTGATCCACAAAAAGTGTATTAATGATTTATAGGGAAGGATGTGGGCTATAAGGTGTGTAAAAAGTTGTGCAGCTATTTTGAATACAGTTGGTGCTATATGTTGTTATATAAGATCAATTTCACCGATAAAATTCTTTAATCGACGGACAGCTTTTATCTTCCAAATTAATAGTCTGATCCACAAAAAATGTATGGATGAATTATAGAAAAAGATAAATGAAGGCTTTAAGGTCTATAAAAATTAGGCAGCTATTTTTAACACAGTGAGCGCTATATGTTGTTAGATAAGAACAATTTTTCCAATCAAGTTCTTAAGTTTTCGGAAAGCCCATATCTTCCAAACTAATCGTCTGATCTACAAAAGTGTAAAGATCTACAAAAGTGTATAGGCAAGTATGTAGGCTATAAATTCTGTAAAAATTGGACAGTTATTTTTAACACTGTGTGCGCTATATTTTGTTATATACTACCAATTTAACAGAAAAAATCATTTAGTCGTCGAATATATCATTCTTCTAAATTAATAGAAAATGAGTACTTCATTGGTATTTCAATTTAATAAAACTGGTTTCGGAAGAAAATTACAACAAAATCATATAAAAATGCACAGAAGTAGGATAATATTAAAAAGTTTTATATTTAGAAAACCTGATGTCAAAGTCGCATACGCAAGTCTCCGCAGCTAGTTTTTGGAAAATTTTTACTCTATAATATTTATATGAAGATTCCACAAACATTTTAGTATACTCGGGTATAATTTTTTTGTACCTCTATAAAGATTTAGAAAATTTTTCAAAACAAGATTTTTCTGTAGTTACGCTCTAAACCCTAACTGAAATAGCAAATATATAAAGTAAAGGCGTTTAAAATAGCTAATATAGCACTTTATCAAAAAAGTTACTTTGTCCGAAACGTCATTACCGATTAAATACACCAACAAATTTGATATAAAAATTAATAGAGAATTACAACCCAATTTTTCACAATGTTTAAAAGGCGATATTTTCTGAACCAGATAACATAGTGATAAATCAAATTTATTTTTAAATACGCTGATTTGTTAGCTTTGAAACTGCGTTAAATTTTTTTTAATTCAATAATTTTTCTTTTATTTTTCCGCCGCTAGATTGGCTTTTCCCCCCTCTGTGCGTTGGGTCGTTCAAAAAATTAAGGCTCATGAATTATGCGTGGATTTTTGTCGTTCAGAACCGAGAATTTTACATATTGAAATGGGTCTCATCGTTAAGATCCAAAATCATACGGTTGCATTCTAAAGCCGTCTTTTAACAACAAAATGCAGCGCAAGAAAAACGTTTTCTTGTGGATATTTCAGGGTACTCTAATATACTTTCACGCGTTGCTTTAATGTCTTCAACCGAACGGACAGGTCGGGGCCTTTCAGTAGGCCTGATACGGTTCGAAAGTCGAGAGTCGTTTCGGGAACTGTAATAATACACAATATTCCAGCTGTCCCTTGCTGTGCGGGTCGCCAGATGTCGAATTGTTAGCGTTGTGGGCGGTGCACGATAGAAATGTTTTCGTCGAACTTCGCGTTGCTTTAACACCACTGACGAATTATTGCACGGAAACATTCCACCTTATCGTGGCTGGCGATTTTGTGGCGAAAATCAGAAAAATTTTGCTTGTTTTTTTAATCTACTACAAATTGTCGAACTTGAAGTCAAAAAACTTTAACCGCGATAAGGCTCATTGTCACAACTATCGCGCGTTCCTGAGGTGTATATTGGTTCATTGTTATTCGCTATATATTTCTACTTTGAGAATCTTAAAACTAAACTGACATACGATGCGATGCCATTCGCAAAAATAGCAGCACTTTTCAAAAGGGTTTTAATTGTTGGTTAACTAATTAAATAAAGATTGAAAAACAAGAAGGCTCCTAGCGAATATGAGTTATTTTTTGTATAATTTTTTTAATTTATTATTTTTTATTATCATAATTCTCATTTGTTGTTTGAGAGTTTTCCTAAAAAGGAAACGGGTCTGAAAATTTTTTAAACATAATGGTTGAAGGTCTGTTGACGAAGTAGCTGGCTTAATCTACAATATATAACAATTTTTGTAAGCGTTAACCTGATTTTACTCCCCTTCAAATTTTCATACCGGGACTACAAAATAAAAGTAAGTGAAATTTTACTAATATATGTTTAACCGAAGTTCGTTATAACCAGTCTAATCTGTATGACATATTAAAGTGAAAATGTTGGAACCGAAAAATTTTTTCGTAATAAATGATAATTTGTTATATCCGCATTTGGTAAGGATTTTTCTGCTTTAGTTACTTATAAATTAATAAAATGAAATAACTTTTAATAAAAATCTGAGAGTTTATTTCAATCTCTCGGCATGTTTGAAAAATTAGTTCTTAAGGTAAAATATCCTTATAGACTTCATCTTTCATAGATAGTTTTTTTAGTTTACCAACGACTTGCTTGAGGTAATTAATTAAATAAACTAGAAATTCGATTAAAGATTGGACTGTTTTTAAGTTACATAGTTTTTAAAAATTCTCTTCTCTTATTCTTTTCAGATGTCATTCTTATGATTTTGGCGATACCGGTGATATGGTCTGCCGTTTATCTCATCACAGTCGCGCCACATTGTCTGATGTACAAGATCCTTATTTGGAAGTACCAGAAGCTGCCACCTATGAACTTTCGTCCTGCTACAATGTTACCATTGAATGTGGATCTAACGATATGGTAGCACGTATACGTACTTCTAAACTTTTCGATGGAAAAGTCTATGCCAAGGGTTCACCTAAGTCCTGTTCGGTAGATGTGAAAAATTCTTTGGAATTTGAATTAAGAATGGGCTACTCAGATTTAGAATGTAATATAAAACAACAAGGTTCTGGACGTTATTTGAATGATGTGGTTATACAACATCATGATACTATTGTTACATCTTCCGATTTGGGTTTGGCTGTGACTTGTCAATTTGATTTGACCAATAAATCGATATCGAATGAAGTAGACTTGAGTGTTAAGGGCGAAATTGAACCAGCATTATCGGAAGAAGTTATCGTTGATTCTCCTAATGTTATCATGAAGATTACTTCTCGAGATGGTGCTGATATTATGCGTTCCGCCGAGGTAGGCGATCCTTTGGCCTTGAAATTCGAAATTTTAGATGAATCTAGTCCCTATGAAATCTTTGTACGTGAACTGGTTGCCATGGATGGTGGTGATACTGCTGAAATTACACTTATTGATTCGAATGGTTGTCCTACGGATCACTTTATTATGGGCGCCATTTACAAGAGCAGCTTGTCGGGCAAGGTTCTCTTATCACACTTTGATGCTTTCAAATTCCCCTCTTCAGAAGTGGTACAATTTAGAGCTTTGGTAACACCTTGCATGCCAACCTGTGAACCAGTACAGTGTGATCAAGAGGACATCAGTGGCGAATTTAAATCCCTGCTATCTTTCGGCCGTAAACGGAGATCTCTTAATGTAACAGGTGAGTACTAAAATGAGTTCCAAATGCAATTCAAAGAATGGCATTAATTTCCTTAATCAAAAAACAAACAAAATAATGTTCAGCTGATGATCACTATCATTGTCAGTCAACAGCACAGCCACCACCGACCGGCAGCCGTTGTAATTGTTGAAGGAGCAATTCAGCTGTTGTTGTTTGTTTAATGATAACATTTTATTTTATCGCTTCATTTCAATGTTTGGTTGAGTTTTGTTGCTATTTTCTTTTTTTTTCTTCTAATTTTCAGCTGCCTTTGGTAATGGTGCTTTCGATGCTGGCAATCAAGAACCTCATCACCAGCATCAACATCAGCTCAGAAGACAGCGTCGTGAAACAACGAAGAAACCTAGTCAAGAAGATATGCTTTTGGTACAATCAATTCAGATCACTGACAAATTTGGCTTCGATAAACAACAGCAACAACAATCGAAAGGCAGTGGTTACGATACAAGTGAAACTGTATTCATTGCTAGTGACGTAACAACACAAGGATTCTGTGTTAATGCCATTGGTAAGCTAAAAGTTTCTTTAACGGCAAAAACAATCAGACAGACAAAGAGTTAGACACTGACACTAACAACACCGAGCAGTATTAGTAAAAATAGAAAAAAAGCTATTAAACATTATTATAGTCCTCATCATGTTTTCGAGACAATGTTTTCTAGTTGATTTCTTTGTTGATGTTTTATTCTTTTTTTTTTACCCCAAACCAAAACGTGCCTAGACGATTAAGGTTTAAGGTTGTTCTGTTTTAGGCTCTTTTTTTCATTCATCTGATATGAGAAATGTTTACAATGTTGGCTAAGCAGCCAGCCGTAGCTGTGTTGTTTGTATTAAATTTTGATTCTTTTTAAGTTAGAATTAAGAAGAGAAAGGTGTGCAATCAGGCGTTAAGCTTTGACGTAATTGTTTTTGTTATAATTTAAGTGTATATTTGATCTATGATTGTAAAATTTAATGACTTCAAGAAAGAAAAACCAAAAAAAGGAGTTTTTTTTTGTAGACTTTGTTGTTTCCACGAAGAAAAAAAAACAACAACGACAAGTGTACTTTGTGTAGTACGGGTTTTTTCGGGTGCCTGCTAAAAACAAAAAATTAATGTGGGAAAATTTGTTGGAGGTTTGGCTAGCTGCAAAAATAAGGTAGATTTAGCATGATGTAATAATATTGAAAAAGAGGAATTTAATTGAGATTAGAACACTCCCTTTAAAAGAAGCAAGTTTAAATAATAGCAGTAAAACATCACGCCTACACAAATTTTTAGGAACATATTATATAAAAATAGCTCGGATAGAGCAAGAATGGAATAAACAGAAATAACTTTATTGAGTTAAAATGATAAGGATTAAAAATCCATTGAATAGAATAATGTAAGGAGAAAGCAAACCTGTTACACATATTACACTGCACAACAATATCATTTTTTTTCAAAAAGGTAACGACCGATTCTGGTAGAGAGCACCAAAAAAATCATATTGGTATCGGCGTTTTAAAAGTTTACATGTGTGACTTATTTTAGGAGCAGTTAAACTCTCACACAAGAAATGAGAAATACAAATATAAAAGCATATTCGTTTTAAAAAGCTTCTGGAAGTTTGGAAACTTTTCAAACATGATGGTTAAAAATCTACTGATAAGTTGGGATTAGCACCCAACGAAATGCAGCCATAGCGATTAGCTAGCCCACAACAAACAAATATATTTTTGAAACATAAATTCCTAAGAATATATCGAATAAATTGATCCATTTCACCACTTTTATGTAAATTACTACGACGAACATTTTTGTGGAACATTTAAGCCCTCCAAATATTCGCTGTATGAGACTATTTGTTCCTTTCTTAAAAAAAAAGAGTAAAAAAAGTCCCCTTCAGCGGTGATATAGTGGACTGAAATATTCTACAAAAATGCTCCTCGTGGTGTTTTAAATAAAAGCACTGAGTACATCTTACACCTTAAACGTGAGGCTTACAAGATTTCCTATACCGAGTATCGATTCTGAATGAGCACGGTATTAATCCTTAAACACATTTTAGGCGTTGAATGATGTCTGGCATTCAAGTTGAGTCTGGAGCTTGGGTGTCTTTGAAGAGCTTTAGTAAACTTTTATGCCAAATATTTTTGTGGAACATTTCAGCTCGCTATATTGCCGCTGAAGGGAAGTTTTTTGCTCTCGTTTTAATAAAGGTATCTAAAGATCCATACAACGAAGAGGTAGGGGGTTAAAATGTTTCACAAAAATATTTCTCGTGGTGTTTTACATAAAAATGCTCAATTAAACGTAAGGCTTACAATATTTCCTATGCCGAGTCCCAATAACTATATGTAAAAGGGGAGAGGGCAGCCTTTAACTCGCGCTAATATGTAATCTTTCAAAACACCGATACATGTATATATGTTTTCGATGCCCTCTGTCAGAAACAGTCATTAGAATAACGTTTTTTTTTATTGTGTTGTATAGTGTTATTATTATTTTTCAAATGAAAGAATTTATGAAAATAACGCCCACCATAGATTTTTATTAGTAAAGTTGTATAAAGGTAGCACTGTACAACAATACAACATTTTTTCAAAGTTACGAGCCTCCAACGCCTGATTTTTTGTAGAATACTTTAGTACCAATTCTGAATAAGTGCGAAATTAACCCTTAACCCTGCTGATCATTTGCTTTGCTTGTAATTCCGACGCATGGATTTTGTTTCAATTCCTTTAGATGATGTGATGACATAAACCGATGCTGTACGTTAGAAAAAAGTTTTGTTTATCTTGTTTTTGCTTTACTTACTCAATTTTAGTCTCTTGAATGTGACTTCTTCACAACTTTTTTAATATCTCAAGAATTCTAACCCCAGAACTAAATCTTTTATGTTGGTCTGAGAGACCAAAACATGTTAGTGTGTTTAAAAAAATTAAATGGCCAGGAATGTTAAACATATTTTTAATTTAGTTATAAGTTTTAGTCGAACTGTATGGGTTTATATCCAAAGAAATTTTATTATTTTTGGCTTGAGTTCGGTTTTAATTTAATTTTTCAATTAAATTATATTTTTATTTAGAGATAAATGTGAAGCCAAATAAAATTTTTACTGCACGGAGGGTTGAACTGACGTTTCGATAGCTCCCGCTAATCTCCTCAGAGTTCTTTTCTGCGTAGACCACTCACCAAAGTCGGTTGTTTGCTGTCAATAGTTGAATATCATCTACTTTTGATTAATTCATACTGTTACTCTTAGAGCTGTATTTGATTTGATAGTTATTTACATTCACTTTTTTCTTTGAGTCTTGTATTAAGCTTCTTTTAATTTCTCAATTCTTGTATGAATTATCATTCTAGTATGAAATATATATGGCTGAGTACTAGCGATGCTAGCCTGTCAGTCTAGAGGTCGTGGGTTCGATTCCCGCCGTAGACCCTAGGTGTTTACCGCAGACAAGCTAATCGCATCGCGGGTTGTGTTTGAAAAAAAATATAAAACAATAAAAATAAAAAAGTACTAGGGTGTGAATGTTTGTTTGTTCAGTTTATTTGAACATGTACATTAAAGTGGTTCGCCCTCCATACAAAATAAAAAAGTTGAGACAGTCACCCACCCCATAGGATCAAAGATTAGTTGAAAACATTCCAGAAATGTTTTTTTTTTTATTTCTTGCCACGCCGCTGGATACCGCGCTTTTAGTTTTTTGTGCACTACGTTGCCATGTATGGTCCAATCATAGCATATTGCATATCGTTATTCATGGTTTGACTATGACTGAATTTTTGCTTCTGTTGACTTTTTAATCCAACATCAAATTCTTGGCGCCACTTATGCTATCTCGGATCCTTCCCCTCTTATATTCACTTTTTTGCACGTGGCAAGAAAGCCCTTCTAAGGATTCGAGATGTCATAGGTGACGACGAGAATTTGATGTTAGATTAAAAATTTAACAACGCAAAAAAGTAGCTATGGGCAAGCCATGAACAACGATATGTATTATGTTATGATCGGACTACAAATGGCGGCGCAGCGTACAAAAAATTAAAAATGCGGTATCCAGGGGCGTGGCAAAAAATTAAAATATATATTTTTGGAATTGTTTTCAACCTAATCTTTAATCCTAGGGGTGACCGCTTCAAAGAAGAAAATTTTGACTGCACGGAGAAGAAAATTTCGTCTACATGCTTTACATTTATGTCTAAATAAAACTATAATTTAATTGAAAAATTAAACTAAAACCGCTCATGCCAAAATAATTAAAGGCCAGGTGGTTTACTCTGTAATTCGAAACGAAAGAAATGCTTTCGCATTGCAATGTAATGCGAAAGCATTTCGCATTACACTGCAACCCTCTAGATTTTGTAAATAAAAACGCTTTTTGCGTTTTGAAATTTGTATGGAAAAAATTTTTTCGGAAACGTATTTGCGTTATTTTTCATACAAACTTGAAACGTTTAGAAACAAAAAAAAATCGGCCTATAAATTTAATGAACGTACTTGTCCTATAACTGGTGAAAATGGGAGTGGAACAAAATGTTCCTAAGTAGTGACCGGTGAAAAGAGCTCATATCACAAAATTATAACAAATATTTTAGCAAAATACCCTCAGATTTTATTCCAGATCTAAAATATTTGTTTAAAGTACAGTAGTTTAACTAGTAAAAAGGGAATCATCACAAAAATTAATATAAGTTCTCGAATATTCGAATAATTCTTGTTCGAATGACAACAGTATACTGTATTGATTAGCAAAATTACTTCTTAGAGATATTTCTTGTAGTAATTTAGCAACCACTTCGAAATTTCTTCTCAAGAATAAGCAAGACCTAAAATTTAAATTTATATAATCTACAATAATAATTCAGTTTTTAACGATTTGGATGTAAATTCATAACTTGAACAAAACTAACATTGTTTTTTTTTTTCTTTTTCATAAGGTCTCATTGTTGCCGCCACCGTTTTTCTATTGGCTCAATTAGCAGTTATAGCCATCTGGACCTATTTGTATCAAAGACGTCGAAAATTACAGCCATATATCAATGAAGGCATCAGCAGTGCTTCTAGCTATGGATCGCATATAACATCGGCTGCATCAGTTATGCAGAGTGGTAATATACCCAATGCGAGATCCGAGTCATTATGTAAATTATACGATGGTGGTTTTACAGCAAGGCATGGACGTCAATTTTAAGCATAACAAACAAAATAATTAAAACACAAACAAAATGAATAGTATTTTAAAATATTTATACAAACCGACAAGAAAAAAGAAAAGAAAGGAAAGGAAACCACCTTGGAAAAATGGATAAAACTTTATATTGTTTAAAGCTTGCCACAAATAACAATAATTTAAACAAAAAATATAAACTTACAGCAAGTGAAAATTATTCGAGAAAACAAGCTTAAGATTTTGGAAAAATACTAATAATAATTTCCAAGAAAAGCCATTTAAAATTAAAAAAAAAATCCATAAGACAAAAAACAAAGTAAGAAAAAACTTAATGGTGCCGGATAAGCAAAAGAATATAAAATTTCAAACTCGAGGGCAATATTTATTATAATTTAAAAAAGTTAAGAAACAAATTTAACCTAAAATTTAATAATTAATTAGGTAAACAACTTTAAAATTTTAAAGTTTTAAAGCAATATTGAATAAAATGCTTTAAATTTCAAATGAAAAACTAAAAAAAAAAATAAATGTTTAGTCTAAACAAAATAGATTTTAAGCAAATTGTGTTTAAAGAAAAAAGAATACATAAGAGAAAACTATTGGAAAAAAGGACGACTGATTAAAAATATTAAATGAAATAAAATATTTTATTATTAATTTCTTCTTTCTAGCACAAAGAATATTTAATAAATTATAAGAAATAAAGCAATAAGTAACTTAATTAATTGATATATTTAAAAAAATTCAAGCATTTATATTAAAAACATATTTAAACAAAACCCTAAACTGTCCACGAAATTTCGTGAAATTATGCTCAAATCAGTAGAACGTTTGTAAGAATAATTACTTTAAAATCTTTAGTAAAGTCGCAAAACGCCTTTATAACCAGCCAGCAGCTACAGCGCTTTCAATGAAATACTTTAATTTTTAGAAATACAACACAGGCGGAAATTGTGACTTTTCGCTAAAAATATGTACCACCACAATACTGAAAATACAAAATTACGACTCATTCAAAAATGCTGTGCCAGCACAGTATGCTAAAAAATATGACTACTTTCCCAGTACTATATGAACGCAGTACTGGGAAAGTAGTCATATTATGACCAAAATATTTTCAAACAAAAGTTTGTCTAAAATAAAATTTAATTATCAGTAAATGTTCTTTACTGAATCAGTGAATTTTTGGTTTGGCTTTTATTTAGAGCGCAAATAACAACAAAAAGCAGTTTTCTGTGTCGTAAAAAACAACCCCCTTAAAGACATACACATATATAACAACCACTATGATAGCAAATAGAAAGCGATGTCGGAATTCATGTACTTATTATCAAACGCAAATTGTAAAAAAGTTTGTTCACTCAACATTTCTGAGTGTATCAATTCGTTAATCTTGTTGCTTAATTCTCATTAATTTTTTTAGTCTTTAGATACACATACAGAGTTGAACACATTTAACAAAGTGAAATTTCATAAATGCTAAATGGATACATATTTAAGGCTTAAAAATATTTAAGCAAAAAAGTTTTTACTGACTCAGACAAAAAGTTAGTTTGATATATTACAAATAGTTTTGTTTGATTCAGTAAACTATTTTGCTTACATTTTGTAAGTAATTTTAGACAAATTGTTTTATAAACTCAGATAAAAAAATTTTTTGATATATTACAGAAAATCCAGTAAATATTTTTGTTTGATTCAGTAAATTATTTGGTTTAGAACTTGTAAATATTCTTACACAATTAGTTTTATAGATTTGGACAATTTGTTTGCTAAAAAAAACGTTTTTTTTATGAAGTTTTCGAAATATTTTTGTCTATACTTACAAATTAGTTTGTATGTACGTTTGTAGACAAAATATTTACTAAATCATTGAATTTTTTACTGAAAACGAAATTTAGGTTTTTCTGTGTTGTTATCCAATACCGCGACGACACTGCAAATTCAAAATTAATACCTAAATGCCAATAAAAAATAGAAGTATGAAGGCTATGGCCGATTAGTAGCGATGCTATCCTACCAGTAAAGAGGTAGTGGGTTCGATTCCCGCCACAGACAAGCGACATCGCTGCGCTGGTCGTGTTTGTTCTATACATAAGTTATGTTTTGCACTAAAAACTATATATATTGAAAGCAGTACAGGCCCTACACAGAGAAAATGATTCCTCAAAGAATTTCAATAAAAGCAGTTTATCAAAAATTAAAATTGCTTTCACTTAATTTAGTAATTGAATCGATTGCTCGTGTGATCAAAAACAACATTTTCTAACACTTTTTAAAAATTTTTAATAATTGAATATTATTAGTTTAGTAATTGAATATACAATTTTCGTTGTAGGTTGGTTGAACTTCAACAAACATAATTAATTGAATCTGCAGTCCTAGTAATTGAAATCGTATTTTAGTTTTTTCTGTGTATGCAAGCGTTTTGAAATTCAGAGAATTTTTTCACTAAACTTTTGCAGATTTTTTCATTTAAAGCATACAATGTCATAATTTTTTTTTTTCATTTAAGTATAGGTTTTGCAATAACATTAATATTTTTATTAGAAAACTCTCATATATTTCATTTCCAACATACATACATTCATAGATATATTGCAATATAATTTAGTTAAACTTTATAGTATAATTAATATTGTAAGCAAATTTAATACATAAACAAAAATCAATGTAAACTTAAAATAGTTTATTTTTCACTTGTCCTTTTTTCTATGTTTATTTTATAATTTTTTTTTATTATGTTAACCTATTTATTGTCTTGGAATTAAATTCTGCAACAACAAAAATTTATATAAAAAATATGAATGTTTTTACAAGGTTATATTAACTGTTGTATCGGTTGTATATACTAGTTTATAAAATTATTGTTGGTATTTACTTGTTCACAAAACAATTTTATAATTTTTGTAAAATTTTAGCATATACACATGATACAATAGTTAGTACATCCTTGTGAATAACTTTAAAGTTAATTTTAATATATTTTTAAGTTTTCTTTTTTTAAATAAGTATGGCTATTGAGAAAAAGAAATACAAATATAAAAATGTGAAACTTTTTCGCTTTCAACTTAAAAGCAGAAAACTCTTACTCTTAATTATATAGATAATAGTAAAATTATAGTCTTATTAAGTAAAAATTTTTTCTATGAAATCAAACAGTGAAATATTAGAAAGAAATAATGAAAATGAATTTTTTTTGTAATCACTAATTTTTTAATTTGATAAATAAAACTTTAGTACTAGTTATATAATGTTAAAGACGTTTTATTTCTGCTAGTATGAGGAAATATAATGTATATATACATAACTCCCACGGGTATTCAAATCGCACTTGTTTAACAATACTGTATTAACTCAAAATTTTCAATTTTATCACTTTTTACCGAATAACGACATTATTTATTCATATCTAACAACTGTTACTTTTGTATTGTCCTGACCACTACTTCACCACAAAAAACGAGTTATGATCTTTCTCGTAACATAAATTGTTTCAAATCAGAAAAACAAGCAGTGTCTATTTTGAGTTGTAACTGTTTTCATACTTCAAATGTTTCAATTTATTCATTTTTATTTTGAGTTGATACTTTCCTGTTAACATTTTTCGAAATAATTTTGAGATAATACTGTTTTTGTTGAAATATTTTTTTCAAAATCAATGGTAGTAACTTAAAATCTCATATTTTCTCTACAGCCCATTAACAAAAAAAGAAAGAAAACTAGTATATCGGGCCTGTTCTGTAAATCACGAGATACCAAATCACGGTGATTTCAGAAATTTAATAAAGTCTAAATTATTGCTTTCGTAAATTGGACGACTTCTAGCGTTGGAAGTTCGAATAAAATGTTCTATTGTAAATGACAAAAACTTAAAATACAATAAAAACCCGCTAACAAATCACCTATTAACAGTTTCCTTTTGAAATCACGTGATTTGAAATCACCGTGATTTTCAGAACATGCCCGTATATACTATAATAATTTAAGAAATTTATTATTTGACATATTGTCATATTTTTATTTTAAATGAAATTTAAAATCAAATTATGACAATATGTCAAATAATAAATTTCTTAGAAGTTTCATTTGAATTTTATTTTTCATTTTGCCTTATAAATACTTTGATTGTTGTCCGATGGATGGTGTAGAAAAATAAAATAGATGCATATCGATTAAAAATTGTTTGTTGGGTTTTGTATAAGTTTCAAAGCTTAGTGTGCTTATTTTTGAAAATCATTTTTAAATTCTCAAATAGTTTTTGAAAGTATGTACATAAGGAAGGGGTTTGTAACTGTTCAAAAGTGTGGTTAAAATCTACTGACGATTTGGTAAAGCACCAATGAAATGCATATAGACAAGGCTTAGCCACCAACAAATAAATTTAATTTAAAATACTATAGTAATTTTAGTATTTTCTAAGAATGACATATTTATCTTGTCGAGAGTTACTTTAAATAATAATATAAACATTTTTTTGTCTGTACTGAATATATTTAAATTTTGAGTTAATACACTATTTTTAAACAAGTGCGATGTAACTCACAATTTGGTTATGAAAAGGAAACATTTTCAAAAAAATCATTGGCGATCCAGAACTAGTGCAAATCTGTATAATTTTCAATGGTTTTAACACAAGCTTGCCATTGCAAGAAGCTCTCTCTTTTGACCGGAACTGAAGCGATATTAAGAAAAATAATTTTATTGTTCCATAATGATATTTTCCTCTGGCTAAAAGCGAAAACATCTGCCATCTTTTGCAACTACTTTCTATTCATGGTATTTAAATGAAAAACAGTGTTTTCATGTTAATTTATTCCATGTGGAATAAAAATGTTCGGAATTATCAAATAATTGTTGCTACAAATTTATATTTATATATACTATGACAGTTCCGAACATTTTCATTCCGCATGGAATACAGAACAGCCCTGATAAATTTTTAGTTGAAAAATAGTGTGTAATATTTCTTAAAAAATCGATTTTTAAGAACCATCGTGAGTATTTCCTAAGGCCATAGCTGAATTACAAATTTGTGTATGACTAAAATACATTTTTATTCCTTTTTTTACTATAATTGGCTGAATATTTTAATTACACTAGTCTGCAAAAAATTTTGTTTCGGTACTTTACATAAAACTACATATGTGGAATATAAAAAGTTTAATGCGCTAAATTAAAATCCATTTTCTGTTTTGGGCATGACTAATATAACTCCCCAAATAGAGCTATTATAACTCTAGAACTGTTTGTCCGATTTGGATCCGCAAACAACCAAAATGAGCATGGCAAAATAACCTTTAAGCCATTTTAATATAGTTTTTGATTTGATCGACGCTTTCGAAGGTATTAACAAAATAGTCATAAAAAATTTTAAACTGCAAAAACTTTAAACTTTTTAATAATGGATTGGATGGGTCAGTGAACGGAAAAATAAGGCTATGGTATTTGGCAAGGAGGTACTAATAATTTTTTTGTGATAATGGACGATGACAATGTAGAGTTTGCCGATAAAATTAAGCGTCTTGATGTAATTCTCGATTCGAAGTTATCCTTTGAGAGTTATGTAAATATGTACTACAGAGTCATGTATCTTACTTAATGCCTATATTTGTATGTGGATTAGATATTTATTCTAGCACATTAGGCTATGTCATAAAGAGGGTAAGGCTGGCATTCAATAGTGTAATTAGGTATTTGTATTTCCTTAGGGTTTCGGAACATATTACTGACTGTGTGTTAGATTTTCTTAAACTGCCTTTTAATAGTTTTGTTACATTCTTTTTCTCTTTCTATCACGTATAGACTTTTTTTAATGATCATGAGTAGGTACATCGGGGTATTTCAACATAACTCAAGAACGGCATCCCCGATTTGAATAAATAAACCATCCAAAGATGCGAAATTATCGTTAAGTCATTCATATATGGCTGATTCTCATTTCAAATGATTTTTTTTTGTCCGTTAAAAGTATAGTAAAATATTTCATAAAATAAACGCATAAATTTTAAAATGAAAACCGCTGTAGCGTGATTTAATAGATTAGAAATAAATGTACATACGTTTTGCAAGACTGTCTGTCCATTATATGTTAAAAACGAAGAACGAAAATACAGTTTATATTCTCTTCATACAAAATAGCGTGTCCGCAATGAATGCTGTTGATCTTCCACATTAAGAAACTATGAATTTTTGCCAAAAACCAAATTAAACTTATAACGGTTTTAGAATATATGCATTTGCTTCTCTTTTTTCACACATCTTATTTTTGAAAAATATTAAAAATTATATATAGTTTTTGTTTTTTAATTGTTGTTGTACGCAATATTGTGTATTGAGCGTTACGCTTTTTTAGTACACTTCATTACTCAGTTTAATTTTTTAAAATGCATTATCAACATACAATAAAATAACAGCGTAAATATTTAAAGGTTTTGTGAACTTGGTTAAATAGCGTTATATTGCAAAACGTTTCATCGATCAATCATTGTCTTTAACCAAAAAATGAATTGAGAAGCCAATTTTTTTTTAATTCAATTGAATTTTTTTTAGTGAATAACGAAGGAGTTTAAATTAAATACATCGAAGATTATACATTCGATTTGTTTTACATTCAAAATATAGTGTGTGCTCTGAAAAAAATTGAGTTCGTATAAAAATGTATTGAGCCTTACATAAAACATATTTTTTATATATAATTTATCTATAAATTTTAGTACGTCAAAAAAGTTAACAGCAGCGGAAGGATAGAAACGATATAGAAAACATTATCCGTTTAGAAATTTCTGATTTGCTTTGAAAAAATGTTGCTTCTACCGCACTGTGCGTTGTCATATTTTCGACGAATGTATTACGTAAGTCGTCTTTTGCTACGAATAATTATTTGAAATTGACATAATTTTGTTGGTATATTTTTTTAAAATTAGTCTCATTTGAAAAAAGAGTTTGCTCATTTTCGCTTATGTAAAAGTGTTTGTAAAGAATTATTTTAAACGATACATTTTTTATATTTTTCAATGTGAACACAAGTCTATATTGAAAAAGTGGCCACAACTTTTATTTTCATACTACGAGTATTATACATTTTTGTTTTTAGAGTGTAGATGTACAGTGCTTTCAAACTCTATACTCATTGTTTGTGGTGTACTTTTTTCGCAAGAATCATTCCCAGAACAACCGCGAAAGCAAATGTAACGCACAATACACAAAAATGCTAGAAATCGAAAAATATATTCTTATGAATGATCCTTTGAATGAGGCGAAAACTATAATATTAATTCTACCTTCACATATTTCTACTAGTTACATTGGTAAGCAAAAAAATGCGTTTAGAATGAGAATAGCCCATTTAATTTTTTTTTATATTTCCAACTGTTTCGAAGTTGTTCAGAAATTAGCGGCGAAAATTTCTTTTTAATTAAATTTATTTCTCGTTTTCAAAAATTAAGAGGGCAAAAATATTTATTTTTGTTCAATTATCAGAAAGCTGGGTATACTCGTATTAGGAATAAAATAAGCCATTAATCATTAAAATTGATGAACAAATGTTTTATATGATTTTATTTTGAATTAAATGAAAGAACTTAACTGCTTTTTAGTCATGCACAAATCTTTGTAAAAAGTTATTTTAAAATATATGAATTTTCCATGGGAGCCCAAGTGAAAAATAGAAAAGTGGTCGTAACTCTTAATTTTCTACTACGATTATTTTTTATTTATTTTAGAGAGTAGCAGCCGTATTCATAATGAAAAGTTATACACTGCCTATGTACTCAACATATTCAGTGCATAACTAAAATGCGTATTGAGCTTATGTACTCGTTATGTTGGAGTTTATTCATGATACTTTTATATCCAGTGTCTAAGAAAAAGTTTAACATCTCTGTTTTATTTAAACTCAAATTACAAATTCAAGATTTGTTAAACAAATTCGGCAGACGGAAGGAGGTACACTACATGAACGATTTAATAGTGTGGGAGAAGAGTTGGTGTCACGTTTTCCGAACCATTTTAATGTATCCAAAGTATATCAATCATTCAAAAATTAATTATGTATTTAAATTTTTTTTTATTAAATAAAGCAGTTTTTCTGACAGTTGCTTCAAAATGACAAAAGTAAATTACAATTTATACACTGCTTATGCAGTGTCTATCTATATATAATAAAAATGATCATGAATAACTCAGTAGATGTGCAGTGTACAAATTTTCATTATGATTACAGCCGTAGATATATAGTGCTGTTGAACCCTACACTCACTTTTCGTGGAGCGTTTTTTCCGTAAAATTTACCTCCAGACTACCCTAGCACGGCTACCTTTAAGTATCTCGATGCATTCACTAAACTAAAGCTACGGTCACACTTGGCAAATATTTGACGAAATAAGCGTACTCACTACTTTTGCTCACGATAAGTGTGAGTAACTTGGTTTTTATATTACGAAATATAATTAATTATGCTGCAAAAATATATTTTTATATAATTTTCAATAAATGCGAACCAATATTTAAAAAAAAACATTGGAACTAAAGAAAATTAAATTTTAGTTTGCCAGTTGGTCACATTTTTTCCCTCAAATATTTGCCAAGTGTAACCGTAGCTTAACTAAATGTTATCAAAGTTGTTGTCTTTTTTTTTCTAGTAAACAAATTTTAGTTTTTTCGATGTGTATCTTATTTAACCACAAGTCCAATATAACGTTATTATATTCATTTATTTTTCTTACTTTTACTTGAACTTACCCTTAATCTATTATCTGATGTCGTCCAAATACGAGCGCCATAATCATTAGATGTGCCTATTACGTAGGTACCAGTGGAATCAAAATCTACGGAATTAATACCAGCACTACTGCCGCCTAAGACAGCGCGGGGTTCAGAAGAACCTACAAAAACGAAATATATTAGTTTCGATAAAGGATAAAATGGGTCATTAACTCACCCTTCCCCACATCCCATAGCTTAACTTTACGATCGGCCCCACCTGTCGCTATGACACGTTCTATTGGACTCCAACGTACCGCATGTGATTCGGTTTCATGAGCTTCAAACTTCATATGAATTTTGGTCGGACAGGCACTTTTGTAAAAACCATAACCGCCAGCATTACCACCTCCTACACCGGAATACTGATCACTTTGTGGCCCATACATATCACCATCACTGCCAGCTTCTACACAATGATCACCACTGCTGGTATCACGATCGTCGTCCTCGTACGGATCACCACCACCCGCTCCTTGAAACGAGTGAGTAGAGGAATTGCGATGATGATGTGTAAATGGAGAATTTGGTTCACGGACAGCGTCCTCAAGATCCCGTTTAAGTTTATCCGAACGTTTTCTGAAAATTGACGGCAGTCTTTTTCTAGATTTTGTAAACAGTTGGAATGTTTTTGATTGTTTTGCAGTGTATTTTTGAAGGGGGGAAGGTATATTGATCGATATGTTGCATTTTTTCAGAGGGGTCAGTTTGTTTTTGTTTGTATTTGTTTCAAGTATAATAATTATAATATTCAATATTCGTCAACATTTATATAGACACAAAATAATAAAAAAAATAAAAAAGGAGAAAAAAAGAAGAAAGAAAAATAATGTTGGTTTTCGTTTGTTTCTTTGTCGAGTATTAGAACTTCTAAAAAACTTTTTTCATCAATTAAGCAGTGGTATTTTTGTAATTTGTTTATTTAAGAGGGAAGAAGATTTAATGTTTGTAATACGTTTTTATTTTAGAAAACAAATGAGTGAAAACGATTTTATTTGCTTGCAGCAAAAAATTAAGTTGATGTATGAAAATGAGGATATTTGAACTCGAGTGTATTATTAGTTTCTTATAAGCTTCGTCCAATCCAAGGCAAAAATAAAGAAATAAAAACGGGTGATATTGTGATTTCAAACTGATTTCGCATGCATTTTAAGTTTTTACATTGTTTTTTTTTTTCATTTATGTAGAAAATGATGTCATGTGATATGAAGTGTTCTGAAAAACAAGGAGCCCTAACCCACCACCGTAAGTAGCCAGGGTTTTACATTCACCTTTTACCGATTCACTTAAAATAATTTTCCTCTTCCTTAATGATTTATGTTTGTATGTACAGATTTATAAACAAATATGAATTAATGTTTGTAGAACATCTAAGCTCTGTCGTTTTTTTTTTGCGGAATTTTATTATTTATCATTATTTTATTTATGAATAGTTCTAGGAACTTGTATTGTGGGTGTTTTTTAAATGAAATTTGACAGATACATACATATAAGGATTTTATAAACTCGCTTTTGAACGTAAATAGTTCTTGATGAAAACTTGCTTCCAAGACAGACATATAAAAAACAGAGAAACAGACAGACGAAGAGTGAACCCAAAATATAAAAATTAAACAGCGGTACCAACCTGGAAGTATATCCTTTCATATAAAAACAAAATCCAAATCGGTTTATAATATCAAGTAGCAAGTTTATAGAAAAAATTTTTTTATTGTTATTTTGCGGATATTTTAACTAAAACAAGATATAAGTTTAAGAAACTAAAATTCGACTACCATTGTCGAATAATTAGACTGTGCTTGAATTTGCAACTTTTTTTTAACAAACGGGGCCTCGTACTGGTAAAGATAATTCGAGTACGCTGATTTCAATGGTGCTAGCCGTTTTTCAAAGTTAGCTCTCGTTATCGCGATATTCAGGATTTAAAATGTTGATATTACCATAAAAGCGATGTTTTATACTTTTAGCATGATTTTCAGATTCAAATTTAGCTAATTTGAGACACAACAGGTTGCGGCGGCAGCAAAACTCTGCAAGGTTAAGAGATTGGCGTGTCTTCTTATTACAGGTGCAATGAGGTCATGTCCAACCTTGGCGATTAAGGCCTTGATTGGATTAACTCCCATACAAATCTTTATAAGATCCTCTGCGGCAATGTCTGCTTTTAGGATGGGTCTCAAAAACTCTGCCCGTCGTGTAGGCCTAGTGACAGGATAAACTGTGAACATAGGTTCGACAGAAGGTTCAAAGTCACAGTTCCGCTCAGGGAAACGTGGGAAGAAAACAGTCCCACTGTGGATTCCAGAAGTTTATGCTGGTATACGGGTGGATCCAAGATGGAAAATGGAGTTGGCACTGGGGTCTGTGAACAAAACGTAAAAATCTCTGTGCCCATGGGCAAATGGCCTACGATATTTCAGGCGGAAATACTGGCGATCACCAAGTGTGTTCATATTAATTTAAGTAGGGCCATTAAGGCCGCGAGTATAGCTATATTCTCCGATAGTCAGACAGCTCTTAAGTCCCTCCTTTGTTGGGAATTCCGTTCTAAGCTTGTTTTAGAGTTCTTTGACTCACTAAAAGAGCTATCCATACGAAACAAGGTTTCTATTTACTGGATACATGGCCACAGTGGTCATACGGGTAACGAAGAGGCGGACGAATTGGCCAGAAGGGACTCTACTGCTCCTCTTATAGGCCCAGAGCCCTTTTGTGGTGTAAACTGTTTGACTTTCAGGTCCTTAATCATGGGAAATGACATATCGACCGCAAAGCAAGTGTGGCTGGCTTCTTCTGGTTTAAGGCAAGCTATAGCGTTGATGCAGCCATTTTCATATAGTGGCATCCTGAATTTAATAGGAACACAACACTCAACACAACACTTAATAGGAATGATTTACGGCTGGTTACAGGCTTTCTCTCTGGTCACTTTGGACTGAACTATCCTCTGTGGAAAAGTAACCAAGTTCGTTCACCCTTGTGTCGTTTATGTTTAGAATAGGACGAGACAACAGCACAAATTCTCTGTGAGTGTATTGTGTTATGTAACCGTAGAAGGCGTGTTTTCTGTTCTGAGTTTCTGTGTTCGGATGATATTAGGTGGGCTAACTTTCATTAGCAGAGTCATGCAGAGCTTGATTTAATTTATAGATCAGTGGAACAATAGATCCACTAGGTGTCGCAGTGACGGTCTTTGGACCAGATCTTTTCCCTATTCTATTCTAGCTAACTTGAGTAATAGATATTCTGTGACTTTTTTGGCAAACATTTTTTATTTTTTATTTATTTATTTTTTTTTTTTAAATTTTACGCGAATAAAAATTGCAGCACACAAATTGCAGTACAAAGGTTCGTAAGGTTATATTCAGAAAGAGTTGGGCATGATTAATATTCTACGGAAATAAGGGAAAATTTTAACATCAGTATAAAATCAAAC
Source organism: Panzeria rudis (assembly GCA_956483635.1). Classification (NCBI taxonomy): domain Eukaryota; kingdom Metazoa; phylum Arthropoda; class Insecta; order Diptera; family Tachinidae; genus Panzeria; species Panzeria rudis. The sequence goes on from OY101447.1 coordinate 164,134,510, forward strand.
CAAAAAAGTTTGTCTTAAGTAGAACAAAAATCAGAAAAATGGTAATGAAGAAAAATAAACCTATGGCAACATTGGGAAAGTGCAGTTTAATATCAACTTGAGAGTGGTTTAATTCTCGTATTCAATTTTCACGAAAAAGTTGTATATATAAGAATTAAAATCACATTTAATAGAGCCACTTGACAAGTAGTGATAAGCAAAATACATGTGAGCACTGACGATGGAAGTTCACGTTGTGTATAAAGCAAATGATGAGAATCTGAGTTCGATACTGTGTGACCATTAACATTACAAATTTTTCTAATGTTAATTGGCGTCTATCGCAAGAATTTTTCGCATGGATCTAAGCAAGATATAAGCTAATGAGGCTACTAAGTAATGTAATAATTTCATTAAAACAATGATATAATTTCATCACAATAACGATAAATTAGCATTAAAACAATGACAGTATCTCATTAACAGATGAAACAATTTCACGAAAATAATGAAATATATTCATTAATTAGCTGAGCGAAATTATTGCATTGGATCAATAAAATTATTTCACATATTTAATGAAATTTTCATTAAAATAATTTTAACAAAAGTTGTTTCATTAATCCAACGAAGCGTGACGTTGGTTGAGTTTTACTCTCTCGGCCATCTCACAGAGCTCAATTCCGTTCGGAAACGGAATTCACTCCACCCCAAGATGTCAATCCCTAGCCGGAGCATACCCCAGCGTACCAGCGCCGCTAACAGTCTGGACACAGCTGACATATTTGCGTATTTTAGATTTCTTTTTTAGACACCAGCCACTACAAAAATGGGGTGGATTGAATTTCGTTTCTGTGACATAGCCGTCTGTTCCACTAAATGCGAACGACAGTTTCTTTCTTATAAATATATCTTATAAATATATTGAAAACAAAAATACAAAATAACTTTTTTTAATATATTTATAAGAAAGAAATTGTCGTTGGTATTTAGAGGAACAGGCAGTAGTTAATGAAGTTTTTTATTGGATTATTGTAGAAATTCATGGTATTTATGAAGAAAATTCTTTCGTAGTCACAAATTCGACTTCGACATACATAATCCGAGTGATTATTTAAAGAAGCTAAATTCATTCATCTCGAATTTCTTAGTTTAATAAATTTTGTATTTTAAAAGCTTTGAACTTTGTGTTTGTGGCACTGTAGCTCCTAAGCCGATAAACAGATTTCAGCTAAATAAAATCTCGATCAACTATCGTGCAATGATATTTGGGAGTTAGAATGCCACACGCAGTTAAATCCCAATTTTTTTTTTTTGCAGTATTTAAGTCGTTTTGACACGTTTTCGAGATAATAAGAGCACGAAATCAACTTGTTTAAGTCCCATCACTGAAAAACTATTGTTGAAAAAAGAACATATTTAATGAAAAAGTAAAAAATTATAGGCTGGAGTTTTCTGAATATGTATATCACATTTTCTCCTCTATAAGAATTTTGAAGGGGTCAAAGTTAGGAGTTTTTTAGAAATACAGACTAATGGTCAACTATTTCAATACACATATATTTCATATAAAAATCTAAAGCAAGTATGAAATTGGTCCAAAATTTGACTTCGGCTGGCTACTGAGCAGAAGTTATACAATAAATAACTTAAATGACGATAGTCTCTTATGATACCGCAAGGATTAATTTTCCTAATTTCTTTTTTATTAAAATTATACATCATTGCTGGTTTCATAGGGAATGAATCGTGAGTTGAAATATTCATTCACTTTACACAGACGTTGGTTTTATTGGTCACTTTCAGGTTTTGCAACACCTCCTGAAAAATATGTTAGTTCCATCTCTAGGGAACATCATGATTTTCTGGGAATTGGCTCACCATTTCCCTTAATAGTTGGCCACCTTTATATTTTTTCAAATATCTCCTTCTTACTAAAATCATATCGAATTAATAATATTTCGATATATTTTTAGAGTTAAGGTAGATTTACCCATCTGTTTCGGACAAAAATTTTTTGCCGGCCATTTTTTCTATGTATGTAGTTTTTCTCTAAGTGAGAGAAATATTTTTGTTTCGACAACTATCAGCTTGAATTGAACTAATTAAAGTTTTGCCCAAGGTAGATTAAACAGGTATCACTACAAGAAAAGATGCTTTAGTAAATTTAAGAATGTGTGCGTCACACAGACAATAAATTTTGACATATTTCTGGTATGTTTCTATCAACAGAGTACATGTGTTAGTAAATTTGAGAGAGCTCATGAATGTGTGCTACACACAGATAATGGATTTGACATATTTCTGGTGTGTATCTACCAACAAAATGCATGTGCTTTTTGGTCTTGTATTTGTTGCAGTAATGGTGGTATCTGTGTTTGCCTTGGTTTTGCCACATCGTTAAGGAGTTGCCACATCATTTAGTGATTTTATACCAATTCTTTTATTTTTATTTTATTTTTATAAATGTGCCTTGGAAGTAATTTCGCTTTATTTAGTTCAATAGCTATCAACAGAAACACATGTCTTTGATCCGAAATTATTGAACAGTGTTGCATAACACTCTTCGAAAAAAAATTTTTGTCCGGGCAAACATTTGGTCCGTATCAAATGGGTGAATCCAACTTTACACTCAAAAAGATATCCATTTAAGTGTTTCACGTATGAGATTACTGAGCTTTTTATTTATAATTCTAAAGCTAATTACACATGTTTACAAATTGCGAAAAACGTTTTCCTTCGCTAGAAATTAAAGTTGTTTCTTTAGTTATTTGGAACGCTGAACACTGCATTTTTTCCATCAGCTCTAGTTTTCGCGATATAACGTTATGTACAAAATAAAGGCACTTTCACCACAGTAGCATAACTTGAGAAGGGGTTTCCCTATTCAGTAAAGAAAAAAACCGAAATTCGACAACAAAATAATCTTCAGACCGTGCAAACATTGTTTCTAAATTTGTTCAGTACTTTCAAAGATATCATAAAAGTTTAACCCAAAAAAATAAAAATTTTATAAAAAGTTTTAAATTTTTTGTTTTTATGAATGTATTGGTATTTTTGCAAATGCTGAAACATGAAGAGACATGAAACTACTTAGTTGATATCTATTTTTTTTCTTTTCAATCTCAACTATGTAATTTATTTTTGTTTTATCATAAAAACGCGACGGCGACCTGCTTGTTTGAAAGCTACCATACAACCATAGGCTATACAGACGCGACAAAAGAGAGAGAAGACATTGCATATTCACTTAAACGAAAGCCGAGTGCAAAACGGAATAAAAGTTTTTATTGTTTGCAATTAAAACAAATTCTTTATTTCATAAATAAATGGATAAATTTATTATTTTATACACGAAAAAATTACAATTCCACATTTCATACACATTATTTAAAGTTTTTATACATTTTGCTGCTTGCTTCTACAATTTTCAACCACTTTTGCTACCGAACCAACAACAGATGCACAAACACACGCACAGGCAAACACAACACTTCATTTACACTTTAATTAATAATTAAACTTTCAAATATCACTTAAACACACTTTAAATGCTTTATTTAATTTTTTACATTATAAAGCAATAATTTTTTGCAGTTTTATGCTAATTAAACACTTTTTCACTGTGAGCTAAAACTTTTATTTTGTTTTGTTTACTTCTACATCTTCACATCACTATATGTCTCTCTTTTCTACAATAGCCGAGTGGGAAAAAAGCTGAGTTTTTCATTTTTGATCACTCATTTTCTTCGTCTCTGTCCTACTTTGTGATACAACTGAATGAAATTATAATTTCTTACACTCTTTGTAGTGAGTTTCGTTAACAGTCGTGTTGTATATGTGAAAATGACGGTGCCCAACTTTTGATATTATTCATAATTCAGTGACAGAATCGAATTGATAAAAATAAATTTTCATACAACAGTAATTTCTGACTTTGTGTTTGTGTTTGCTACTGTTGTATGGAAACTAAAAGTTTATCAATTCAGTTCTGTCACTAAATTGTGAATAAAATCAAAAGCTGTGCTCCGATTTCAATGAAAAAAGGCTCAATTCTTTTGGAATATATTTTGCTCCATGCTACTGGACAAAAAATCTGGCCCGTTGTTGTATCTTTATTTTGTTATAAAGTTTTAAAAACAAAAATATAAAAAAATTTTATAAAATATTATTTTATTTGCTCCAACTTTTACGATATCGCCAAAACTACTGAAATAATGTTTATACGGCTTAAAGACTATTTTGTTGTCGAGTTTTGAATTTTTTACTTAACTCAATAGAGCATGCCCTTCTCAACTTATGTTCATATATGTCCTGCAAGTGCCTTCATTTTTGACATAACAGTTAGGGTATTCACTCGAATAATGTTTGCTCGATTAATCAAATAATTGAAGTCAAATAATGTTCGATCAAACAAAAAAATTATATTTCGAGTAAAAGCTTATTCGATTAATTTAGGTCGATTAATCGAATAACTCGACGAAAAAAATTTATGTAAATTTTCTTTTTTTTAATGAGTTTTTGCAGATTTCTTAATAAAAGCTGGCAAAATTTTTTTAAATTATATGAAATTTGTCATGCAATCGAACGTTATTTCATACTAAGAGACCGCGTGAACAAAAAATTAAGTTTAATAATGAAGTATATAACAATAATAGAGGGAAAGAAGCCAGCTTCAAATTCGGAAATATAACCATCAAACAATAATTATTTTAAGTAAAAAAGATATTTCGAGAGCAGCTACTTTCCTAGACTTTTCGTATTAAAATATGTATCGAATGTAATATAACGGCGTAATTAAACGAAAAATTAAAAGCATTCACAAAATCAAAGAGCAAAAAATTACTTTTGTCATATAAAATATTACTTTATGGATCTAGAGAAAAACAAAGAACTGCACCGATAAATTGGGAATGCTTTTTAATTCCCCTTTTCTCAATTCCTCCAGCGTCAACGATTCTTAATAATAGGAGCAATGTTCAACCGAAAAAATATCTTCTATGAAATTAGTAAAAAGCATTATTTTTTTAGGACTAAATGTATCTATTTTGTTCGATTATTTAACGAATTGTCCTGTTCTGTTCTCTGTGCGGAATGAAAATGTTGGGAATTATAAAAGCTTTGTTGCTACAAGTTAATATTTATAACAACAATGCTATGCCAATTCTGATTATTTTTATTCCGCATTGAATACAAAACAATTCTGAATATTATTAAATAATTCCTGGTTCAAAAATTTTAAATGATCAGTTTATCATTTAATTATATAGAAATATGGTTTTTCTTTTGTTTTTATTATTAAAATGCATAAAAACGGGAAAAAATTTTGATTTCTTTTATTTTTGTCCACAAAAATTTAGCAAAAACCGAGTACTTCAAAAATTTTCCCATTAACTCGAATAGTTTTTAGCAGTAAAACTTACTCGAATAACTCGAACGAAATAAAAGTTTTACTCGATTGTTCGAGTAGTTTAAAAATGTCATTAACTGATTAATCGAACAATTGAAAAGTCGATTAAAATGAATACCCTAATAACAGTATATCTCGAAAACTAGAGCTGATTAAAAAATTCTACTTATATACATATTTAGAATCTGCATAACACATTTAGTTGGTAACGGCTAAAATTTGCCCGGAAGGCGATGTAATGTAAACGTGTGTTATCCGGAAACCTCGAGCAAATTTCCTAGGATCTATATATCGAAAATTTTGTGGAATGCCGTTATTTTCCCCGGGAATTCCCGAAAGAAAAAAACTCTAGTCGCAGACGGCAGTTGCGGCCGAAATAGTTCACTAACATGTCCCTACTGTTTGCACTAATTTGAAATCAAAAACTACACAAACATGCAAATAAAAAGGCCAATAAAAATTTTTACTACGGAAACTTAAAATCAATTTAAAAATAGAAAAGAATATTTAAATGAAATTAAAAATGAAAGTAGAGAAATTTAATCAAATCAACTTTTTAAACAATTACCCATAACTCAAACCAAAATAAGCAAATAAATAATATCAAGCAAAAGAGGTAAAAAAAAATTTTAAAAAAAATTTTATATAATTATAATATATTAAAACACGCACAAGTTAACACAACAACACATAAAATAAGAAGCAAAATTAATAAAAACAAATACCATACCTTAAAAAACTTTCGTTTTCCTCATTCAATTTATCAGCATCCTTTGATTTGTAACGCATCAAACGTTCCAATAGGCAACGATTTTCGTCCTGTTGAAAGGAAATGGAATAAAAACGTCTTTTTATTTTTGAATACATACAACAATGACTAGAAATATTTTTGAAAATATTTATCAAATATTGAGCAAAAGTATTAAGCGTGCTGTCTGAATAAATGAAAATTTCAAAATGAAAATTCTTATTCATTTCCATTTTGTGTTATTTAAACGTGCTTTCTCTGAAAATTAAACTTGACGATTTTTGTATTCCATAAGATATTTGTCATTTTTTATTCAACCAAGTAGCTTAATGGTCTAGTGGAAAATGCCAAAAGTGCACAAATATGAATGAATATACGTATATGGAAAACAATATTAATTCAGAGATGGGATATTAAAAAATAAATTATTCCTAAAATGCTAAAGTAGACTTGTTATAACAGCTTTAATTTATCTTAAAGAATTTTGCGACGAATTTGTTGTTGCCTTTAGGAAAATTAAGTATTGCTTAGGTCGCGAAAGCGCTGCTCATAAGAAGAAGGAAGTGGGATAGAAAATCTCGCCAAACTCAAACAAACCCCGTCGGAAGAAAACACAACACTCAAGTATAAAAAGCTTAAGGAATCGAAAAAAATAATAATGACAAGACAAGATACATATTATGAATGATTTGGTACTACTACCATCTCTGAATAATATTCAGATCCATTAATAAAATGCATATTATGAGTACGTTATAAAGATAATAAATACACCCACTTGAAAATTAAAAATTTAATAATAATTTACAACAAACACCGCCAAAAAAAGAAAATATCACACTCAAAGAAAATTAATTATTAATTAAAATGATTACGCAAGAGTCGATTTCTATGCATTTATGGGAATAATTTACGAGTCTTGTTTTAAGCGCGCAACTGATTAATCACTTTTTGATCATCTAATGTAATCTTATGAGACTCAGTTTAGTGATTTTTGGTAAAACAATGGCCCTTATTACACAGAAAAAATTATCAAAAATAAATAAATTTAATTTTCAGTAAATGTTCTTTACATAATCAATGAATTGTTTGCTTGACTCTTATTTAGGACGCAAACACCAAAAACAACAAGAAAAACTGTGTTGTAAAAAAGCAACATGACAACATACACACAATTAACAACAACAATAATGATAGCAAAAGGAATGCGATTGTACCAAGTTTGTTTACCGAAGATTTTTTAGTGAATCAATTCGTTAATGTCGTTGCATTAATTCTCATTCATTTTTTTAGAGTCTTTAGATAAACATTCACATTTGAACACATTTAACAAAGTGAAATTTCTTAAAAGCTTAATGGATGATGATGACCCAGATAAAAATTTTGTTTGATATATTACAAAAAATCCAGTAACTATATATTTTTTTTTGGTAAGTAAACTATTTTCTTTACTATTTGTTAGTATTTTTAGACTAATTGTTTTATAAATCCATACAAAAATAGTGTTACATATTTTTCAGAAAATCCTGTAAATCTTTTTGTTTGATTTAGTAAATTGTTTTGTTTACAATTTGTAAATATTTTTAGACAAATTGTTTTATAGATTTAAACAATCTGTTCACTGAAAAAATGCGTTATTTTTCAATAAAATTGTTGAGATATTTTTGTCTATATTTACAAATTTGTTTGTATGTCCGTATCGTGGGTTCGATTCCCGCCAAAGACCCTGAGTGTTTTTCGCAGACAACCTAATCGTTTCGCGGGTTGTGTTTGTTAAAAAATAAATAAATAAATAAGTAAAATAAAATAACCAACATATGTGGGTTATTACAAGTTTGTATTGGTGTTCGTAATGAAAACATTATCTTCTAGTGTAATAGTATTGTCAGTAATTTTTTTATTTGCGCTTCAGTTTAGTTTCTGCTTGTTTTCCACCCATGCGCCATTGGCCAGTATCCCAGAATTTTGGCCATAAATACATAGAATATTGAGTTAGTTCTTTTATAAAATATTGCATTAGGGGTTTTTGCCACCACTGATTTCAAATCTGAAATTTACATTTTAAAATTCAAGATAGCGGATCCAATATGATGATCAAAATTTTGAAAAAATCAACCTTTTAATTAAAAAAAAAAGACTAAAGAAACACTGGGGATTCGATAATAAAATTTACAAATCCAATATGACGGACAACATTTTTTTAACACATTTTTTTAATAATGTCATTATTTCGAACGTATTTGCTTTGTGAATCCAAATTGATTATTAGGCTAAGATTCGTAACGTTATATTCAGAAAGAATTGGGCATGATTAATATTGCAAGCAACAAGGAAAAATTAACATCAACTTAATTTTTCAACATACACAGCAGAACAGAGTAGCGCCACTTTCGGAAGCCGCTACACTTCCATCGTCAGTGCTCACGTGTATTTGCTTATCACCACTTGTTAATTTATTAACCCCCTACCAAAGAAAGGGTTGTTATAAGTTTGTAGTGTTTGTCTGTCTATCTGTGTGTGTGTGTGTGTACGAGTCCACAGACCAAACGGCTGGTCCTATTTTGAATAGGTTTTTCTGTTTGAAAGGTGACTTAATCGAGAGTGTTCTTAGCTATGTTTGAAGAAAATCGGTCCAGCCGTTTAGAAGATATCAGATCTTTTCTAGATATATATTGCTGTGTCTTTGACGCCGTAGCTCCCAAATGGCTAGATCGATTTTAATTTAGTAAATTTTTTTTGAAAGGTATCTTGATCCAAAATGTTCTAACCTATGCTTGAAGAAAATTTGTCCAACATTTTTGAGGTTATCATCTATTTATTTTTTCGGCGTCTGAAATTCTAAACAAAATAGTTTACTGAATTTTCGGCGTCTGAAGTTCTAAACAAAATAGTTTACTGAATCAAACAAATATTTACTAGATTTTTTGTAATATATCAAACAAACTTTTTGTCTGATATATTTTTAGTATTTTTACGTTTTAAATAATTAACATCATCATCAGAGCTGTAAAAAAGTGCAATGATTTTACGTTAATGATTGCTAGTTTTTTTATTGCATTCAAAATCGTAAATTGATTGCATGATTTCAATTTTGAAATCATGAAATCAATGTAACAAAAATGATTAAATAAATTTTTTTTTAAATAAATTTATATATTAATTGATTGCAATCAAATCCAGTAATGCAATCAAAATTAAATCAGAATCACAATCATCGTTCGCTTCAAATGAAACTCCTTCTTCTAGAAATAAAGCTTAATTTAAAAAAAATATCCATAAAATGGCTAACAAATCTCCGTTTTGCTACATTTTTTATATTATTTTATTGGACTTTTACTATAGTTGTGATTTCAGGGGAATTGATTGAAATCGCACGATTTCAACAAAAATTTAATTGCAATCAAAATGATTGCAATTAAATTGATTGCACTCAGTGATTTAAAAAAATTGATTTTAAAATTATTGCAATCACAAAAGATTGCAATTTTTACAAAATTTCATTTTGAAATCTAAAATAATTTTGAAATCAAAGAATGAAATCAATTTGGTTGAAATCCTTTTGATTGCAATTACAATTGATTGCAATTTTCACAGCTCTGATCATCATCCATTAACCAAATATGAAATTTCACTTTGTTGAATGTCATCAACTCTGTATGTTTATCTAACGCAAAGTTGTTCATTTCACCAAACAATTGTTAGTACTCTTTATTTCATTTCTTTTCATACTCTCTATTTAGTCGTTAAGCTGAAAGTCCATAACACGCGTTTCGTGCGTTGCGCGTTTTGTGTATGTGTTTCATACTTTAGACGCCTTTATAAATTCAAGTTACATGCAACGCTTTTTGTGCGCCAATGTTTATGTTTTGATCAGCTGTACTGTAAATATTTTTATCAAATAAAAATAATTTTTGCAAAAATGTTAATTGAAATTGAAATGTTAAAAGAATTTGTGGAATTTATTGAGTTTATAAATATAATATTTTGTGCAACAAGGGCTCCAAAATAAAACGATACGGTTTTGGTGCGTCCGTTGTATTTGGAACGGGAAGTGGGTGGTTTTTTAACTCAGCGAGAGCTATTCCAACAGATTGTCGGCTCTTCTTGACTTTAATGTAAATTTAATTGTGTCAGTACAATATTGAATAAAGTATAAAGATAAAGTGATAAAATAAATAAACATAACAGAGATGAAACTTATTACATAAAATTAATCGATAAATAAAATGAAAATTTTGTTGATGAAAGAATTGTGTTAAAAAATTAATTTTAATATATTTTATTCTTGAAAACATTTGTAAACTCTATTGCGATAGGGTTTTTTATTGGACTTCTTTTTTGTAAAAAAATTTTAAAAATAATCCACCATACAAACATATTTATCGATAACATTGAAAATATAATATAATTTGTCGTCCCTGGCTATCAAAAACAGTTGTCATTTTTTCATGGCGCATGCGATACAAAAGTAGAAAGTAATCCTACTTTCCGCGTCAAGCGTTTTGCGCTTTGTGCTATGTAACTCGTCACATACATTTACACTGATTCTACTTTTTTGACAGCCGCTTATAACGCGTTACCATGTGTAACGCGTGTTATGGACTTTCAACTTTAATGCGAGAGCGACGAGTGTACATGCATAGTAGCTTTGTTGGTATTTTGCCACATACAGTGTGTAAAATAAATGATAATGATGAAAATAAAGTGCTTATTATTAGAAATAAAAATATATTTTTGAAAAAACTAAGGGGATTGGGGCAAACTGTATTGAAAATTTCTCCATTTTACCTAGTAAAGAAATAGTAAATTCAGAGTGAATCGCATTATTATAAATTTTTACGACAAATATAATTTCTTGTGATAAAAATTTAATGAAAATCTTTGCGTTTACTTTATCGTATTACTGTAGTTCACAATTCTCACAGCAATACAGCTGCAAAATATTTTTGACCACCAATGATCTAAGGCCATTCTGCCATGTTCCATCAACACACGTATACTGTGTGTGAGACTCACAGCCTATCTATTTAGCCGCGAAGCACACACACAAACAAAGAATAAGATAGTGTACGTTTGGCCACCACTGATCTAAAGACTCTAAAGAAACGAATGAGAATTAACGCAACAACATTAACGAATTTAATCACTAAGAAATCTTCAGTAAACAAACTTGTTACGATCGCACTCCTTTTGCTATCATTCTTTTTGCTGATAATTTTCCCAGGAAGTCAATAAGATCCTGAACTTGTGATGGGGAAGTGGTGCAAATCAGCATCATTTCTAATGATAGCATAAAAGGTGCATTATATTATCTTCTTCTTCTACGTCATTACAGCTTGAGCAGTAATCATTGTAGGGGAGACCCATACGTCTAGCGTGGGTCCCAAAGGTGCAGTGCCCCGTGACCGTGGTCATGAGGTTGCGCAGGTGTGGTTTTGTGAAATTGTTTATTTAATCAATCAAAAATATATGGACCTTCTCCGAGAAAAGGGACCTAGTGTGTCAAAAAACGGGTTTGGACTTAAGAGCGGATTCTGGTACCTAAAAGGGTGTAGAATTAGATGAAATGAGTTTTTCTCAAAACTTCATTTTCACACACTAGGTCCCTTTTCTCGGAGAAGGTCACATATACTGGATTATTTGTAATATATCAAAAAAAATTTTGTTTGGGTCACAGTGATGTTATATACTTTTTTGAAAAGTCTTTACGCAGGCCGAACAAAATCCGTACTTTTCCCTACGCGCCCAACAAATTATCTTTACAAAAATCCCTACAACTTTTAAATGATAATATATGAAGGCAAATAAGCACTTTTGTGTTTAATGTACACATACGTATTTGGCTTAGTATGAAAAAAAGCTTGTCTCTAGTTTTCGATATTTTACAGGAGAAGGAAAAAACTGAGCTGTAACTTTCTTAGTTCTTTAAGAAGGATGTTATGACACGTTGACTACTAGAAAACGTTAAAAACGCGATTTCGAAAAAATCGATATACGCCTTGTTATGTTAAGCCATTGATATATAAAATTTATTTAAAGTTGTTATACAAATTTTTAGAGTTTCGATGTAAAAATATTGCACTATTTTCAGAATTTTATTTAATTTTAGGAAATGTAGCTAACTTTCGACCTACGGAAGACAAATTCCCTTTTTATCGGGATCATACCATATAAATTTATACAATTTTATATAAACTGCACTGTTTTAAAAACTTTTATTTTTGCAAAGTTTAAAATTTTCTAATGCATTTTTTAAAGGTATTACTAATTAGGATGTGTAAACACGAAAAAATCTTTTCGGCCATTGTCCATATTGTCTTTAAAGCGCCACACAGACTCAAAGGCTTCTTCGAATAAAATGAGTTATATATCTACTAAATTACGCGTCGAATATTGGCTAGTTGGCTTTGATCGGATAAAAAATTACGAAGTTACAATGGATCAAGCTCAAAATTTTATTCAATTTTTTAATTTTTTAACCAATTTTTGTCATTTTGGAAGCTGTTATGTACCACAAATAATAGAACAAATCCATAGTTTTATAATTTTATTGAATAGTTCATGCAATTACAAAAATTGCAAGCCATAATGGACCGAAATCGGCAAAAATCTAAAAATGATGTAACAAAATAACTAAAAAAAACTAGCATTTTCAAAAGTCCCTACATTTTAATGATTTGAAAAAATCTGTCCTTTTCCCTACGGTCATCTTTTTAGACAAAAAATCGCTACAAATAGGGATTTCCCTATATATAACATCACTGGTGTGTCATCACATCATCTATTAAGCATTTATAAAATTTCACTTTGTTAAATGTGTTCAACTCTGAATGTTTATTTAAAGACTCTAAAAAAATTAATAAGAATTAAAGCAACGACGTAACGATGTAATCACAATGGATCCAACTGGGTCTCCGAGTGGATGTGCGGCATAGCACTACCCTTCCTAAAGCAACGACGTTAACGAATCAAAAAATCATCAGTAAACAAACTTGGTACAATCGCATTCCTTTTGCTATCATTGTTCTTGTTGTTATTTGTTTTTCTTGTTGTTTTTTGGTATTTGCGTCCTAAATAAAAGTAGAAAAAAATTAATTGATTCAGTTAGGAACATTTACTGAAAACGAAATTTATTTTTAGACAAACTTTTGTTTGCAAATTTTTTGTTGATAATTTTTTCTGTGTAGTTCGCCTCTTTTGGATATTTTTATAGCGAACTAGTATATGGTGCGCTCAGCAGATTTATGTAAAATACAACCAGGAATATTTTTATGAAAAATACGAAAAACTACCTTAAACAGTGATATACATAAATGGACCTCCCGATTAACCTATATCTGTTTCAGCCACATGGACTCTATTTAAGTTATTTTACTCAATAAAATGACAAATATTTATCTTTCATATAAAGATAATTTACATTTTTAGAATTTTATGACTCTAAAACATACCCTGCATGCGTTTTTACACAGTAATACAGAGGTTATTTTTTTTGTCTAATCAATCTGTTCTATATGATCTATAAAATATCTTTTGTTTGGCTACAAATATTTTCAAACGCAAACAAATTAACAAATTAAGCTGAATACCAAAATAAACAAACGCCAAAATAAAAACACATTTTAAAAAAATTAGGGTAAATTTTTATTTTGTTTCCAAACCAGCAATTAACGCCAATTAATAAATTTAACATAAATATGAAATAAATTATACTTGTTTTTAGTGTCCGACCGTACGTTCAGGTTCGGTGTCGGAGTTCGGCAAAAAGATATGTTCGGTTGATGTTTGGCGTTCGGTAAAATTTTCACCGAACCCCGAACTTTGTATAATTTTTTTCTATACATATTATAAGCATCAAAAATACACAAAAATGCAGTCCTATAAAATATTACCGAAAAAAGCAGCGCAATACGAATTTGCTTATTTTGTATTTATTAAATAAATGAGTTATAATTAAAAAAAGTTAAGTTGAAATTCTTCTCTTCAATAAAAAAAGTTCAGTTTCGGCTTCGGTTCTAAAAAGTCACCCGAAATTCGGGTTGGTATTCGGTATGAAAAATGTGCATTCGGTCAGACACTACTTGTTTTTAATTTTTAGGGTTCCGTACACCAAAAGTTTCTGTCCGTCTATCTGTCTGTCACAGGTTGTTTCTCTCGAACCGTAAGAGCTACGGACCTGAAATTTTCACAAAATATGCAAAACTTTGGCCGCTACAACAACAAATATATGACAGTTAAAAATTAAAGGGTGTTCTAAAGCGAGCAACGAAAAATTTTGAAATACTAATATAATGTTTTCTCGGGAACCGTAAGAGCTATGGACCTGCAATTTTCACGGAACAGTAAAACTTTGGCCACTACAACAAAAAATATATGACAGTTAAAAATTAAAGCGTGTTCTAAGGCGAGCAACGAAAAATGTTGAAATTCAAATGTTATATACAGCTACTTATATATAGACACTTAAAATGTTCAAAGTTAGTGTTAATGGGTGTAGTCTATAGAATAGACTAAACTAATTAACACTGATATTTAAAACAATAAAATTAAAGGGTGTTCTATCATTTAATGCAATTTTGACTTGAAACCGTAAGAGCCAAACTCTTGAAATTTATAAGCACACTAAGGGCCAGGCCACGCGCGTTTCTGATATTTTGTATTGAATTTGAAAGTTTTAAATTTTTTAACTTTCAAATTTAATACAAAAAATCAGAAACGCGCGTTTTAAAAACGCCCGTGTGGCCTGACCCTGAAACAAAATTTCCAAAATTAAAAAAAATGTCAGAACGAAAAATCGCCAAAATGAAAAAAGCGCTTAAAGGAAATAAGCAGCAAAATTTAAAAAAATCGATAAAACGCAAAAAATCATCAAAACTAAAAAGATCGCTAAAAAACACCAAAAACCGAAAAAGTCGTCAAAACGAAAAAAAAGGCACTAAAACCTAAAGAAATCAATAAAACTAAATATATCATAACAAACGGAAAAAATCTCCAATAATGGAAAAAACACCAAAACGAAAAAAAGTGCCAAAACAAAAAAGAAAAAAAACGCCGAAACTAAAAAATATCGCCCATAAACCGAAACAATCGCCAAAACGAAAAAAAGTGGCAAAACCAAAAAAATCGCAAAAACTAAAAATATCACCAAAAACCGAAAAACCCCCAAAGTCGAAAAAGTAACAAAACTGAAAAAAGCACTAAAACTTAAAGAAATCGCTAAAACTAAAAATATAGTCAAAAAGCGAAACAAACATTAAAACATAAAAGCCAAAATATTGCCAAAAACTAAGAAAAACCAACAAAAAATGCAAAAAAAACCGAAATACATATCAAAAAAATAAAAACGAAAAACTAACCAAAATGAAAAAAGCGCCAAAACCAAAAAAAAAATCGCCAAAGCAACGAAAAAAAGTTACAAAATAAAGAACTGCATAATAAACAAAAAAAGCAAAACGAAAAAATTGCCAATATGAAAAAACGGCAAAAACGAAAAGCGATACATGTGCAGTTGTACGAAGCCCTTCGTTTGCGAGCCAAAGTCGCACTTTACTAAATTTATTAAAGAATGTTGTACATACTTTAAGTAACATATAATATTTTGTTTAAAATTGAGTTAAGTAACAAAAAGAAAAGAAATAAATAAAAATAGTTAGATGGCGACCAGATGAAGAAATATGTGATCGGTCTCATATAGTATGGTCGGTCTTATGGTGTTTTTTGAAACACTGCGATCGAGAGCTAAGTAGCTCACAATCGTGAGCTGGCCGATGTCTGTCGAATTATCCAAAAATGGGACAAACCAAAATCATTTGATAATTTTTGCATAATGTTTGTATAATTACATATTATGTAATTCGACCTAGAAACTAATTCATTCTGTTTTTGTAAAGATAGTTGTAGGAAAAAATTCAGAGGATTATTTTGAGCCCAGCAAGGAAATATTTAAAATCTGATAGTGAATCATGGCTCTTAGTAGCACAATCTCCTTCCAGGTTGTTCTACATGACACTACCGATTCTGGAAAATATACATAAAAATTAATAAAAGCCAAAACCTTGTTTCCGTTCACAGCCGCTTGCATAATTTTCATGTCTAAATAACTTGCATTTACTATGGACAAGTTTTTTTGTTTGTTTTTTTTTTTTGGGTAATAGCCAAGAAATAATAATAGTTCTTAAATTTCATTGTTGTTGTTGCTGTTTTTTTTATTATTTATATGCCATTAACACAGATATAAACCAACAAAATAACAATTATT
The DNA here is from genome assembly GCA_956483635.1 of Panzeria rudis. Classification (NCBI taxonomy): domain Eukaryota; kingdom Metazoa; phylum Arthropoda; class Insecta; order Diptera; family Tachinidae; genus Panzeria; species Panzeria rudis. Next base: position 164,150,905 of record OY101447.1, read on the forward strand.
TCTTTAAACATTTTTATTTTATTATGCCTTTGAGAATATTAATTATTTTCCACAAAAAAAACTCATTTGAAAAGTATCAATATTGGCTGTGAGAGTGATGATATCTGTGACGAATCTATCAAATATGTTAAGTGAATTGAAATAGAAACAAATTAAGCAAATATGTACTTATAGTTTGCTTTACAAAACAAGAAATGAGAAACACTAAGTACATACATACATATATGTATATACGGGGCATTCCATGCCAAATCAGACATCGACTGCGTTAATTTTTAAATATGTTTTGGCACGTACTAAACACAATGTGCACACCGATTTCTAGAGTTATTAGTGTGGTCAATTATTCGGGTTTTATAATCGTTCGAATAAAATTTCATAATTTGTTTCTTGTTCGAACAGTCGAATAATGTTAAACTTTTATTCGAATATTCGAGCAAAGAACGAATAAAAAATTATATTCGAATAAACGCGTTAAAATATGATTTTTAATATACTCTATTATTACTAGTTTCGGCTTTTTAAAGGCGGTAACAGACATTCTATCTTCAGCTAAACTTGTTCCTGCACATTTTTTCTTGGATTGAATTAGATAAAATTTCTTTGCATATTTTGTTCTTGGATAAAAGTATCTGTAGGTGGGAGGTAAACTACAACAAGTCAAACTTTGGAAATTTTACAGACATTTCTTTACATATTTTGTTCTTGGACAAAAGTATCTGTAGGTGGGAGGTAAACTACAATAAGTCAAACTTTGGAAATTTTACAGAAGACCGCAAAAACACTTTTTAACTCACAAATGGTTCTATCTCTGTAGGATTAACAATTTGACTTACCCCAAATATTTTATACTATTTTTTTAAATTTAACATATCACTAATAAAATTACTTCATATAATATTACCGTTGCTTACTAAAAAGGACTTGGTGTTGTTTACCTCTCAGATGGTTTTGAGCAGTACTACTGTCCCTTAAAATATATGACTTACTGTATTTCACCTATAGATAGAGGAAAAAAAAGCTGATTCAAACAATATAAAAAATCTACTTTTAAATAAATGTGATTTGGTGTAGTTCACCTCCCACCTACAGATATTATTCTTGTCATACATGTTCGGATCTTCATTCAAACGATCAATTTGTATATTGTGCATTTTACGCAAATGGTACAAGAGTTGAGAAGTTGTGGATCCGTGACATGTGTGAGCCTTAGAACACTTTTTTTCAAGCAATTTCGTTTTTCTAATTGTCTTCCTCAAAATAGTTCCAAATCTTTAACAGCGTTACGTCATATGTGAACAACCCCTTACACTAGCACATATGTACTGATAATTTTGTGTAACACATGCTATTGTTAACAACTTAAAAAAGTAATTAATTGTTTTATTTTATATTCGTAAATTTAAACCAATTTTTATAAGAAGTAGTTAAAAAAGTTATTCGAATATTTGACAAAAACCGTTTGAATAATTTTTTATTCGAAATGGAAAGTTTTTTTCGTTCGAAAAAAAATTTAAAAAAGTTATTCGAATATTCGAATTATTTTTATTCGAATGACAACATTAAGCTTTTTTCAGCTTTTTTGAGTAAGCGCTCTTTTCAGCTCAACTCACTTTACTGAATTAGGACGCTCTTTTAGTTCAGTTATATGTATATGCACTGGGCAACAGGCCATATTTCACGATTTATCGGCATTTTACCGATTTTTTGGCTCAAAATTATTAAAGTGCCGATTTGGCGATTTTTGTTTCAAAAATGCCGATTTTTCGATAAACACTTAAAACACAGTATCTTTTTTTTTGTTTTAGTATCAAAATAATTTATTCATTTGGGCAACACTGAAATACTTGTTACATTAAAAATATTTTATGCCGTCATGTCTAACGTCAGATAAAATCTGAGACTTCACCAGATAATCCACCAAGTTGTCTAAAATTCCCTTAGATATTTGGCAGAATAGTTAGCAGTTTTCTGGTACGAGGTTTCGGCAAATTTTTTTTTTAATATTATCTAATTAATATTAGACTAGTCTACTACATAGTCAAAGAAGTCTTCCCACATTATGATTCTATGTGCGAATTTTGTGCGACATTTCTGATAAATTTCAAATTTTAACTCCTATTTTCTCCGATATTTTCTGATGTTTTGTCAGACACTTTTACCGTCAATATTCAGACAGGTCGAAAATTCCTTTAAAATTTCGGCAGAAAATTCTTCAGAATTCGGACAGAGTTCTCTTACATCTAAGTTTTTAAAATTTCCTCAGGTAACGACTTCCCATATCATATGATTTCCGGTACTTTTTCTGACGGACTTCGGATACGAATTCGGCATTTGAAATATCTTACAAGTTTTAGATACCAATAAAAATGAAAGGGATGGCATAGCTTCTACAGTTCATATCTTAGATACAAAACAGGTAACAATAGTAAATTTATGACTAACATTTTACAGTTCTATTTCTTATAGTTCGACTATACTTTGTCCTTATGACCAACCATGAAGGTTGTAAAATTACTAACAGCATAACTGAAAATCTGTTTAAAAAAATAAATAAAAATACTAAGCAGAGTTTTATTTTTCTAAACGTAAGTTTACGGCCAGGCGATAAAATGTAGCCATTTTGTTAGTTCTTTAACTTCGCCGACGACTCTGCTACAATACCGACAAAGGAGGATGCTGTGATGTGCATTAGTTTATGTCAATATTAATCACTGCTGCTACTGCTAAGTGGTATGCCTTCATCACTCTCACAGTCAAACAACAATCAACAAAATGACACACCAATGCACATCAGAAAAATTCATGATGTTGATGGCTTGCCTGAAACTAGCCTCGAACTCAAGACTTCTTGGTTGGTGGTCAGCGCGCTAACAACTTCAGCCAACAGCACACTGCCGATAATGAGAATTTTTTTTAATATGCTGATTTTTATCAAAATCATATGGCACCCACCACACTGATAACTTTTTTTGTGTTATTACATATCATGGTTGAATGTCAAAATCTCTTTATTATCTTTATGCTTTTGATATCGTACAATGATTTTAGATGATTTTTGTAGATATTGTACATGTTGTACTGGCGAGGTATGGATGTTCCTTGATTACAAAATGTAGTCTGATACTATCAGACTGATAGTTGTGAGAGTGAGCAAAAAAGTATGAACTTAAAAGAAACATTAACGAAAAAGAAATATGAGCATAAAAAACATCAACTAAGGAGCTAAAAGGAGTTCATTGTTATGACTAGCTCCCTTGTGTGAGTAGTTCGATTGAACTATTTAGTCAGGAACGAGCTAACTGACTGCACCAATTTCAAGCCTTTTTAAAAATTAATTTTAATTTTAAAATTTTAATTATTTACACTATGCAACAAAAAAATTAACCTTAAAAACAAGTTGGTTTTGATAATAATTTCAAATTTACCATTTTAAGTCGCTCCAGTAATGCAAAGCAAAATTCTGAAATTTGTTTACTCATATCTTAAAGAAAATTTTGTTTTTAAAGTATTTGGAGTAAAATTGTTAACATCGGCAAAAATATGAGAAAGTTACAACATATTTAGTAAAAACATCCGGATTTTAATTTTAATTAAAAAAATTTTATATGGAGTGGTGCAGAATCAAAATATTTTGGAAATATATCATCTTTTCTAACCCGATAACCCGATCAATATAAAATTTCACGTGAAGAAAGTAATATGGGAAGATTAGCTTCCCATATTGCTCAAGATCAGAGGAATGAAGTGCAAAGTAGTGCACTTCGGGCATGTACAATTTTTTTAACCTTTGTTATTTCTCTGTTTCTCGTACGATTCCAAAAATTGTTTGTGTGATTAAAGACCTTATAATGTTCAGCCTTATCATGAATTCCACATGTGAAAATTTCCGAATAAAATTTTTCGTTCACATGGATTTTTATTTCGTATCATGAATTCGATGTGAATAAAATAAAATACCTGGTTTTAAAAAAAACGTGTGTGAAGTTTTTTGAAAGCAAACAAATTCAAAAACACGTTTTTTCTGAGTTTAAAAATATAAAAATTCGGAAATTTTCACAACATATTTTATTCATGATACCAACTGTTCACACGTTTGGAAATTTCCATGTGAAATTTTATTTAGAATAAGGCTGGTTATCAAAAAATATCTTTGGTTAAACAACTATTTTATATAGTTACACCGCTTTTGCACCAGCAAAGTTTAGTTTGCAAAGTTTTAATTCGGCCGGTAGAGATAGAGAGATGATGTATTCCTCTCTCTCTCTCTCTCTGTCTTTCTACCGTCTGAATTAAAACTTTGCAAAGTACACTTTGCTAGTGCAAAAGGGGTGATAGTGAGCTATATTCATTTTAAAATTAAAATTGCTCTATTTTTCAAAATCTGAGTCCAGTATTTTTAAGATATCAGATCCGGATAACAGCCGGCTGTCACAATTGTTTATTAATTGCACAAAAAAATTTGGAATATTTTAGAGAAAGCTGATGGAAATATTCTTTCTGATTTAAAAAATATACAATTTTAAATTTGAAAATTGTTTGAGATTTGTTGAAACTTTCTTAGGAATTCTGATGGTTCTCAGAAGCAAATCACAGTTTTCCTTACTTGATGAGTATTAAGTAGAGATGTGCACGTGAGTGAGTTTTCGTACACAATCACGCACGATCACGAAAAAAATATTTTTTTTCACGTACGCTCACGCAAAGCAAATTTAAGACTCTCACGATCACGCACGCTCACGATCAAATTTGATTTTATCACGCGCGCTCACGCACGACAAAAGCTTAAGCTTTCACGATATTTATTTTTTTTATATCCCACAAAAACACAAATCGAACATTAAAGTTGTAATAATTTTCTAGTGTTCATATGAAAACGAGTTTTTGAAATAATATCCATGGGGATTCTCATTGTGAGTGTACATTTTGGGTTTTTCATTTTCTTTTTTTAACTTTACCAATTTAATTAATAGAAATATGAGAAGGTGTTATAGTTTTCGCCTCATTCAGTCATTCAATGGATCCTAATATAAAATAACATTTTTCGATTTTTTTTTTTAATTTTTGTGGATTGAGCGTTACATTTGCTTTGTTCTGGGAATGACTTTTTGAAAGCAAGTCAGAAATTTCTGAACGGATAATGCTCTCCATATCGTTTCTGCCCTTCCGCTGCTGTTAACTTCTTTTACCACCCTAAAATTTATAGATAATTATACTTAAGAATTTTGTTAACGTAATGCTCAATATATTTTCTTACGAATTTAATATTTTTTAGAACCCACTATATTTTGAATTTAAAACAATTCAGATGTATAATCTTCGTTAAGTTTTAACATAAACTCCTTCTTTACACACCAAAATATTTCAATTAAATTAAAAAACTACAATACATTATTATTGATTGATGAAACTTTTTGCAATTTAAACTATATTTAACAAAGTTCGCAAAACTTAAATATTTACATAATTGCGAACTACAACAATTTCTTTAAAAAGTTATAATTCCTATTATTTTCCAAATATTTGATGGAAAACACCATACAATTCCGATACATCAGTTTGTATGAAGAGAGTATAAACAGTATTTTCGTTCTTTATTTTTAACACATAATCGTTAGTGTTACATTAAAATAGCTTATGTACCTTTATTTATATATTAAATAATATATTAAATCATGCTGGAGTAGATTTCATTTTAAAATGTATGCGTTTATTGTATGAAATAGTTTCAATATTTTCAAAGCCATTAACCCATTATGAGTGAAATGGAATTTTAAGCATTTTTCTCCTGGCTTTTTACGTAAAAACATCGCTATCTTAAAGACTGGACAATATCGCGGTACTCAATATTTTATTTTATAGGGAACCTTCCGAGCTTTCATTTGGTGTATATTTGTAAGCTGTCATTTATTAAATATGAAAGTTATGTAACTTCTAATATTAGTTTATGTACTAGATTTGCAAAATATTTCGTAAAAATTCGTATTACAAAGAATCTTTAGTAAGTGACGCCGTGGTGCGAAATATCATAGAAGACAAAATCGTTGAGTCCGCTGTTTCAGTAAATAAGCGATATATCGTATTTCAAACGTTTTGACTTTTTGTGTGCTGGGTTGTCTTCAGCTTACAAACATCTTTTTCGTGATATCAGACATGTCGGCATAAAAGGTTCACTGGGTTTCTTTTGCTGTCCACACACGTACTTTCGGTCCGAAGTAGGGCAGAAAGTCTGCACAAGATGCCGAATTCGTATGCGAAGACGGTCCATATGAGTGGTTAACAACAAAACAAACCTCTTTGTCTGAGAAAATTCTAAAAACTTTGCCGAAACTCTCTACGAATTCTGACGAATCTTTTAAGGAATTTTCGACATGTCGCAGAATACTCGGATCTAAAATTAGAAACTTATAAGAAATGTCTTATAAAATCCGCAAATTAAATCAAAATATTGTAGTAGTAAAGAGAAATTTTTTTCAGCAAGCTACGAAATATAATTTCGTGAGTGCGTGAAAATTACATTTTTAAAATCACGCACGGTATTTAATTTGTAAATCACGCTCACGCACGATTGCGTGATTATTTTTTAATTTATTCACGATCACGCGTGAGTCACGCGTGAATTACGACTGACACGAAAAACTCACGACATTTGCACATCTCTAGTATTAAGTACGTAAATTCCTATGTAACTACAAAATTTCAGTGGAATATATCAATAGTTAACAATTTTATAGCATTAGGGAAAAATTTAATATGCCGTGTTATCCTTACACGTCACTATTTGGTGTAAGCTGAATTTTTTTGCTAAATTTTAAAAAATATGCCTCACCGTTGCTTACTATACATAAGAAAGCAAAATTAAATGAATGCTTATTTTGCGCAAGCAGAGAACCGAACAATTATAAGAATTCGACAGCGATGGTAGAGCAATAGTGTAAGTATGTATTTGCAAAAACAAGAACATTAAAATGTAAATCAAATGAAACCTTGAAAGGACCTATATAAAATTGCATACATACAAAAATACCGTTATATCGATCAGTTTGTGAGAAAACGGCATTTTTACGCAAAAAGTCGGGTCAATAATTGTAAAAATTGTTTTTGTTAGCAATCAGTGAAGGGATCTGAAAAATTTGCACACCATTATAAACTTATAACTTATAGCACTTTGAAATGCTACCTATATCGCTGATATCCGTTCTATGTTATACAAGTTATGACCCGTTAAAAATAAATATTTGTAACCCTGTAAGTCTGGAAAAATGGAAGCGTGTCGAAAAAATTACACTATATTTTCCAGTCATATATTTCTATTACGCCATGATATTTTTCTTAAATATTCAAAAGTTTTTGTATTCTAGATAAGTTTCTTTAACAATTCACATCTGTTTGTAGGGATATGTAGCAAAAAGGGAACAATTAAAAAAAATTGATATGCAGCACAAAATAAGGTTTCTCATTTTCAATAAAAGCTTATTAACTTTTAATTATATTTATGAAAGTTTATAAAAATATACATTTTTGCTCAAAACATATCATGGCTTAAAAATATATCTTGAATATTTTCAGAAAACTTTATGTAAACCTTCTTTGTCATTTTTCTCCATTCTCATTTTGTGGCATATGCGCCAAACTAATAATAAACTGTAAGATTTTGGCATGGAGTTCCCCATACGTAGTTCAATTTAAAACAAAATGTACGTATTTAGTATTCAAATTGATAAGAATTCCAGTGGCACAAAAATGTTATATTTATTCAAGTTTTACAATAAAATTCTTCTTGTTACTTATTTGCTGCATTGGAATTAAAGCACACTACCGGTCACTTAAATGTCGATGAGCTAGTGAACCTTTGACTAACGGTCTTTCTATAAGTTTAGAAATTGTTTTAGTAACGATTTATATACTTTTAAGCATGGACCAGCGAAAAAATTTTAAATTCAGACAAAATATTTTACTATATTTAAAAATTTTGCCACTGGACAAAAACATGAAAAATTGTTGTTGTATTTCATAATGAAAGAAAACAAATTCAAACAAAAATATTTACGAAAACAGATAAATTAATTGTCTAAAAATATTTTTCAAAACCAGTAAGAGAAGTTGTAAATTCACAAAAGTTTTTTACTTAAAACGGACCATTGTAAGATTTACTGAAAATAAACCCAGTTTTTGCTCAAAACAAAACATTTACTGAATCAGACAAACTGTTAATTAAATTTAACAAGGAATTTCATACAAATGTTTGTCTGAAAATAACATTTCAAAAATTATTTCTATGTATTTAATTATTTGTTAGGTTTTTTATTTCGTGGTAACGTTTTCACTGAAATTTTAATGGAATTTCGTTATCTGAGAAGTTTTAAAAATCAGTTACGTGTTGACAACCTTTCGATCGGAACCACATGACATAAAGAAAACAATAACGAAAGCAAAATAAAACAGGCAGATGAGAATATTACTTAAATTTCTATATGATCGTATTCAAGTGACTGACAGTGTAAAAGAAAGAACTAATTGATCATTTCAATGCGATTATACTACAATAGATTGTTTATAATTTTAAGTGGAGGGCGCCTGAGATCATTCAATCAACTGGGTATTGATATTAAATGAAAGTATATTAAATTTGTGTTTATTTAGTCACAAATTCAAAATAATAGATTTTTGAGGGAAACCACCTGTTCTACTTTTATTAATAATGTTCATCTGCATAAATTGACTAAGAAACCCCAGGCAACAAATTTCATTTTGGCAAAAAAAATACATAAACTATCTCATTTTTTTTTTGTCCAATATCATGGTGCTAAATATATTCCTAAGGAAAGAAGTTCTTTTTCTTATCGAAATTGGTGCACAACTTTTTATTTTATTCACAATTTAGTATGAAGAAGTAAATAAGAAATAAAGTAGTACAAAACTTTTTGAAACAGCTTCATTACTTCTTTTTTTATGCTATTAAAAAGGTAAGATACAAAAAAATGCCAAGAATGCAAGTATGTATCTTTAAAATTGAGTAGCATAATACGCCAAAAATTCTGGAAAGTCCTTACATAATTGCGAAAATTACCAAGACTTGCAAAAAAAATTTAAAATCGAAAAAGAATTGAAATTGGTTCACAATTTCATTATAAAAATTCTTGTAAAATAAAAGCAGTTTTATCGCGAAAATTATGATAAATTCCTATATTCTTTTAAAATTTGAAAAATGCCCAAATATTTAATTAAAATGGCTGAAAAGTAAATTATCCCTGAAAGTTTTTTACATATATTAAACGATTCACCAAATCTCCAAAATTTGCCAAAAGCTACTAAATTGAAATTGTCTCGAAATTGCTAGAATTTAAAAAAGGATAAAACCACTTTTAAAGAAGATATAACAAAATTTAGAAAAAATGATTTAATCAGAAATAATTGTTGATATTATAGAAAAGCCTCAAATCACTTCTATCGTGGAAATCACTAACACACATTTGCAAAAAGTTTCTAAAATCGGAAGAAAACATGCAAATTATGTCTATTTTCACATAATTTTTAAGTGACATTGGATATATTATATTACTTTTTAACCGACTTAAAAAACAAGAGTTATCAATTCGTCTTGTATTTCTTATGTGTTTCCCCTCACAACTCCGCCATTTATAAAACGATTTCAGATTTTTGTTTTTCTTTATTTGAAAGGATGTTCTTCCATATTGTTCACGTTGAAAAGTGGGCACTGTCACGCCCATACAAAGTAAATATGTACACATTTTTCCAAATAATTCTTCTGAACTAATTCTTATGAAACTTTGCACACTACTACATTATCATAAACAAAAAAAATGGCGTGCCACTCCCAGTAAATATTATATTTCAACTACTTCTATTTAACCGATTCTTTTGAAACTATGCACACACATTAAGTTCCCGGAAATATGCAGCATTGGGCAATGTCACGCCTTTTTTAGTTTGTATTTTTTTGCAAGAGTGATATAATTTGTTTTATATCAGCTCATTTCATGACTCCTTGTGAATCTACCAAATATCAATATGTATAAATTTATTTTCTTCGACCTTCCTTTGTTTAAAATCAATAAAAACTATTGAGCATAAAATTAAATAGTTTGGAAAATCCAAAAGTGCACGCCTCATAATCTCATTTGAAATAGAGCCATCAATTTTAAGTTAAAAAAATCAGTAGTTTCGCGTGAAGTGAGAGTAGTACCCACCTCAACGCTTCGCTTAAGAGGCGTGCAAAAGAGTTTTATTGTTTCTACCAAATATCGTTCATCCAAATTTATCAAACATCTTCCAAAAGCCAGAAATCACAGAAAGCTAACAGATATCAGTTGCATAGCTTGATTTTAGAATTTGGCAAGTTTTTGTTTTTGATATCATACGAAATTACTTTTGTTTATAAAAAAATTTTGGTAATTATGCTCACCTGAACGCCTCTTAATTTATCTTCCAGTGCACTAAATGCCAACTGCAATGCAGTATATTCATCTCTTAAGGTTGTATTCAAGTTTTTCAATTCTTCTAGACTGGTTTTAAACATTTGGACTTCAGCTTTTAAGGAATTGTTGGCAGTTTGTTGTTCAGCAAGACTAAAATAGAAAAAAATAAAGATTGTTAATAAAATAAGAACAAAATTTTTTAAATTAAAATAACGTATTATTTGATTTTATATGTTACAGAGTGTAACATGCATAATTATAACTGAGATTCAAATCAAGGAGATTTCAAATCACGTCATTTCAAACACAAATAATTAATAGCTGACTTGTTAGTTGCTTTTTATTGTATTTTAAGCTTTGGTCAGTTACAATAGAATATTTATTTCGAACTTCTAACGCTATAAATCGTGCAATTTACAAAATCTATTATTTATCCTTTAGTAATTCTTTGAAATCAGCCGGATGTGACGTCTTGTGATTTACAGAACATGCTCAATAATGTTTGAAAAACAGAGACTGTAACATTTATGAGTTTTATCGTAAAACTTATGGTGCAGTGCAATAAAGCCATGTGCAATAAGCCCATATGGCCTTATTTCCAATCAGCTGAGTTGGGATCCCGCGGGATCCCAAAATAGAGTAAATAAACAGAGCCATTGTGTTCATTGTCAAACAGCTGACTATTTGAAAGATAAACAAAAGAAGAAAGTTGAATTCATAAACAAACGTTTTTATAAAGTTGTGAGTTATATTAAAAGATTGAATATTTCTTTTAAAAAAGTGTATTAAAATATTAAGAGAAACAAAAATAAGAAGTCATTGTACATTAAACACTTTAATTTTTTGTTTTAAAAGTAGCGATTACTTTCAATGTTTAATTTGAAATGTCATGACACATTGGCGTTTTATTTCGTGGTAGAAATTTGTGCATTTTTTAAATTTCATGAGAGTATTTTGTATTTACTCCCATTAGCGCGAACTTTACCCGAAAAGGAAAGAAACAGTCCTATTGTTTTGGGTTTTTTGCTTTCCTCATTGAAAAATACAAAAACAAGCGAAAGCAAACGTTTCGTTTTATTTTCCTACTCTGCTGTAATATTTATTTAAAAATTTTTTTACAACAAAATGTATAGGAAATTTTACCAATTTAACAAGTAAACAGTTACCAAATGTTACGTGAAAACCACCAATATAAAATAAGTTTGGCCGCGTAGATAATTGATATAGGTGCATGGTCTATGTATGTGCGGCGATACCGGCATGATAATTGTATATCGTACTCTACGTCTCCACCTAACTTGAAATACTGTTGCAACTTGAGGTTATAACTGTGTTGTTAAAACAAATGCACTAACAATAATTTTATAACTTGAAAAAAGCATTAACTTGAGCAGTCTACACTTAACATTAACTTGAAATTAATGTTAAAGTTAGCCAATTTATTTTAGGTGTAGACTGCAAGTTAGATAACGGTATTTAAATACCGGCATTTTACAACCGAAAACCATTACGATGTCGATATTGATATCGGCATTCAATATTACACGATATTTTCTCCTTATCGTTATTAATTACTGTATCAGCTGGAAGATTTGTTCTTTTTTTTTTAAAGCTAATTAATTTAAAAAATCACATTATGTGTGTATGTTTTTGTAATACCTGTGTTCTTTTTCTGCAATTATTTGTTGTTGTTTTTCCATTTTAACATTTAAGTCTACAATTAATTGGGAATTTTCTCCTTTGCGCTTGTGCAAATCCGTCAACTCCTCTTGTTGAGCCAACAGTTTCTTTTCTAAGGCAGCAATCGCCAATTGTGTGGCCGTACTATCTTTACCACCCATACCGCCACCTGTTGAAATGGCCGTGCGTAGCTGTTCATTTTCAACAGAAAGCTTTAAATTATCCGATTTCAATTGTGCCACATTGTCCATTAATCGGTTGTCTAAAATAGAAAATATGATTGATATCTGTGAAATCACTGAACCAGAAATGAAAAACTCAAATAAACATTCCTACGAAATACAGCAAAAATAAAATAAAAGAGCAATAAAAATAATACAAAATACGCACAATATAAACGAACGACCTTGGCCAACAATCTTCACATATATATTTCTTTTTAATTAGTTTTATTTCATATTATTTTTATGGTTAAACTGCTCCACCATTATAAAATCTGTGTGTCGAGAATATTACTACGCCTAAAACCAAAATGGTACATCTTCTACAACAACAATAATATAAACTTACTCTGCTGAATGATCTCTTTAAAGGGCACTACATCCCGACGATTGCGTTCCCGCAAACGTTGCAATAAAGTCTGACGCCACTCTGGATCTTCATTAGCCATAATTGACACTGTCCTGCTTTATTTAAAATATATTTTTTTTCTTTTCCAGCAATAGCACGTTTAAGGATTACAAATCCACGTCAAATAGTCAAACACTTTTGACACAGTATTTAATTTAAATAAAAAGAGAATTCCCGTTGCTTTTAACAACCACTTTATTCGACCTTTAACTTTTATTAAGCACTATTCCGCGTTTTCTTCTTGGCACCGTGACCCGTTTTAATAAAGATTGACCATGTTTCAGAAAGAAAAATATACTAACAAGCGATCTGAAATTTTTCCACACATTTGAATATCAAAACAATTTAACAACTTAAAATATTTTAGGCTTTTCTTGTTTTCAGATAAACTATGAAACGAACATACAGCAGGTTTTATTTTTATTTTGATTATTTTTTGACATTTCACTAATGATTGCTTGTTTTTCTTATTTGGTGGTTTGTTTGGACTGTCAAAATTAAATACACAACCGTTTACCAAACACTTCCAAAGACGGCAAATGGTGGTGCCATCCATTCACAATACTTATAAGAGATGCCATACTAATCTTATTAGCTTAGCAAAGACACAACCCGTATCATTGTCAACTGCAATTGAAATATGTGGGCAAACATATCGCTCTTTTACTCAATAACGTCATCTCAATAAACAAGTTTTATAGAAAACCATTTCAAGTTCCAACGAGTGATTCTGATGAAGGGCATAAATATATACATACGCGTATCTGCATTTTCAAAGTTCACTCTGGCTTCACATAGTTATACTGTATCGGCATACGATATCTGTAGGCTAAGGTGTATTCACCTTTTTGATGTAAAATATCACGAACAACATTCTTTTGAACATTTTAACTACGGATGTAGCCGATACCATAGGGTACATAGAGGCCAAACAGAAACTTCTAAAACCTAAATGTGCTGTCAAAAACCTAAGTCTAAGGATGTATTAGTAGAACATTTTGTATTAGTATTGGCTTAAAATAAAAATTTCCCCACAGTACTAAAACCGCACTTGGTTGTAACAAAAAGTATTCTAAACTATTTATATATTTTATACATGAATTTTTAGAAGTTTATTAAATTATTGTCGTATTAATTAATGAAAATACGAATTTAGAATGCTTTTTAATACATTCGAGCTCAAAAAATATCGATTTGCTAAATATTTTTTGCAATTTTTCTATTTTGTACCAAGAATGTTTATCCCAAATAGGAACAAAAATACAATACTGTTCAATGAAAAATGGGGTTGAAAACTGTGATAAATTTCAATACACAAATGTCAACAAAATTAAAATAATATTTTGAAATTACAGCAAGAAGAAATATAAAATTTATATTAAAACAAATAAAAAAATTAAATAAAAGTAAAACGTGTTTGTGCGTGGAAAAAAGGTACGATTTAGAGCATTTTCAAGTGGAAAAATGATAGTCTCTCAGGTGTGTTGAAATGCAAAAATAGTGTCCTCTCATTTTTGTTGAATTCACAATATCTATATGTGTAAAGAGAGTTGTAATTATTTTATTGACAGTTCGAGAGCTTGCTATCTATGTTTATCAATGGCCGATACCGTTATAGCGGCGATACTTCAGATTTGCCGATATATCGATATCGATGATTTTTGACTGTGGATACGACGATATTTTTAAAAATTTTTTTAGATTTTTTTTAACATATTCCCCCTTATTCCGTAACTATCTGTCGACGTCACGTCAAGAAAATACCAAAAAATTGTCACTTGTCTGCGCGCTATCGCCAAAAATTGACTACTATTAACAGCCTCTTCCCATTTTCTATGCCTTAGAGAATAGTAAGTGGCTGTCAGTAATAGTAAGGTCTTGTCGATGACGAGTATAAATGTACCAAGTTTTTGGTATTGTCTTGGCGTGACGTCGACAAATAGTTACGGAATAAGGGGGACTATTTTTTGTTAATTTTACCATGAATTAAATTCAGTTTGTTCTTTTTTAAATCTTATTAATATCAATTTTTAATGTCGAAAGTGCCGTTGCATTCGTTATAAAAAACAGAAGTCGGTCTGGAGTTTAACGAGCATTTGTATAATTTTTAGCGAATACCCTTTAATTTTTAACTTTCATGGATTTTTAGATGCACATATTCAGTGAAAGCTTCAGGCCCGTACCTCTCACGGTTCTCGAGATAGAAGGCTGTGACAAGCAGACGGACAGACAGACGTTCGGAGGAAGAGCGTAGGGAAAACAATAGGATTCCTTTTCTCCTTTGGTGTATGGAACCCAAAAAAATACCAACAAATTTATTTAAGCAACACATTTTAAAAGTTTAATTTATTGAAATAATTTATCTGTTGTTTTTTACTTTCTATTTATACACATATGTTTGGTGAACTAAAGTTTTTAAGTTTTTTAGTCTACTATGGACAACATTAAACAACCTCTTGGAGACGCATGAGACAGTAAGGGGTTCGCAATTGTCTCGCTCACGTAATCGGCTTGTATTTCGTGGACAGTATCACAAGTATTTTCTTCACATGGCGGGCATACATCCGTATTCTCGGGCCAAATACAATTGTTAACCAAGAAATCAACTACAGAATTTGTAGTAAGTACATCAGTTTCAACAGCAAAATTGCAATCAATAGCTCTCTTAACATGTGCCTTTGCGTCACACTCGGCAGTATCTAATGCGTATTGGAATTCCTTTTGATTTTGTACTCTGATGGCAGTGAAGTCTTGAACCTAAACAATAAAAAAAGCAAGAATTAAAAAACGCTATTAGAAATATAGATGGATTAACTCGACAGAAAGAGAAAAAACTCTATACTCTATTTTGTATTTTTGCTTTTTATTTGTGCAAAAACAATCGAATACATACAAGCGTCTTTTACTTGTAGCTGAGAAAAGAACATATATTTGTTTATTGGTGTTAGTAAGAACTTGATAGCTGTATTACTCCTATAGTATTAAACCGATTTAAATAAAATTAAGATTGTCCGGTATAATTTAAAAAACCCTTTAAAAAAATATAAATCATTCCAAAATCGGTTCAGTATTACACGCGTAAAAGGGATCTAAAAAACGTGTTTGCTTATTAATTATACAATAATAAGATGTGCGAATCTGACTTATATCGCTATAATTACCCACAATTTCCTCATTGCTCATTATAGTGTCCCTTATATGCGGCACGCCTTTTCGTTACGACATCAGCACAATGGCTTTTTTTTAATAAAAGGAACATTTCCAGGAGGATTTACAATGGAAATAAAAAAAAATTGCTTTTCACACATATAAGGGGAGCACTAGGACACATACTAAAATTAATTTTCTTCTTCTTCTTGTTTATTTCTCGACATTCACACAACTAACATATATGTACATGTATATAAATACTTCATAGGAAATATGAAGCTGGACATACACTCAAAATAAAATTGTGGATAAATCTAACCAATTTAAATATGTAGTTAACTTACTGTTAATGTAAATTGTTGTTGCAATTTTTATAAAATAACAATTTTCATTTGTTAAAATGTTTTCTTTTGAAATTTGTAAGTCATTATTCATCAAGATGACTTGGTTGAGATGGTAAAGGCGTCGGTTTATAACCATGAGAACGTAAGTTCAAGACCAAAGCATTACGTTTTACTGAATTGTAAAATATAAATTTGGGAAAAACTACGTTTGATAGTTAAAATTACTGATTTAATTTTTAACGATTTCTGTGGTTAAAATTACCAATTTTTAAGGTTAAAATGACCAATTGAAAATAATAACAACGAAAATAATTATTTTACAAAAATTATTGTATGCAAATCAAACAAGTCACCACATGTCTATGTTTACTTTGTGCTTTCGTTATTTACAAACTATAATGAGATAATTTGGCTGAGATGGTAAAGGCGTTCCGTTTATAAACATGAAAAAAATGAATCTAAGTTCAGAACCAAAAAAAGTTTCAAATAAAGTTTAATATTTTTGTTTCTATAAACAAACAAACTTACTGCTCAAGCTTTGACAGGCATCAAACCTGCGTTCTTTCGGTTAGTAGTTTAACACACTATCAACTAAATTACAATTCTATTGATTAATTTTATTGTATTTTATAGTTTGGTGCAATGGTAACCTATGGAATTGGTTAGATTTACCAATATTTTATTTTGTGTGTACATTCTAAATCACAAGGCCAATTTAATTCGTCTCTGATATTACCTTATAAAATTAATTCGCCTTAATTGCATGTTTCACTAAATGTTGTTGAAAAAAAAAATACTTAGGGAAATCAACAGGAAAAGTTTGCCTAATTTTTAATGCAATAAAAATTTAAAAAATATATTGGGCCGGTTTTTTAATTTAAAAAGGACCGGATTATTTGAAAAATCTAAAATTGGAAAAAAACTGACAACAGTATTGCAGAAAAAAGGGTTGAAAAACCGATTCGATCACTGTAATACAAATATGAAAATTTTAATTAGGGTGTATTTAGAAGTTGACTGTTAGAAAACTTTCAAATGATATTTGGAAAAAAATCGAGATACGCCTTATAGATATTAAGCCATCGGTATGTCTGTTGGTCTATTAAATAAATACTTACCAATTTGAAAACGCAGCTCTGATATTGTTCTGATTGTGTATTGGAACTATATTCACAGTTGGTAAGCCCGTCTTCAAAAAAAGTTTTATGTTGTTCTTTCAATTCGTTATAAATCTTAAAAGCGGATTCCGTCAATTTCTTGAGCTCAGTGTACGCTGTAGTAACACACAGATTTATAGCATCTCTTGTATATGTAACATTTTTCATTTTTTTGCGATATCTTAAAGAACAACCCTTGTTCTCATCATTCAAAATTTCTAATGGATTCAAACGTTCTTCAAGCTGAACTATACTATCAACAAGTAAATCACGATATATATCAATGTCTTGTACTTGTCCTGAATGGTTTTCCTCAAACTTTTGTAATTTTGATTTATAATTTTCTAAAGTATCTACAATCTGTCTACGATGAAAGCTGATATATAGGTCGGTACGATCTTCACTTTTGGCGACCTGTAAGAAATATTAAGTAAGTCATTTATAATTAAAATATTATGGAGCTTTTGCTGCAGAAAAGCAGTTTAAATTTTTGAATCTATTAACAACTTTATTGTAAACGAAATGTTTATCATTCTCTCAAAGTTTTAGTATGCAACATATTTTTATGAAATTTTTACACAATATGAACAACGTCATGACGATTACTTCTGCATTGTTAAAGCAAAATTTATCTTTTTTGAGTTAAAAAACGTTATTGCAGCAAACGCTCGATATGTATGTACAAATATTCCTCTAGGAAGACTCATCCTTTATGTTCGATTAAACATTTTACTCACCTGGTTATATCCCCCCTGTTCATAATCGTGTCCTTTAGCCAGAGCAAAAATTGCACATAATACTATGATTTGCTTGTTCATCTTAGAAACCAGAATCGTGATATATTTTCGGTTGCCTAAACACCACTACAAATTTCTATGAAAAAAATGGATCTTTTATATCATAATTCTAAGATTTTCTTATCACTAAAGTCATATAAAATGTGACAATCATTTTAAGTAGTTGGCAAAAATTTTGGAAACTTCGTCACATAAACAGTCAGTCTTGTCTAGTCTTATCATCAAATTTTCTGAAAAACTGATAAACTAATAAAATCTTATGTGGCCTAATTGTATATTAACAAGGGATCTGTTTTTTTTTACTATTCTATAAATATTAAATTTTATTACTTGATGTTGAAGATTGTTATTCAGTTTGATAAAGAAATAACAAGATAAATTAAAAAAAAAAATACTTGGTTCAAATAGTTAAAAAGTTTTGTAAAGGGGTGCTACGAAACTTTCCAAGCTGAATTTTAAACATTCTCTATATCCTTAACATTTGAAGTTTGAATTAATCCCTCTTATTCCGTAACTATCTGTCGACGTCACGTCAAGACAATACCAAAAAATTGGCACTTGTCTACTTGGTGACGACAAAAATTTAATACTATTAACAGCCTCTTCCCATTTTCTATGCCTTAGAGATTAGTAAGTGGCTGTCAGTAATAGTAAAGTATTGTCGATGACGAGTAGAAATGCACCAATTTTTTGGTATTGTCTTGACGTGACGCCGACAAATAGTTACGGAATAAGGGGGAATATGTACTTTCTGCTTTAGTTATGGCGAATTTTTTGCTTTTTACATTTTCCAGCATCTTATTGTTGATGGATAGAGTGTAAGTGCTGAAACTCTAATGGCTAATAAATCAGTGAACGTTTGAACGCTGGTTTACTGAAACTAAACTGAAATTTAATTACAGTTTAAACTCAACAGCAGTAAATCACTTTTCCATGTATTATGCATATTTTGAACAATAATAGTGTGTCAGCATCAAAACAAATGTCACAAAATAAATGATTTTGCAGAAGGGTAACGATTCAAATCATATGGTCTGCATTGGTAGCTTATACGTCCGATTTTATGCGTTTAAGAATGGTTATATATATTTAAGCTGCCATTACACTGTCTGAGTTTTCGTCTGATTTCAATACGTAAAAGTGAAATATGGTGCCTAATATACGATTTGCCGTCATCCCACGTCAAATTTGGTTTGTAAACAGACCGGTTTCGGCTATGTGCCATCTTCAGTGTTCTATTGAATACTAAATCTAAAACTAAATTTAGTATTCAATAGAACACTGAAGATGGCACATAGCCGAAACCGGTCTGTTTACAAACCAAATTTGACGTGTGATGACGGAAAATCGTTCCAAACTTATTCTATTTCCCATGGTCGATATATAGGGTATGTGCATCAGCCCATATGTTCGGTAATTGTGCTGCCAAATTGTAGTATATTTTACCAATACACTCACATTTTAATATTTGCTTTGATTTTTTCCCATGCAATTTTTGACAAAACAATTCCCCTAAAAAAAAGTTGCTTTCATGGTAGAATAATATAACAGGTAGCCGCACAACTAATACTAATGTACATTTTGGGATAGAAAATGCCAAACATTAATAGAGAGGGTATGTGTGTGTTTGTATAACAGAAGCAGCAAACAAACGTGTGGTATTGTGTGTGCAACGTAGTTATTTCACATATACAATACATTTGACAGTTCGTACCACGAAAAAGCAAATAAAAAAATAATCACCTGACGTTCCAGGGCTACCTTGTAATGGGTGATTTTATAAGAACTATCGGAAAGTAAAAAAAAAACACATAAAATTCAGAAAAATGCATGAAATATTTATTTGGATCGATAGTTGGGTCGATATAATTGAAGATTATTTCATGCAAATGTTGGCCGCGGCTGCGCCTCAAATGGTCCATCCGCTTAGTCCAATTTTGGCATACTCTTTCCAACATTTCGGCCGGTATCTCACGAATAATGTTGGCAATGTTGGCTTCCAGTGCGTCAATCGAAGCGGGCTTGTCGCTATAGACATTAGCCTTAACATAGCCCCACAAAAAATAGTCTAGAGGCGTTAAATCGCACGATCTGGGCGGCCAATTGACTGGTCCCAAGCGTGAAATAAACTGTTCACCGAACTCGCCTCTCAATTGGTCCATTGTTTCGCGTGCTGTGTGGCATGTGGCACCGTCTTGTTGAAACCACATGTCATGCAAGTCAAGCTCTTCCATTTTGGGCAGAAAAAAGTTTGTTATCATCGCACGGTAGCGCTCACCATTCACAGTAACGTTGTGATTCGCATCATCTTTGAAGAAATACGGCCCAATGATGCCGCCAGCCCATAATCCGCGATATTTTCTTCAGTTCGCACTCTACGTAAACGTGTTGGTGGTTTAATGTCCAACAATGTAAATTTGGTGCGAAATTTTTTTACAATAGCCCGAATAGAAGCCTCAGTAGGTCGATTAAACTGACCATAAAATGGAAGAAGCGCGCGATGAACTTTCTTAACAGAGCACGCATTTTGGTAATAAAATTCAATAATTTGCAAGCGTTGTTCGTTTGTAAGACGATTCATGATTAAATTATAGACCAAACTGAAGATGTTTGACAGTGACACAAGATACAAAACGTGCGTGAGCTGTCAAAACTAGTGTTGCCAAAAAGATAATAGCAAAAAAATCACTCGTTATATTATTCTATTATGGTTGTTTTGTTGTATCAATTCGCCGATAAGTATACCTTACAGATCTACTTTGCTTTTTCCGTTTAATATACAATATGAGTTCTAAATGTCATATTCTTAAAGTTCGATTTTGAAATCAGACGAAAATTCAGATAGTGTAAAGACGGCATTACTGATATATAGATTTTCTCGTTTAAACATATTTTAAGCCGAAAAGAGAGATTACCCTGCACTGATTATTAGCGTTAAGTGCGTTTATAACACTAGTTCACATAATTTCAAATTTTACCGATCACCTCAAAAATGAAATGTTTTCTAAGGTAATTTGGGGTCACTGAACACGAATATGATATTCATTTATTTTTCTTACGAACCGTTTTCGAGATATTCGCGAAAAGCTTGTTTTTTTGCAGTTTATAAAGCTATTTTCAAAAATCTTGAGTACTGTTTACTTGAATTGAGCAAATTTGGAATTGTTTCAGCCCATATTCAAAATGTGCTGATCGGATCAAAATTCAATGAGTTACAGGTCTTTAGATATGAAAACACTTTCTTTTTTCCACGTTTTTTTTTTTAATTTACGATTTTAAGTCGCTCCAGTAAGGCAAAATAAATTTTTTTAAATTTATTTTAGACCACATCTTAAAGAAAATTTTGTTCCAAATATAGCAAGCGTAAAATTAGTTACATCGGACAAAATATGAGAAAGTTACAACATATTTAGTGAACACATTAAAATTTTAATTTTCATTCGTTGGTCCTCAGGTCAGTACGAGCTTTTTTTTTAAACAGAAGTAACACAATCAAGCAATAATTGCCTACCAGTTAATTAATTAATGTGTTACCTTCTTTGGGAAAGGGATAGTGTAGAGAGAACAGGTGACGAAGTGGGGGAGAGATAGAAAGCTTAATTCATTTACAACCCTGCTATTGTGCGTTTTTATGTAGAACAGTGTTGCAAGCCCCTCTGGTGTCAAGTAGAGGCATCGAGTTGTTTACGCTGTGTAGCCATTTTATTCGTTTTTTTATTTCGCCGACGGATCTGCTGTGAAGTGCATTAGGATATGTTAGTATTAATCGCTGCTGGTACTGCCAAATTGATCAGTGCTATGCCTTCATCACTTTAACAGTCGAACAACAACCAACACAATAACACACCAATGCACATGAGAAAAATGCATGATGTTGTTGGCTTGCCTGAAACTAGTCTGGAACTCAAGACCTTAGGGTTCGTAGTCAAACGCGCTAGCTACTCAGCCAACAGCACCCTCCATCCATTACTTTTACTCGTTTGAAAAAGAAAGGTCGACATATCGCATATCAAAGTTACCAAAATTATGTGTAGTTTTCAACACTGTATTCAGATTTTTATAATTTAAATTTTTATGAAAGACTTACGGCAAAACAAGTGAAAAAATGGTGCTATGTGGTGTTTTGTGTAAGGAAACAATTATGGTGCTGTTTTGGGCAAAAATTGTCATCAATTCAAATAAATTCAATTTTAAAATTAAAGATTGTATATTTTCCAACTCCGAAACAATACTTCCATCAACTATTTTTTTAACTATTCGAAATTTTTTCAAAGGAACAATTTTGACAATCGGTTGTTATTTGGATCCGATATCTTAAAAATACTGGACCAAGGATTTGAAAAATTGAGAAATTTTATTATTAAAATGAGTATACCTCACTAACTATACAAGATATTTGTTTAACCAAAGACTTTTTTAGACATTTACAAGGTATATAAGGACTCAACAAATTTTTGAAATTGAGTGCGAAACAGAGAAATATCAAGCGTTGAAAAATTTTACATAACCGAAATGCACTACTTTTGCACTACTTTGCACTTCATACCTCTGAACCTCAGAAATATGGGAATCTCATATTCCTAAATTAAATAAGAACACTCCTCTGATATCTCCATGTCAATTTTATATTGATCGGACTAAAGAGTTGGAAATGGTTGATATATTTCCAAAATATTATAGATTATATTATATATAATTCTGCCCCACTGGCATTTTTCTTATACTCATACTCCATACAAAAATGTTTTTATTAAAATTCAAATTCGGATGCTTTCACTAAATCTATTGTAACTTTCTAAAATTTTGCCCGATGTTAACAATTTTACTTTTTGCACGGTGGGAACAAAATTTTATTTAAGATATGGGTCAAAACAAAAATTAAAAATTTTTTGTTTGCTTTAATGGAGCATTTCAAAATGGTGAATTTTGAAAAAAACGCAAAAAATAATTTTTTGTTCAAAAATAAAGGCTTGTAATTCAATGGTTTTCTATCTGATCAACACAGTATAAATACCCTACGGTAAATAGAACTGACACAAAACAAGTCACGTGACCGGTCCCCAGGTGGTAGGGACCAGTCCAAGTTCTATCACTTCCTATGAAGCGGACCAGCCACTTTTACATGGGGATGGCCTAGGATGGGGTTATTTGATACTTTGTATGCACCTTGTAACTTGTCTCTGAACTATCTTATGGAGTCCTAATCGGTGTCGAATAATATAGATTATGTATAATATATTATTCCAAAATTCAGCTGTAATTATCGATTTATTTATTTATTTTATTGCTACAAATCCACCTAGAAATTGTATTTTATTTTTAAGCGGTGTCTTTGATGGGATTCGAACAACAACCTTTGGCATGACAGACTAGTACACTACCCTCTCGACCACAGGGGAGCTTATATTTCAATATTATAAATACCAGTTAAGCTGGAGTTAATATTTGAATATAGTTACGAAACAGGTTCCTGAGTAGGTTGGCAGTCTCATTGAATTGAGACAATTAATATTTTATAGATACTATGTGATAGGCCTTAGATCCAGGTGCATCGAATTTGTTCAGTGCCGTTTACTGCAATACTAACCGGAATACCAACTAAATTGACTGAAAATTGTTAATATGTGACCATTTAGACAATATGTCTTTTTTCATCATTCACTAATCCTTATTTTTGGTACCAGTCTCATTTTCTCAAGTCATAGGACGAGTACTTCTGGATCAATTGTCACCAAATTTTCCACAGGGTATGAACTGAAAGAGGAAAAACATATCTATGCAACAATGCCAAATTTGCTCAGTTCAAGTAAACAGTACTCAAGATTTTTGGAAATATCTTTACAAACTGCAAAAAACTAGTTTTTCGCGAATATCTCAAAAACGGTTCTTAAGAAAATTAAATAAATGCCATATTCGTGTTCAGCAGCCCAATTTAGCTTAAAAAACATCTAATTTTTTTAGGTGCATTTTTTTGTGAACTAGTGTAATTAAAATTTTTTGCTGATAAAGATCTTGTTAATAACTTTTATGATTTTATGGGGCAGTCAAGAAAAACTAATTCGTAAACTTTTTTATAAGGGGCATATGACGTCAATATAAAAAGAGTAAGATATTATAAAAGCTGTTAGTAACGCAAAAAAATATATATCTTTCATCAGATTTGATTTTAGCATAACTAAGAACTCTTCCTTATCGAATAGTTGGTGCAACTTTTGTAAACTCATTAGTTAGCACTTAAAGTTCAATAACACTATGCAACAAAATGAAACCTTCGGTGACCACTATATATTTTTGATGTGTTATGATCCCTTATCAACAAAAACAATCGAAATTTAAAACTATGAATATATATATATATATATATATATATATATATATATATATATATATTTAAATTTTTTTCTAAAATTTATAATTTTTGAAGAGGCTGCTCCACTGATTTCATCATAACTTGTGAAGGGGCTGATCACTTTTATTACAAATGACTCTAAAAAACTTAAAATAAATTTACCTTTACGCCTCACACTGGGCGTTTTTGTATGGAGGTGAGAAAAAAAATTTTTTTTGAGAATATATATTCATTTAATGATTGCCGTAGTTTTATTTATGTCCGGATCCCGGATTACCTGTTCTTTGAAAAAACTGAAATTTTAAGAGGATGCTCCATAGATTTTATTATAATTTGAGAAGGACTCGTCCAATTTTGTTAAAAACTAATTTAAATAAATTTAGTTTTATATTACTTTTTTACATGCTTAATAGAGCAAGATCTCATAGCCGCCAGACATTACTTATTATCTAACGGCCGTCTGCATAACCAAAACTTCGTAGGAACTTAGCATAAGCGACGAAATTAAACTGGGTCTTAAAGAGTTTGTCCATACAACCGGACATTAAAAAACTCAGTATCTTGTAGTCGTGACTCATCGCTACATTGTACACTGAGTTTTAATATAAAATTGTCCAGTAGGACTCGATAAGATCCAGTTCAATTTCTTCAGTTATGCTAACTTCATGTCAAGTTTCCGTTTACATAAGGCCCTCAGTAACGAAATGTGTGGTACAGGCTTTAGTATTTATTTTCAACGTACGTGTACTTGTTATTTTGGGCAAACAGCCAATTTGTAGATATCAAAATTAATCGATTAAACCAAAGCGATTAGCCGGTTAAAACAGAGACCCAATTAATTGAATACCCTAATATCAACCCACTTATTTAAAATGTGGAAACTCTTTAGAAGTGGCCGGAAGAATAGACAAACCAACGATAAAAAAATTTTTTTTATCAAAGATATGCTCATCTAATTCTATTATGTCGTTCTATGAGTGCTACACTCAAAATATTCTCTACGTAAAATTAACTGAAATTGTAATATAAAATAAATGAAGCTTCAATTTAAAACTCGTTTACTTATTCTTCATTTAAATTTAACAAAAAGTTTATTAAATTTTAAATGTAAAAAATTAGCTAACTTAAAACCGTAAAATCTGAATGAATCTCTCTTTGTTTGCATCAATTTAACTGTCACAAGAACTAATCGCAAATACCGTAAAAATGAAAGATATATCCCTTGCTTCTCATATTTGTAATGTTGAATTATCAATCCCAAGTTCCGTAAAAATAAATGATTTTTGCTTTAAATGTTAAAGGCTTATTATTTCGTTTCTTTAATTATTATTGTATTAATTTTATATTTTTACTCACTGCTTGTTATTTTAATTTAAACTAGGAATTGAAAAAAGCTCCTCCAACGAACCAACCACTCGGCTAACGCATAGTACGTAAGCCAGCAGCACGAAGTTAACATAAACTAACTAATTGTTATGCATTTAAAATTAAAAATAAAAAAAGCTCATGCATGGTCTTGGCTGAAATTGATCATGTAGCCTCCTGGTTAATAGTCTAGCACACTATCCACTACTTGTACTTTTTCTTTGGTACTTATAACAAAAACAATGGATAATATTCAAAACAACCGAACATTCGTATTAATGTATACTAAGTTCTTTTTATTGAATGTTAGTTAGAATCAGTTAAAAATAAGATTGCATAGAATTTTAAATGTTTATTCATTTAAAAATGACAGCACGGAATACTTTTTCAGTAAAACACATTCCGTTACTGTCATAATATTGCGAGTGTGCTTACGTGGTTGGCATATGAGCGAAATTTGTCTTAGGTGGGGTCTTAGACTATATAAGCAGTTTAATTAAACTGCATTATGCTCTAAGCGTTTAGATAATATATATTTTATATATATGTCATTGCTAAACACGAAAGTAAACTGTTTAATCGTAATAGAGCGATTAATGGGTTCGATTACGATGAAAAGGTGCGATTAATCGCGACTAAGATTGCAATTATAATCGTTTTGCAAACCCTAGTAGGGATGACATGTGTGTGTATGTATGTATGTATGTAAGCCTCTCCTATCCTAAAAATGGCTCAACTCATCTGAACCAAAAATTACGGCATTGTAAAGACATTCACCTCACCTCGTTATCGAGTAGGCTTTCGTGTCAAATAAAATTTCGTCACGTATCGAATGGATGGATTACCGCATTCGATAGCTAACGTATCGAAATTTTTAAGGAGTGTACCAAGTTTGTTTTACATCGGTTGTTAAATCGACTAAGAATTTGTAATACATTAAAGAAAAATTGTGTGTTTCTTTAAGCTAGAACAACAACCAACTCGCTTAAAAACTGTAATAAGGTTTATTGGTAATGTTCCATGCTTTTTAACAAAACAAACAATACGAAAGAAAATATGGTTTTCCATCGCTCTAGTGCTAACGAGTGGAATTTAAGTAGCATCTACTCGTTTATCGTATGCCGTAATCCCAAAAGGTAAATTTTCGAACAATTTTACTCGATCACGTATGCGGTAATTCGGCCCCTGATCAGTTTCGGCAGATTTTGAGGGTTCTTGAAAATAAAGTTAAACAAATTTTTTTTTTCAACTAAATTTCAAGCTACAAAGCCGATCGAATCCAATATATAATGAACTTTTAAACTAAAAAAAACGGCGTCATCTGTTGCAAATTCAATTAAAATCGATTTATTTGTTCGGGAACTCAAAATTTTTTCGTCAAATCGTTTTTCATGATTTATTTACATTTTTGGACTTAGAGTGCGTAGAGTGCCCAAATTTGATCTAAATCGTTGTCGAAAAATTTCAGAAAGTGATTTATTATAATTTACTACAACTTCTGGACAAAAGGAATTTCAGGATTCATTTAGTTTTTTGGACGTGAAAAACTTCGTCGAATGTCGAAATGTGATCTAAATCGGTTAAATGGTTCAAGAGATATCGTTAAGCTTTTCGGAAATTAAAGGGACGGCCGGGCCGGCCGGACCGGCAATCTCAAACGTATCTTACATTTTTTTAATAAAAAAAATTAAAATCCTTTTATTTTCTTTTTAAAATTGTTTTATTGTATACTTTAGATTCGAATTCAGCATCCCAAATTACACAAAGAAAAATTTTCAGATGATCCAGTCCAAATCCTTGTAAGCTTTTGTAATTTTTCAACATGAAATGAATTGAGAATAAGCACGTTAGATATTTAAACTAAATTCATAAACAATTTGTTTTCCACAATATCTCATACAAAACTTGTTCGAATTCAATTGAACATCAAGCCGATCTTGTTGGAAAACATTAATTTGAAATCCGGCAAAACCCACACCTTGCAAAAAAAAAAAAAATTCCACAGATTTTAATTTATGTTCATAAAAAAATTTAATTGTAAATTTTTTTACGTATTATATATTTTTATTTAAGCATAATAATAAATAGTAATTAGTTTTAAAACTACGCCATGAAATGTTAAAATCTATTTTTAATTTTGTAATTGAACAAAATAACAACAACAAAATTGTTTAATTTAACATAATCATAGTTAATAATAATAATATGTTTAGTGATGTAATATTTTTTACTGATGAATTTTTGCTTCTGCTTTGCTTTTTCTCTTTAATTTCTTATTTGACACTTTTGAAACGATTAGCTTCAGCATAATCACGTGCATCTGAAAAGTTTCTTTCAGGTAATATGCGCACATCATTGGGATCTTGACGAAATTCACCATTCCATGTTGTAGGCAAAACGGTGGGCTCTGTATTATATTCAAAGTATTCTGAATCATTCGAACGATTACGTTCCTGTTGCAATCTCACTTCATTACTCTTTGCAAAAGTACCATCCCAAACAGGTGGCAAAATTACGGGTTCATTAGAATACCCATAGAAATTTTGGGTATCGGTAACATTTTGATTGTAACGGCGCACTTTGGAGACATTGTTACTAGAACCGGGTGGATATACGAATTTGCCATTCCAGCCCTCACACTTAATGGGTATATAATCATCTTTCTTTTTTAAAGGCATTTTATTTCTTTATATATATTTAATTTTTTACTTTTAAAATTTTACACAATTTATTTTTTAATTTTAAAATCTTTTATTTTCCAACTGTTTCGTTTGCGTTTCAAAACTAAACTGTTATTTTGAAAGTTTTGCTACGAATATATAAAAATTTGTGATTTGATTTAAATTAGTGGTTTAACAACTTTTTTCTCAAAAAAAAAATAATAATAATAATATAACAACAATAATCTTTAACCAATCGTATAGAAAATATAACGATGACGTTATTTTAAATTACAATTTTGTCCCCCGCTTCACTGTTAACTAATCACTTTTTTGTTTTTGTTTATGTTATTTGTTTACACTTTACTACTATTTACAAACGAAACAACAATAACAACTTGATAAATTCTTGTTGATTTTAACACTGACAGTGGCACTGGTTATCCACCTACATACATTTCCGAATCTTGAACCAGCTTCAAAACGGTTTCAAATGTATAAATTTCTGCGATTTTAATTTCCTTTTATGTCCAACAATTATATATGAAATGTGAAATACGCTAAAATCTTAAAAAAATATTTCGTAAAGTTAGATTCTATAGACTACCCTACAACTTAACAGTATACTGCAGGCTTTCGTAGAGTTTGATTTTGGTTTAAGGATTTAGTTCAATCATTAAACCTTTAGTTAGTACTACACGGAAAAAACTGAATTTAATTTTCGGCAAAGAAGTTCAATGAATTAGTAAATATTGTTCCTAGAAACAGAACCACAAACAAATCTGTAAGTACGCACAAAAATGCCTCTGCAATTTCATTGAAAAAAATACCGAAATTTTTGCAGTAAACAAATTGTTCAAATCTATAAAATAATTTTTTTTTTATATATTTACAAATTCTAAACAAAATAATGTACTAAATCAAATAAAAATATTTACTGGATTTTGTTTAATATATCAAACAATATTTTTGTCTGAATTTATAAAAAATTTTGTCTAAAAATGCCTACACACTATAAACAAAATAGTTTACTGAATCAAACAAAATATTTATTGGATTTTTTGGAATATATCAAACAAACTTTTTGTCTGAGTCAGCAAAACTTTTTTTAAATATTTTTTAAGTTTTAAATAATAACATCATCATTCATTAAGCATTTATGAAATTTCAATTTGTTTAATGTGCAGAACTCTGTATGCTAACAACATTAACGAATTGGTCCTCTTAAATCTTCAGTAAACAAACTTGTTACAATTTTCGATTGATACTAATTGTCTGAACTCCGACATCGCATTCCGTTTGCTATCATTGTTCTTGTTATTTATGTGTATGTCGTCATGGGGGTTGTTTTTTTACGACACATGAAACTCGTTTTCTTGTTGTTTTTGGTTTTTGCGGTGCTAAATAAAAAAAGTCAAACAAAAAATTCACTGATTCAGTGAAGAACATTTACTGCAAATTAAATTTTATTTTAGAAAATTTTTTTTTTTAATTTGTTTGGTGGCAATATTTTTTGTATGATGTCGAAATTCATGCAAGCAGTATCAAATGCAAAATGTAAAAATTTATTTACTTAAGGATTTCTGAGTGAATTAACACACAAACAAATTTTAAAATTTTCTTTTCAAACAAGAATTTTTTTAAAATTCAATTTAAATTCAATGAATAGTTTATCTGATTCAATAAATGTTTCTCTTATGTACACTATTAGACTAAAAAGCAAGAACGAAAACAATAATTTGAAGAATCAATTCTATTCCTATATCAGTCCTATTCCAGCAAAAGATTTATCTGAATTAATAATAGTTTTTTTGCCGATTTCTTGAAAATTATTTTATGTGATTCAGTAAATCACTCTGTTTGAATTTGTTTTTTTCATAATGGAATACAACAATATATTTTTGTTTTTTTTTAATAAACAAATTTGTAAATTTGTACAAATGTTTTTTTTAACAAACACAACCCGCGAAGCGATTTCCTGTCTACGGAAAACACCCAGGGTCTATGCCGGGAATCGGCTACCACTCAGCCACAGGGGGCCCATTTGTTTGAATTTTCAATATTTTTTTGGACTGAATTTATTGAACCGAAGTTTAATTTTTTCTGCGAAAATATAGCACGCTGTAAATATCAGCAGGATTTTTAATGTTGTTTTTTGTGGTAATACTCATAAATTTTTTTAATTGTTATATTAAAATATAGTGTTGAACACTTTTGATAAAGTGGAATTTCATAAATCGTTAGTGAATACTTTAAAAACAAAAGTTTGTTTTATATATATAAAAAAAATATCAACAAACATTATTGTTATTAGTTAAAGCTAGGTATGTAACGATACGCCTCATTGCTGAATTTAAATTCATGGTAAAATGAACAAAAAATAAATTATTTGTTTGACAGTAAAATATCAATAATACTGATATATCAGCAAACCTGATCAGTATCGGCTAAATCCGTAGTTAATACTTAAAAATATTTTCATAAAACATTTTTTACTGACTCAGACAAAAATTTTGTTTGACATATTACAAAAATATCTAATAAATATTTTTGTTTGATTCAGTAAAAAAAATTTTGTTTAGAATTTGTAAATAAATGCTTTTCGACAAATTGACAATTTATTTTATATGTTTGGACAAATAATTTGTCTGAAAGTTTATTTCGATATAAACAATTTTTTACTAAATAAGATAATTTCTTTACAAAAAGAAAGCGCGATTTCTCCATAAAATTGTTGAGACTTTGTTGTCGGTATTTACAAATTTGTTCGCAGGTGTTTTTCTAAACAAAATATTTATTGATTGATTGAATTTTTTACTGAAAATGAAATTAATTTTTTTTCTGTGCACCTTATCAGTTAATAGTCATTGTGTGAATCTTTATTTTGAAGTTGCTAAATATGTTAATAGCAGCTTGGATTTAACTTAAACAATAGTATATTTCAAAGTCTACTTAACCATTAAATTTTTTTTATTAACAGCAAAACAATTTGTTTTCAATGCAATATATTTTGCTTAATTAAACGCCCAATATATTTAAACGAAATAATTTTCATATTTTGTTAGAATATTTATCGTTGAGCCTCTATTCAATTACTCATCTATACTTTGTCTGCCATATAGACAAAAACCAGCACGATAGACTAGTCATAAGTCATAAAAAGTCATTAACACATGTTAAAAATGTTGTAGAGAACATATGTTGTTTCAACTGATAACAAAGTTTTTTTAATGTTTTCTTTTTTTAACAAGAGTAGAAAAATGTTTCTTTCCAAAAAAGGATGATTGACTTTTGTCATTAAATATTTAACAAGTAAATATTCATTCAAAGACCTTTTTTAGTTTAGGCTCAAGTTTGCTGGTTTAATTTTTATTAAATTAAATTATTGTTAATTGTTCTTTGAACTGTAAGCTCTGTTATCAATCGGGCTCAAATTATTTTCTACTCAAGAATTTTATCTTTAAGAAATTTATTATTTGACATATTGTCATAATTATATTTTAAATTAAATTTATTTGTTGATGGCTATAAAGCAATTGTCTATATGCATTTCATTGGCGCTTTTACCAAATCGCCAGTAGACTTCAACCACAATTTTGAACAGTTACAAACCTCTTATTTTATGCACAGACTTTCAAAAACCATTTGAGAATTTACAAACGATAATATTTTTGAAAATCACAAAAGAATAAAATAAGTGTAGTAGGCTTAGAAACTTATACAAAACCCAACGAAAGAATACTATCATAAATCCAAATTTGTATAATCAGTAGAGATGGTATTTTTTAAAAAATTCTTAAAATCAATAGAGATGGTCTTTTTTAAAAAATGCTTAAAATCTACCGAAACGAATCACTTCATTATTTCCGAAATCTAAGTGAGGTCACAATGTTTTTAGAATTCCGTTAATTTGATTTCGATCGGTAAAGTAAGCCATTCTAAATTTATGATAATTGTGTAAATTATGCAAATTAAATGCCACTATATCTTTAAAACTCAAGCTGATAGAAAACAGCAAATGACGCCATCGTAATCATCAAATGAAAATATATAAGAAAAAACTAAGTAAAGTGCGACTTTGGCTCGCACACGAACGGCTCCGTACGAATACACATATATGTACTGGTATATATCCCTCTTCGTTTTTACCCCTTTTTTCATTTTGGCAGTTTTTTCGTTGTGCTGTTTTGTTTAATTTTTTTAAAGTATTTTTCGTTATTTTTGGCGATTTTTTTGGTTTTGGCGCTTTTTTAATTTTCGTGATTTTTTTAATTTTTTCTGACTATTTTTCTTTTTTGCAATTTTTTGTTTGTTTTTTTCCGATTTTTTAGTTTTGGCGATTTTTTGGTTTTAGCGTTTGTTTTTCTTTTTTTTGACGATATTTTTAGTTTTAGCGACTTATTTTAGTTGTAGTGATTTTTTTTCATTTGTGGCACTTTTTTCGGTTTTGGGGATTTTTTCTGTGATTTTTTTTAGTTTTAGCGATTTTTTTAGTTTTGACACTTCTTTTCGTTTTGACAATTTTTTTGGGTTTTGGCGATTTTCTTAAATTTGTTTTTGCGCTTTTTTGGTTTTGGTGATTTTTTTAATTTTTTTACGATTTTTTCGTTTTTGGATGATATATTTAGTTTCAGCTGTTTTTTTTATGTTGTAGTGTTTTTTCTTTTTTGTTTTAGCGACTTTTTTCGGTTTTTGGCTTTTTTTAGTTTTTTGGCGATATTTTTAGTTTTGGTGATATTTTGCGTCTTAGCGATTTTTTTAATTTTTGTGCTTTTTTCCTTTAAGCGCTTTTTTTATTTTGGCGATTTTTCGTTTTGACATTTTTTTAATATTTGAATCTTTTAGTGTTAGCGTTTTTGAAAATCTCAAGACTACACAAATTAACACTAACTTTGAGGGGCTTAAAAGCAAAGGGAAACAAGTGCAAAAAACAAAATTCTGAGTAATTAGCTTCAAAGTTTTTTGTTTCTAAGCATTTCAAACTTAATATTTTTGGTTTCTAATACACAACGTTTTTTCAAAGTCACTCTACAGGCCTGAATATTTTTTATAGTTACAGATATTAGTATTATGTGTTGATTTTGGCATATAAGACAATTTCCCTAGTTTTTGTACTTGTACCCCTTTGCTTTTAACACCCTGATTTATTTGATTAACTATTAGATTTTTAGAAAAGTTGTTAGGGCATAAAATGTTGTAAGCTTCATAAATTTTTTTTTGGCGAAATTAATATTTTTGAAGTTATGAGGCAAGAAAACAAATTTCCTTTTTCCTAAATTTAAGCGGTCTGGCGGCACGTCTTATCACCAACCAAACAAAAAGTTGAGACTGAGAGAATTCTAACTTTTAATATTAAGGGTCACCCCAGTATACATACGAGTATATTGATTTTTAATAGTTCACTTATAAAACTCACATAAATTACACTATACAACAATTTCGAACTTTTATCAAAACTACAGGGTTCTGTAAGCCGATTCTGGTAGAGGAGACCAAAAAAAATATACGTGTCGGCGTTTTGCAAGGTCACTTCGGAATTTTGTCTTAAATGGGTTTAAAGTTTCCACCCTTTTGGCCTGATCGTGCAGCATATCGGTACATTAAACTATGCGAACTTTACATCTTAGTCAGCAACTTTGTAGGAAATATTAAGGCAAATATTTTTCTGGAAAATTTTTAACCCTCTATCTAGCTCTTCGTTTTATGGGTTTTTTTGTATATTTCCTAAAAAGAGACAAAAAACTCCCCTCCAGCGGCGATATAGCGGGAAAAAATCTTCTACAAAAATTTGTCTCGTGGTCTTGTACATAAAAAAGCTGAACACATATTATACCTTAAACGTAAGGATTACAAGATTTTCTATGCCGAGTACGAATTATGCATAAGTACGAAATTAACCTTTAAACACATTTTAAGTGTTCAGTGATTTCTAGCGGCCAAGTTAAGTCTAGAGCTTGGATCTCTTTAGAATTTTATGGTAAATATTTTTGTAACACATTTAGGCCCCCTTTATTGCCACTGAAGGGGATTTTTTTGCCCATTTTTTCAGAAATGTACAAAAAGACCCATAAAGCGAAGAGTTAGAGGGTTAAAATGTTTCAACAAAAATTTTCTCGTGGTGTTTTACAAATGATGAACACATCTTATACCTCAAACGTAATACTTACAAAATTTCCTATGCCGAGTACTAATTGTGAATAAGTACGAAGTTAACCCTTAAACATAGTTTAAGTTTTCAATGATCTCTTGTTGTACAAGTTGAGTATAGTGCTTGGTTGTCTTTGAAGATCTATAGTAAAATTTTATGGCCAACATTTTTGTAGAAAAATTTATCCCCGCACTCCCCATTAATTACCATAAATTACCTTTATGTTGGGGAGTTAGAGGGTTAATATCTTCCACAAAGATATTTGCCCTAATATTTTCTACAAAGTTTCGGAACCTACTAGGGATGGGCAAGTGAAAAAAGTATATCGATATAAATCGATATCGATATATTTTTAAATATCAATAAGCATCGATATATATTGAATAAAAATATCGATATATCGAAATATCGCTATTTTTTCAACAATCATAATTCATACGTAGTCCCCAAATTTTTTTTAAGTAAAACAAAACAAGTACCTTTCTTATAAATAATTAAGCTGGAAAGAGTTCATTTCCAAGATCCTTACTGTTCCACCAATATTTCATGGAACATACATCAACAGAATTATACTCAAAGAATGATAATTTTTCGAATAGACAAAATATTATAAATAAAACAAAAGATTTTGCTAGTAATATTCTATTCGATTTTTAAAAATTGCACGAAAAACAAAACCAAGCTAAAAAATATTGAATTTGATACTGAAAAAAATATCGATATATCGAAATCAAAAATATGTATCGATATATCGATATTTTTTGCCTATCTCTAGAACCTACCTCAGATGTAAAGAACACATTGTTTCATTTAACGCTATGCTGCACGATCAGGCCAAAAGGGGAACTATAACCACCCCTTAATTAAAATTCTGATGTGATCTTGCAAAACGCCAACATACGTATATTTTTTTAGGTCTCTTTTATCAGAATCGGTTTACAGAACCCCGTAATTTTTTTCGTGTTGTACAGTGTTATTTGCAATTTTTTTTATAAAGTGAACATTTTAATACGAATCAAAAAATATTTCTTAACTTTGAGACAAAAAATTTTTTACCAATATTAATTTTTTTTTTAATTATTTTGGCTTGAGTTGGGTCTCAATTTAATTTTTCAATTAAATTATACTTTTATTTAGAGAAAAATGTGAAGCATGCAGACAAAGAAAAATTTTAGTGCGCGTAGGGTTGAACTTTTCGAGAGCTCCTGGACTACTTAGAGTTCTTTACCTCTTAGACCACTCGACCAATTCTGGTAGTCAAGTAATTGAACATCATTTGTCTTTAATCGATTCATGCTGTCACTCTTAGAGTTGTTCTTTCAGCATTTTTATTTTATAGGTAGCTGTTTTGGGCCAAAATACATGTTTTGGGCCAAAATACTTGTTTTGCTACATGTTTTCCCATCCAACTGTCATATGAGCAATACACCTCAAACAGCCTGTTTTACTCCAAATCATGTCGAAAGTTGTCTGTGCAACCCTGTGTTGCCTCTATGATTGTTTTAGTTGACGGAAAAAGTTCTCCAGTAATTGAAATGCCATCCCTGTATTAAACGGAAAGTTTAATGAAAATTTTTCAAAACTGAATTTCAGTTTGCTTTTTTACACATGCATATTTATATGTGTATATGGCTTATGGCAGTCTGAAATTCAGGCAGAAAAACATGTTGAAAATATTTTTAACATATTTAAATAATAAAATATTTGGCGTCATACAGTTATAAATCCAATTAAAATGCGCATGATTTTTAAGTAAACAAAAACTCTTTTTGATACCTAAGAAATAATTTATGTGTTAGATTTAATTATTAAATTACGTACAAAAGTCATAGTAACAATTTGCGTAGTTTAGATTTATCTTATGCGTTAAGTTTAACACCATATTCAGAAATCAGCCCATAACAGGATGAAATATGGCTTGTTCTATTTTTTTTCTATGTGGATTTTGTTTATTTGCTTTGATAAGAATGATTTAAGCAAATCACTTAAAAACTTATATTGCCCTGCAAAAATTGTTGGATTACGTGGCCTATTGTAGTGAATACAAACATGGATCTATGCACTAAAGGTAATTTGACTTGTTTTCTTGGCAAAAAGTAATTTTTCAATTTTACAATAACAACATTTTTGCTATTGCCTTTTGTTAAGCCGTTACTAGACTCGTAAATGTTTGGCTTCAAAATATGTGTTTGTGTGCATTTTGTTATTCCCGGCCGGGAATTCCCGGGAAATTTTTTAGATCTTTCCGGGAAAGTGGGAAATTAAAAGTACACATTATTTCATAAATATAATAACATTATTTAAAATCTTTATAAGATGTAGTTAGTGACAGCGAAGTTTATTTTGATTTGCATTAGAATCCTGTTTTTATTTAATATCAATAAAATTTTCAATGGTTAAACACTAAAATGTCCATATTTTATTTTTAGTTCGTGCAAAATAAAAAAAATTCCATAAAATTGAAGTCATGCCGTTTTTAATAACCCCGTCTACGAAAAAATACGCTTGCCTGATTAGAAAACTACATGCAAGATGAATATACTAGAGAGTGTCGTTTACTCACATATCAGAACAAGGAATACTTTGTATTAATATCAATGATTACAGTGCTCTAATCGTTTCCTAAAGTAAATACTACGATCTTAAACGAACTTTGAATGATTTGCCGCATCATGAATGAAAACATTTTGGAAAGTTTGTTGGACATTTTAAGCTCATAAAAGCTGTTAAAACTTTGAGCTGCCACGACTTAAATTTATTATAAGTCGACGTTATTATTGAAACCTTGAAGGAGATGTTTTAATAGAAATAAAATGAAAACTCAGAAACATTTAGATAGACTGTGTAACTTGCTTTTACTTAGTTACAAGAATCCTCCCGAAAGTTTGGCAAGAAATATAAGAAACACTACGGCAAGTTATTTATAAAATGATTTGGAGGCTTTAAAATTTAATTTCTAACCAAATAATTACGGTAATATTATTTATAAAAGAGCGAAACATTTTATTTAGCCCAGAGCGCTCACACTTGTGTCCTGATTGTCGTATATAATATTATTAGTTCGTATGTTATAATCCTGTATATATATAGCAACTGTTACATTACCTTTATCTGCTTTTAAAATAATATGTCCCTGTTTCTTTTCAAGAACTTATCTGCTTCTTTCACTTTATCTAACATAACAATCTCTGTTCGTTAATTTAATTTTGTTCAAATGATTGTCAACAATGTTTGTTATGTATATCAATTTGTCTTTATACAGTCTGTTACTGTTTAATAACTACAAACTCTATTTGCCTGAATTCACTTAAAAATGTGTGTTAGAATTGTTATTATAGTAACTTTTATTTAAAAAGAATGTTTGCATTAATAAAATAATGAAAATTACGCCAATTTTTATTTGATAAATCTATTCCCGTTTCCCGCAAAGTGCAAAAGTCCGGGAAATCCCAAACCTTAGTAATAAAATTAAACAATTTATTGAAACAATATTTGCATCACTATAAATATGTCGTAAAATATAAGATACATATTTAATTGTATATTGGCGGGCTATAATCAGATTGCTCAAAGAACTACACATAACTCATTTTGTTGGAGCATTTCTAAGAAAATCATTTTTGAATTTAGAACATTGGTCATATAACTATTTTGTCTCGCAGAATTTAGTAAAAATATCCTTAAACTTTTTGGTGGGTAGATAGATGTATGACTAATAAATGCTAAGATTGCTGCAATAAAAAATTTTTCGATAATTTTCACATAATTGATTACGTCAAATCATAGAGGAGGACCTAAGCCTTTAGAATATTGAAACTAAGACCATTCTGTTGAAAAACACGGTAAGCTACAGGATGTCAAAGCTAACTACCTCGGGCAGGAAAAATCTTGCTGACCTTATAACTTGTACATATATTACCCGATTAAAATCAAACTTGTTGTAGAGCTTATAAATAGACAAAGAAAATACATCTTATATCATTAGGATATCTTGCATGTTTTCAGAAATATTTGGTTTTTTAATTTCCAAATTTTGGTTTCTGTCCTTAATTTTGTTCGCGATTTTGTAAATATTTCCAATACTAACATGGCAAGAATTTTCAAAAATAATATTATATGATTTCTAACAATCAATATCCTTGGTAATATGCAGATGAAATTCTTAAGTTATATCAATTCATGTAGCCGTGTAATAAATACAAAGTCAAGAGTTTGAAATGAGGTTGAAAATATTTTTCAGCAAATTGGCTAAATTTTGACAAAAATAGAGCTTTTGATTGTTTTTCAAACAATTTTGAGAGCAAAAACTTTTATTTTTTCAATATTTCAAAAGAATAGACTTAAAAAATTACTGCAGTTGAAATTTTAAATCGATTAAAGCATGCAGGCTACATCCAGCAAAGGATACATTCATCGAAATTATGTCTTAGATATAATTATTATATTACCTACAGCAATCATAGTAACAATTTGCGTAATTTAGATTTGTCTTATGCGTTAAGCTCAGCAATATATTCAAAAATTAGCCCATAACTGGCTGAAATATGGCTTCTTCCATTTTATTTTCATTTATTTCCTTTGATAAGAACGTTTTATAAATATATATTAAAAATAACATAAAAACTTGTTATATGTTAACAAAGAAACAAAATGACGCCAAAATACTACAATTTCGTCAGAAAAGAACTGAATTACCTTAATTTTAAAATGAAAACTTCTTTAACATGATTTAATATATTATAAATAAATAAATTACGTTATTAATAAAATATTACGTTATTAATATTTTTAAGCCTTTAAGTGAAAGAGAGTTTAATAACGAGCGATTTGGATTCGCTCAACAAGAAAATTAAACATTTTCA
Organism: Panzeria rudis; assembly: GCA_956483635.1. NCBI lineage: Eukaryota > Metazoa > Arthropoda > Insecta > Diptera > Tachinidae > Panzeria > Panzeria rudis. Next base: position 164,190,486 of record OY101447.1, read on the forward strand.
ACTGTAAGCGTTTTAAAATTGTTTAATTTTATGGACAAATGAATTTTTTTTTTTTACAAATATACAAAAACCTTTGTGGTTAAAATCGGCTCAAGCGGCTAATTTCATAAATGCGACGACGGCTGCCAGTCAGTCAGTCGAATTGGACCCCTAATTCTACCTTCTTATGTTTCATTTAGTTACATTGGTAAACAAAAAAAAAACAAAAACACAAAATGTATGTTTAGAATGAGAATCAGCCATATATTTCATAGATCACATAAAGAACTCAAATAAACTATTTGCAATTCTTCTAGTAAAGTGATAAATTTTTATATGAAATAAAATTGCTGACGCAAAAACATAATATTTATGTAAATATTTTTTGGCTTTGGGATAAAATAACAAAAAAGCAAAAATTTTTAAACAACGAACAATAAAATAATTAACGTGATATATAGTAGCTATAAAGTCAAATAACATGCGCATGATTTTTATGTTAACAAAAACAGTTTTTGATAAAAAAATATATCTCGTAGATTAGCAGTCACAGTAACAATTTGCGAAATTAAGATTTGGCTTATGCGTTAAGCTCAGCAATATATTCAAAAAGTAGCCCATAACTGTCTGAAATATGGCTTTTTCAAGTATTTTTCCTTTACTGGCTTTGATAAGAACGTTTGATAAGTATATATGTACATATAAATATATACAAAATAACATAAAAAATTATGGTTTAAATGTTAACAAAGAAACTAAATTAAAGCAAAAAATTAAGATTTCGTCAGAAAATTAAGAAAAAAATATGTATATAAGTCCATACATATGTACTATATTATATATACATATCTCCAAAATATAAATTTCAATCATAAACTAAATACTCAAAACAAATCATAATAAAAAAATCTCAAACTCAAATCTAAGGAATTTTTGTTACGCGCAATCTCATTAATTTAATTTTTTAAATTAAATTATTATTTTATGAAGAAAGAAATTATTTAGAAACATGTAATATTTTAGTATACTTTTAGAAAAAAGTATAATTTAACAATATCACCACTACGGTTTGAAAGTCTATTATAATGGTAATCACGACTATTCGCGTCGGTTAGTCGTAATCGGATCCATTAATTAATTCCCCGATAACAATTAAACATTTACACTGTTGCAAGCAAAGAATTTATCTAAAATGACATGATGCATCAATGACTAAATTTACATGAGGAAGTTTTTTTCATTTCTTTTTTAAAGTTTCCACGTACACATTTCCTTGTCTGTGTATAGATTGAAATTTACATGTCTCTGTTTTAATAATTATACAACAGCGGAAGCAAATGCTAAATATCGCAACTCTGTGCATTTCGCAAGACCACTTGCAACAAACACTCAATACCGCTAAGATCATAAGAAAATAATCAAATTACTAGGTTCACAATTGCAAAAGTCTCAAGTCCTGAAATATTTCTTAGACACATGGTTGCAAATTTTTCGCCTTTCTAGAGCCACCCTGTACTAAAAAAATTGTCCCTAGTGTTCGACCAGACACACATAAAATTTGTATTATACTGCATATTAGGGATGGGAAAGTGAAAAAATAAATCGATATATATCGATATCGATATATTTGTATATATCGATCGTCATCGATATATATCGAATAAAAATATCGATATTTCGATATATATCGATATTTCTTCAAGCATGATTATTCATACATAATACCATAACGTTTTAAAAATTAAGCACAAAAAGTACTATTCGTATAAATAATTTAGCAATTTCTAACTTTCTTACTGTTTCGACAATATTTCATGGAACGTACATCAAGTAAATCATGCTCAATGAAAGACAATTTTTCGAATGCACAAAAGATTGTAAGTAAAAAAAGATTTTGTTAAGATGATTCTATTTAATGTATATTGTGTAGAATTTTTTTTAAATAGCTGAACGAAAAACAGAAGTAAAGCTAAAAATATATCGAAATTGATACTGTCGATATATTTAGAAAAAAATATCGATAAATCGATGTATTGCAATTTAATATATCGACGATATATATCGATATATTTTTGGGAATATATCGATGCATCGATATATCGATATTTTTTGCCCATCCCTACTAATTATATATGTACATATGTATATGTATATCATTTTAAGTATATGCTGAGCTGAAGGCCTATGTTGCTATTGCTCTTCTCCTTTTAATTTAGCTTATAATTTTAATTATAAGCTAAATAAATAAATAAATAATTAAATAAAATACAACATTCTGAAATTCTGAATTTTTAAAGTAGTTTAACAACAAAGACACATAAGGCTTAAGCCTTTTTTTGCTTTTCTGCAGAAACAAACACGACCTCCCGGTTAGCAGTCTAGCACACTATGCACTATACCTTTGGGGATAGCCAATTTTTCTTCATTTTACACCAAATTGCGTGATGGGTTTCCTTTTAGTGTAGAAAATGTTTTAATTCGCTTCTATCAATTTCTCTAGCATCAAAGATTAGTGAAATACCATTCTAAATAATGTGAAAAATATTATTCCATGAAACAGAGAAAAACTTTTTTTTTGTACAAATGTATTGATTTTGTTTGATTATTTAATGGATTGTCCTGCAAAAAAAGGGATGAAAATGAATTAAAATTTTCGGAATATTAAAAGCATTGTTGTTACAAGTTGATATTTTTATTCCGCTTTGAATACAGAATAGGACTGACTATTATTAAATATTTTCTGATGAAAAATTTTCTCATAGTGAATTATTAAAAGAACTTCTTTAAATTATCAAACTATAACCTAATTTTTATAGAGATACGGTTTTTTCTTTTGTTTTTATTATTAAAATTGATTTGTTTTATTTTTGCCAATAAAAATTAAAAAAACCGAGTAAATTCGAAAATATTCCGATTAACTCGAACGATTTTTAGCAGCAAAACCTACACGAATAACTCGAACGAAATAAAAGTTTTACTCGATCTCAATTCGATTATTTGATTAGACGAACAATTGAAAAGTGGATTGAAATGAATACCCTAGTCAGTGATGTTATATACTTTTTTGAAAAGTCTTTACGCAGCCCGAAAAAAATCCCTACTTTTCCCTACGCGCCCAAAAAATTTTCTTTACAAAAATCCCTACAACTTTTAAATGATAATATATGAATGCAAATAAGTCCCTTTGTGTTTAATGTACATATATGTACGTATATGGCTTAATACGAAAAAAGCTTGTCTCGAATTTTCGATATTTTACAGGAGAAGGAAAAAATTGAGCTGCAACTTTCTTAGTTCTTTAGAAAACGTTAAGAACGCGATTTCGAAAGAATCGATATACGCCTTTTTTTATGTTAAACCATTGATATATAAAATTTATTTAAAGTTGCTACACAAATTTTTAGAATTTCGAGGTAAAAATATTGCACTATTTTTAGAATTTTATTTAGTTTTAGGAAATGTAGCTAACTTTCGACCTACGGAAGACAAATTCCCTTTTTATCGGGATCAGCACATATAAAGATATACACTTTTATATGAATTGCACTGTTTTACAAACAATTATTTTTGGAAAGTTTAACATTTTCTAATGCATTTTTTAAAAGTATTACTAATTAGGGTGTGTAAACACGAAAAAATCTTTTCGACCATTGTCCAGATAACGACGGAGCATTTGTGCTTTTCGATGCACACACGTCTTTAAAGCGCCACTCAGACTCAAAGGCTTCTTGGAATAAAATGAGTTGTATGTCTACTAAATTACGCGTCGAATATTGGCTAATTTACTTTGATAGGATAAAAAATTACGGAGTCATAATGGATCAAACTCAAAATTTTATAAAATTTTGAACTTTTTAAACCAATTTTTGTCATTTCGGAAGCTGTTATGTACAACAAATAATAAAACGAGTCCATAGTTTTATAATTTTATTAAATAGTTCATGCAATTACAAAAATTGTAAGCAATAATGGACCGAAATCGGCCAAAACCTAAAAATGCTGCAATAATATAACGAAAAAACTACCATCTTTAAAAATCCCTACATTTTAATGATTTGAAAAAGTCTATCCTTTTTCCCCTACGGTAATTTTTTTTTTAGACAAAAATCGCTACGAATAGGGATTTTTCCCTACATATAACATCGCTGACCCTAGTATTACTACACGGAAACACAGTACATGCGAACGAGACGTATGAGTAATATGATGGTATGTACTATCATATTACTCATACGCATACAGCTTTTTGCTAAAAGTGGGCAACTCGCATCTTCTTCACTTTTTATTATATTAAAAATTCGTAAAAAATTTCGGTATTACTAAAGAAATAAAAAATCAAAAATTAAGTTTACAGCTATTTTCATGCAGTTAAATAAAATGATTCGGAAATTTTATTATTTTTAGAAAATCTGCTCTCCTGCCCACATTTTTGACCGGGCGGGTGACAATTAAAAGCCAGATTAATTATATCCAATGTATCTAAGAGAATTTGTAAACAAATTTGAAAAACTTGATGGTTGTTTTTTTTCTTAAGCGATTAATATAGAATTTCGTAGAAAAATTTACTATATTCGTTCAATGCTGGATGTAGCGTGCATGCTCTAATCGATTTAAACTTTCAACTGCAGTCATTTTTAAGGGCTGTTCTTTTACAATATTGAAAAAAAATTTAGTTTTGAAAATTTTATGAGAAAAAAGTCCAACAATTCACTCTATTTTTTCCTCACGGCTACATGAATTGAGATAACTGAAAAACATGCTATTAACGGATATGTTTACGGGATTAGGAACAAAGTCCTGGCCAAAAACGAAAATTTAATAATTCAAAGCCAAATATCTCTCAAAGTAAAAGAGATATCGTAAACAAAGTGTTGTTTCTTTGTCTCTTAATAACGTTCACAAGAAGTTTAAGTTTATTTAAATCGGATAATATTTTTAAAAGCTATGAGGTCAACAAAGTTTATCATGTTCGAGATAGTCAACTTTGACACCCTATAGCTCACCGCATGTTTCAACAGGGTGGTCAAGTTTCATTGCTCTTAACGGTTAGGTCCTTCTCTATGATTTTTACACACATTGGATCGCAAATTCCAAAGATTCACATTTATTACACTTTTTTCAATTGGAACCACTATGCGACGTTTTTCGACTATGCTTGAGCAATGAAAATAAATAACAACAAAACGACAACAAGAACACAACAGTAAATTATGGCGGCGCTTCGAATTAAAGCCCTAAAACAGGAAAAGAAAAATCGTCTCAAATTTGGTGTTATATTTCATTATGCAATATAACCCCAATATTTTTTATGAAATTGCATCCCAAAATAATGAAAAATAGTCCCAAAGAAAAAATGAAATAGGGTCCTAAACTTGAGACAATTTTTCATTATAAGAAAACAACCCAATAGAGTAAATAAAATTAAGCCCCAAAAGTAGCTTTTATTATAAAGTGGAAAAAAGTATAAATTAATTGAGGAGCGTAGTGCAGCATGCCTACAGGCCATATCTTTGTTTGAGAGCTTTTGAATAAATTTTGACTTTTCTTAAATACTTACGCTGTCTATTTCCAATTGAAAAATATTTTTACCCATTATTCAAGATATAAAAATAAAAAAATTATTTTGCTGCATAGCCGGCCTTCAGACAGGCTTAAAAGTTTCCTCCTCCAGGTATGTCGAAAAGTGGCTTCACTGAGATTTTTCAACTAGTAGAGACCCCGCCTAGCAGGGCATACGGGTTTTCTCTTCCAGGTATATTGAATAGTCCCTTCGCTGCGTAAGGATTTTTCGCCTGGCGGCCTTCGGCCGGACTTAAGGATTTTCTCTTCCATGTATGTCGAATAGTGGCTTCCCTGAGTAAAGATTTTCCGCCTAGCCGGCCTACAACCGGTATTAAGGATTTTCTCCTCCATGTATGTCGAATAGTGGCTTCGCTGTGAAAAGATTTTTCGCTTAGTCGGCCTTCGGTCAGGTTTAAGGATTTTTCTCTGGGTATCTCGCAAACCGCTTCCTTCTAATGTTTTTTTTTTACTTAGCCGCCCTAATCTTTACTTTTTAATATACCGAGAGAAGAAAAACCATAAGTCTGGACGAGGGCCGAATAGGCGGACAAACTTTACTCAGCGAAGCCACTATCGGCAGACATGGAGGAGAAAAGGCTTAAGCCTAGGCTAGGCGTAAAATCCGTACTCAGCGAAGCAACTATTCGACATACTTGGAGGAGAAAATTCTTAAGCCCGACCGAAGGCCGTCAAGGTGAAAATTCTTTACTCAGCGAAGCCGCTATTCGACGTACCCAGACAAGTATATTTTAGTTCTTTTGATAGTCTCCAAAATTGGGTGATCGTGAAAAGCCCAAACGCTATGAACAAAGCCCCAAAATTGTGTAATAAAAATGTTAGGCGATTTTGCCTCCCATCGTTAGTCGTGCAGAAAAAAAATGAAAGACCTTAGAGCAGTAACCAAGTGGTCCAGGCATAAAATATCTACATTTCGTTAAAACGAAATACGGCCCCAAACACTTGTATTTTTGGGGTCATTTTTAATTTTTTAATTTTTCTAATATGTGAATAGTTGCCGAATGAAAAAGAGCCCCAAACTAAAAAAATTTAACCTTTTTGTGGGGCTTTTTTTAATTTTTGTTTTTTAGTAGTACTGATCCGTTCTGCTAATCTGATTTGAATATTCCAACACTCCACTCTTAATAAAAATAATTTGAAGTTACATTAATTCAAATATTGAACTTAAGCGCCGAAATAATACAAATTTCAGAAATAGTAAATATTTTGTCTAGGAACGGATCTAGAGTAATTCCATTTAGCCGGGTGTGACCACATTACAGATATTTTTTGTTATAAATAAAGAATATAACATTTTTTACTTAAAAAAAGGTTGCGACTCGCAAGGCCATTAAGCTTCAAGTCGTTGAATAACGGGTAGACACTGAAAGAACACGATTCCTGCTCAGAATGGTCGTCAGAAAGCTGCGACGGGTGTGACCATACAAATTTTAGTTTTAAAGAATTATGACTTTCAGCATAAATTCTGAAAAATATTTGCTATAACGTACACAATATTTTAGGTATAGCTGTCTGTTCAAAGTGTTTTTAGCTGTATTACGTATTTACCGTTTGACAAAAAATCAGTTTTCTTAACAAAAAAACAATTTTTAAAATGTAACGGGTGTGACTGACGGGTGTGACCTAATACGAAAATATAAAAAAATTCGAAGAAATGAAATTTTTTATTGATTTCATTCATATAAATAATATAATAATAAATCATAAGAAAGTAATAACACATTAAATTATATGCTATCATTTCTAGTATAGACAGCAGAATATTCTGGCTGAGTATTTTTTTAAATTCAATAAAAAGCAAAAAAGGTATATTCTTTTGAGAGATAAGGGTTTTTATTAATAATAAGAAGAAAAGAAAATCTGAAATATATATTAAACATACAAAGAGGGAGAGCAAAATGTTTCGTGGATGATCATTTAAAAGTGCCTCAAATTGCTTTAAAAATATTAAATAATGTATTTTTTATTTTTTCTATAATTGTCATGCTCTAAAAAACATTAATTGAGAAATTTTTATTAAAAATAAGAAAATAATTTTTTTCTTGCATAGGGCCGTTTTACGTGGAATCACTCGCTACAAACAAATTTGTAAATATAGACAAAAATATCTCAACGATTTCATTGAAAAAGACGTTTTTTTCAGTGAACAAATTGTTTAAATCTGTAAAACAATTTGCCTAAAAATATTTACAAATTGTAAACAAGACAATTTACTAAATCAAACAAAAAGATTTTCTGGATTTTCTGAAAAATATCAAACAATATTTTTGTCCGAATTTATAAGACAATTAGTCTAAAAATACTAAAAATATTAAACAAAATAGTTTACCTAATAAAACAAAAATATTTACTGCATTGTTTGTAATATAACAATAATATATCAATATCAATAATAAGCATTTATGAAATTTCACTTTGTTAAATGTCTTCAAGTCTGAATTGTTATCTAAAGATTCTAAAAAAAATGAATAAGAATTAAAGCAACGACATTAACGAATTGATTCACTCAAAAATCTTCAGTAAACAAACTTGGTACTTTTGCTACCATTGTTGTTGTTGTTATTTGTGTGTACGTCGTCATCGGGGTTGTTTTTTACGATATAGTTTTTCTTATTGTTTTTGGTGTTTGTGTCCTAAATAAGAGTCAAACAAACAATTCATTGAATATGTAAAGAACATTTACTGAAAATTAAATTTATTTTTAGACAAACTTTTGTTTGAAAATTTTTTTGGTGATAATTTTTTCTGTGTACGGCTGCGCTCTTGCTTTCAAGTTTGGGTATATGACGCTATTGCGCCATAAAATTTTTCATTGGGAATTAACAAAAAGTCAGTAGCTTAACTTTTGTGACTCTGGAAGGAAAAATATCAAGTTCATGGATTTTATATCCTTACTAATACATAATTTTCGCAGGCTGTTAATTAAAGGTATCGTGCCAAACAACATAGCAGCAGCTTTGCTAATTGGATTTGGAGCTCTTTCAAAGTTATGCAAAATTTTCAAAACCTCTTCCATCATTATCCATTTTTCAGTTCATTTTAAAACAGATAGACAATATTGTACTGCAACTCCTTGTTCTAGCAAACATCTTTTAGTTGTTGTTAAGCAGAAAAACAAACATTGAAAATAGTTCAGCAGTTTCAAACGCTAACTACTATTATAGTTTATAAAAAAAATTTACGTTGCAAGTTTCCGTTACACATTACAAATGTATTGCTGTATTGGCAATAACAATAGCGCCGATGCCAATATACCGGCAAATTTGAAGTATCGCTAATATATCGGTATCCGTATCGGATGCATCCCTAAATTTAGAAAAATGTACACATTTTATTCCTCCTTGTAAACAGCCCTGTTCTGTATTTCATGCGGATGAAAAATTGTTCGGAATTAATACTTATAACAGCAATGCTATGACAACTCCGAACGCTTTCATTTTGCATGGAATATATTAATACATGTCTGAATGTTTATTTCTTTTTGAATTAAACAGAAATATGTGTATTTTATCACGCATTTTTCGTATCAGTGTTAACATAAAAAAACAAAATAAATCAAAATAATTTATGTGTCTTTTTGACGTTAAAGTTTATAATTAAGTTTATAGCTAGCACTATAAGTTCAAGTTTAATATCAAGATGATTTTTCATAAATGATAATTTGGGCGAAGTAAATTTATCGCAGCAAAAAGCTTTACCAAACTTATCTACAATGCAGTACATGATTATCAATAAATTTTCTAGTTCTTTTGGTTGATTGAGGGACAAAGTGTGTTATGGCAAGTCAGTCGGGCATACATAAAAAAAAAATAGTAAAAGAGCTGTAAGTTTCTGTACATGATATATTTATGACAACATTTTAAGGTGGCGTAGGTATTACTCGATTGAGGAGACTACAAGACATAATTTTTTTTTTTAGTTGTTGTGTGTAATTTGTTCTATTTATCTATCTATCTATCTATCTATATCTATATATATATATATATATATATATATATATATATATATATATATATATATATATATATATATATATATATATATATATATATATATATATATATATACAACAAGTCTTTATCTAATTTTATATTTATATATAACTGTTTTTGTTGAAAATATATGATGGTAATATATTAAATGTCTTTGCTTCTACAGAGGTTTTTGTTTATTATTTTATTTCACTAATAAAAGTAGTTAGTTCTAGTAAATTTTGCAGAGGCAATAAAGCAAGTGTTTTGCTTTTTATAGCCTTCACCTTTGGTGGAAAATGTATATATGTATTATATAGCCTTATAGTAGCAAAAAGGTATAATACTATAATACCATGCATGGCATGTTTTGAAGATGTAGTTATAATTTTATAAAGATATCGACGTAGTTGCGTAAAAAGGTTCAATCTGCTGTGTAAAATGGTGAGAGATTGGCCCTTTTTACGCAACTACGTCGATATAATAAAGATATATTTTTTCTTATGATTCCTTATATTTTAATGACATTAAATGTCTTACTTAAATCAACTGAATCAACGGTCGAAGTTTTAAGCTCATATCAAGTACCGTTACGGAAATACAGAAAAATTCTAGTTTTAATATATTTTGCCTTTAAATAATAATTTTGTAGCTGCCGCACAGAGGAGCATTTTGTGAGAAAGCGGCCAAAAGTTTTGGAAAATTTCACCAATCTTAAATTTTGTTTTTCTACATAAAACTATAACTTTTATAGACTTTTGCCGCCTTCTCGCTAAATATCTCACAGTGTGACGGAATTCTTATATAGGAAATCGTTAAAATCAGTGCATAGTTTACATTAATTTTGGAAAGAAAAATAGGAATACAGTACAATTCGTTTATAAGACAGACCGGAAATTTTGGAATATCCCGCTTGTTTTTTTTTGTTCCGATATTAAGAAAAAAAATGCACGAAAAAATTATTTATTTGGCATACAATCTTAATAAAACCTTTTTTTGAGGCCCCACAGATTTTCAGAAATTTTGGAGTTCCATAAAGAAATGGCCACCAAATTCTCCAAACTGAGTACAGGGTTTTACTATCCTATGGTAGTACAATCGAACCTGTACTGTCCAGTCCGTGTGTTTTTCCAAAAATCTTCATTTGAAGCATAGTGTAATTGGTACTAAAATCCAATTCATAATATCTTATTCGGTTTTGCTCATCATATTCGTTACTGAGGTGGGTGCCGCTGTGGCTGAGTGGTAGCGATGCTAGCGTGTCAGTCCAGAGGACGTGGGTTCGATTCCCGCCATGTACCCTGGGTATTTACCACAAACAAGCCAATCGCTTTGCGGGTTGCGTTTTTTTATAAAAAGAAAACATACGATCGGTTGATCTGATCAGTTTAAGAATTGTCAGATTAATATTTTTATCAAAGTTATGCTCTTATGGTAATGAACATGGATTCTTTTTTGGCTTCATAGAAAATTGATAATGTGAGTTGAAATATAGTCTATTCAACAATAATATTTTATCGGCTTAACCATTTTCCAACAAATCTTTTTTCTGGGTGTATATTAATACTCAAAATTGATAAGATAATAGGCAATGTAACAAAGCACCCAAATTTTCAGTACAAAGTTTTGTCTCATATTATAAAAAAGATAAGAACGACTTAAAATAACGATATAAAAGGCATAATTAAAAAAATAATCTTCCATCAGTGGTGTTTGGTTAATTGGAAAGATATCACAAGATGAATAAGCTCATAATAATATTATTATGTGCTATTTTGGCTGTAGCAAACGGACACGTAAGACATTTTTTTATTCATTTATTAAATATCTATTATGATTCGTAACACTTTAAGTTTAAAGCAAAATTCAATGTAAAGATTATGTTTTGTTTTGGAGTTTATGTGTCTTCTTTGTTTTAAAATATTAAAATTTCTCTTATAGTTTAAAGGAGAAGGTGGTTCCAAAGGTGGTAGCACTAAAGGTGGCTTCACCAAAGGTGGCTACACCAAAGGTGGCTACACCAAAGGTGGCTACACTAAAGGTGGTGCCAGCTTAAAAGATAAGAATGCAAACATTTATGTTGAAGACGATGAAAGCGAATATGTAAGCCGTGGCGATATTCCAGATTATGCCATCGCTAATGAGGAAAGCATTGAAAGTGACAACAGTTATTATCTAGAAGATAACAGCAAGTTTGTGGACCACACCGATGATTATATCAATTCTAACAAACGCCAGTACGAACAACTTCTACAAAGTTATGATGTAAAATTGAAAAACTATAGAAAATATTATTCAGCACTAGTGGAAGGATTTAATGTTCAACAAACTCTTGTCGTTCAGAGTGTGGTCGGATTCCAACAAAAATTACAGTCTTTGAAATATCTTAATGGCTTAAGCAATAGATGCATAAATAAATATCGCTCATACATCCCAACTATTGCAGTTAAAAAAACTGCTTTTAAAAATTGTACTGTTGAAGTCAGCACTGAGATCGAAAGTTTATTATGGGAGGCCCTACAAGTCAGATCTGCTTTCGAGACGCATTATAAAAATGATTTTAATTATGAGCTTGAACGTTGTCGCCAGACAAGTGTTAAAGATCCAAGCAAACTTTCCAGTTGTGTTCAAAAAGTTGTAAGTAGCTTATATGCTTTTAACACTTCCATCGCTTATTATTATTATTATTATTATTATTATTTATCATTATTATTATTATTATTATTATTATTATTATTATTATTATTATTATTATTATTATTATTATTATTATTATTATTATTTTTATTATTATTATTATTTTTATTTTTTATTTTTATTTTTATTATTATTATTATTATTATTATTATTATTTTTATTATTATTATTATTAGTATCATTATTATTATTATTTTTATTATTCTATTTTTTATAATTATTAGGTCTCAGACACTAACAAGTATATGACTACAAGTCAACAAGATTTTGAATATCGGTTGGAAGCTGCCGAATGTAAGGCACGGGCAGCAAATAAGAGAGCTACAGATTGCAGTTACTCTGTTCAATCTAAGACAATTGTTGGTATCGCCGAGGCTACTGTATATATTAACAGGTGTCGTAAAGGTAAAGATGAGTGCGGAAAATGTCCAGAGCATAACTGTTCTCACAGTGTCAATATCAAATCAGATTACACAGCCACAACTATTGCAAATCCCTTTTTAAACATTAAAAATTCTAGAGGTTGTGTTATGTTGAATCTTATAGAGAAAGAATTATAAAAAATAGTGAAAAATCAATAGTTTTAAATAAAATATTAATTTTTAAAACTTACACTGATGTGAAATTTTTCGTTTCATTCCTTCTAATTCGTTATAGACAGGGTCCTTGGTTCCCTATGACAGGGAACCAAATAGGTATGTATTACGGTATTCAATTTGTTAACTGTTAATCGGTTAACTGGTTAATTACTACCCGATTAACTGATCGGTTAATTTAAGATTGGATATTTTCGATTAAAGATTAAACGGGTTAGTTTAGTCGGTTAACCGATTAACCAATGTAACAAAATTTGTAATTTTTTTGTAGTATTATAACATTTTTTTTGTGTGTATAATAAAAGAAACTTTTTTATACAAACAAAAACAGGCGCGGATCCAACTTAAGTTGTTGGGAGGGGAACTTTTGAATGAAAGTACCATTTTGTATATATTTTTTTTGGAACTCCATAGAAATGAGGTATATTTTATTCGTTTTGGAGGGAGAAATATCCCTTTGTACCCTCCCGTGTATCCGCGCCTGAACAAAGAAGTGTGTTCAGTGATCTTAACTTAAGTAAAACTTTAACACCTTTGGACGTGGCTATAAAAGAGCTGATTAAAGAATTTGCTGTTCTAATTGAACTTGGGGAAATTATTAAGTATTTGATTAATAATTTAATAAAATGCAATACAAAAACGGATCTAAGTAATTCGGAAATAAATATTTTTGGAGAATGTTAGATGCTGAGCTTCGATAGTATGAGTCAGATGATGATCTGACAAGGGAAGAAACTATCGATAGGTAGTACAAACAATCTTTTAACAGAATTAACAGGGAAAATTAGAAGTGTTCAGAATTTGAAAAAATTAAAATAGGACTCTAGCAGAATAATGGAAGATTTTATGTGATTAGAGAAACCCAGGGAAAGGACTGCAAATTTAGATATTCTGTATTGCTTTCGATTTCTCCAACATCTAGGTTAAGAGAAAGGATATATTCCAAGTCAAGTTTTATCAAATCTAAAGAAAAGAATCGTTTAAATCCTAAACACTTCAACCAAATTATTTTTCTAAAAGATTATTTTAGAAGATCTCCTTCAACTATTGCAATAAATACTAAATTATGTCAAAAACTTGTTTATTTTCTACTTAATACATATTTCTAAATTATTATTTTTTACTTGATTTAGTTCAATAACTGTTATGTTTGTTATGTAATTGGTTTTTTTACTAATAAACTCAATATAATAAATAATTTATACATTTTTATTTATTGATATAATATAATTTACGAAAAAACTTTATTAATCGGTTAACCGATTAATAACGTAGACTATTCCTTTTCCCCTTCATCTAGATCCGCGCCTGATGCATGTATATGCTGTTTCATATTTTTTCACGAATAAAATATTCATACATTTCGAACGGGCTAACTGTCTAGCTAACAGAGGAGCCCCAACGTAGGCTTAGAGAACCGGAACCCTTTTTGGCTTCTCATGTGGATGTTTACGTCAAGAAGAAGAACTGATTCTGAGCTCAGATGGAGTTTGCTCGCCATTGGGCAGCCCTTTACGGTATAAGACAAGCAAAACGGGTTATTACGTTATCCCAAACTTTACGGCTATTGGCTCATTGAGATATTTTAATATTATTTTCTTGAGGGACAGATAACTCTTTAAACTCTTTAGCAGCTTCAGTTTTCATTAAAATCGGTTCGGCAGTTGTTGAGAAATTCAAGCCCAAAGTTGTACTTTTGAATTTTTTCAACATTTTACATATGAACGTGGGTTTTATAATTTTGGAAAACCTTTATTTATAAAAAAAGCCAAATGTGGATAAACAAATCATTTTAATAATGCCTAGAATAAGTTTTTTATCAGGTTAGGATGGATCATTTCTAAAAACTGTAGTCCAATAGATCAAATCAATTGCAAAGATTATAATGTGGAGAGTAAGTACCCCCTCTTCACATCTGCGCATTCAGTTTTTTCCCCAACTTTGTGTCTTATATTCTAATTAGTTTATACCAAATTTGAAGACTCTTACTGTTATATCTTTCCATTTAGCAAGTAATTATTGATTTCTTTATATGAGGTGTACCCCTTTCCTCAAATCTATCCCTCCAGTTTTTTTACATAATTTCTTCTCTTGTCTTGAAGACTCTTTTTACTCCACTTCGAAAGATGTAATCAGCTTTTTACTCCACTTCGAAAGATGTCTTTAAATTAGTTGACTCTTTGAAGACTCTTGCTGTAATATCTTTCGAGTTAGCAGGTAATTACTGATTACTTTGTACGGGGAGTACCCTTTCCCTTGCACCTGTCCCATCATTTCCTTACCTAGCCTAGTATATTGTATTCAAATTAACTGATACCAAATTTGAGGGTTCATACTTTTATAGCTTTCCACATAGCACATTATTCTTAATTACTTTGTATGAAGAGTACAAATTTTTTGAAACACTTCGCATTTTGCTCGAAAAATAACACGTATTATATATCAATATTCTGACTGCTAAGCTTTTATGATGTAAGATATTTACTAAGTATAGGCATGGCACTGTTTATTTTTATATCCACCAGACTATATTGTCATGGAAACCGAATATGTATGAAAAATTTCAAGTTGATCGGACATCTTGAAGCTGGTGAAAATATATCACACAATTTTACACTAATAGGGAGAAAATTTACGTTCTTTGAACAACAATTTTTGCGTTATTTCATTAAAATTAAAAAAAAAGTGTTCTACGGACGGGTCCAGACGGGTAGAAAAGTATATACAGGGTTAAAGAGTACACTTTCGTCTTTCTATGGGTGATTTACCTTTTTTAATCTTCAAAAGTTCTATTCCTCTAAAATTTAAATTTGACAAAAATTTAGTAGTTTAAAAAATATTTCAGAATACCTTAAGCATAAATAGTACAGTGGTCACTATCGCTTATTTTCGTTTCCCGCTTTCCCAGGAATTTTACCCGGGAATTCCCGGGACTAAAAATCTATTTATATACATTAAAAGTATTGATTTAGTACCCAAAAATCCTTTTTTTTTTGTGAAATTGTTATCATGAAATAATATGTATGTAAGGGGAAAGAAAAGAACGAAGGCTCAAAGTGTATAGTAGTTTAGATTTAACTGCCTTTTTTAAGCGCACTTCTGACTTAACTGCACAAAATTATTACTTTGTGTCATTATTTTTTAAAACCCAATACAATTTCGTTTGTTAAGTGCACTTTTTATATCCGCACTTTTAGGATAACGCATTTAATGACGAAGAAAATGGGGAAATAGATAATACTTCAGATAACGTTGATGAAAGAGAAGACTTTCGAGAAAACTTTAAACGCTGCTATTATAACAAAGCAACTGAAATTATTTGAATACAATACAAAAAAGACGAAGAATATTGATAATTTATGCAACGTCCTCTTCTATGCGAGAAACTTCTGTAGAGGGCGAAAGGCTTTCCTCAACCACTGAAAATTGTGTTACTTGAATAAGCAACCGAGTGTGAGATGAAACAATTAAGATATTAGCGGAGTTCAGTATTAGATGCAAATTGTCTTGCGAAAGTGCAAATGCAAAATATGGTAGCTTTTTTAAGAAATCCTACAACAAAATACGCTAAATTTCATAAAAAAGAAAGGATATTTTGATAACGCTGAAATCCGCTATTGACTGTTTTAAAAAGCCATTTGCAACAAAGAATATAAAAGCACAAATTTGCTAAGGGAAGAGAATTTTCATTATATACCAAGAAGTAAAGGACTGACTACCTGTTTTTGGAAATAAAATAAAAATTCTCTTTAGGGACTTTAAATTGACAACAAAAACAAATTTAAGTTTTTTATTCTTGTTTCAATATAAATTCCCCAACGAAAATTTTCATTTTTTTTTACAAAAACAGGCCGTGAATTTAACATTTTTAGACTGCAAAATTTATCCTATACAACTTTTTAATAGCTCTTTTGATCACTTCCGCCCTCTTACAACACGTGTTAAAATCATGGATGAATGATCAGAAATAGAACTACTTTGATTTCAGTTCATCAGTGATGACTAATGATTTGTATGTTCTCTTTTTGTTCGGTCTAAAACTAGATTTTAAATACGAAGTGTCCTTAAAATCTCGATACAAATATTGTTTTTTTTATAATTTACTTTGAATCTTTTTGTCTCATATCTTTAGAAACTTTAGATACTTTTATATCTTTAGATATCTTTAGATACTTTTAAAATAAAGCTCAGTTTAAAATAAAGAATCGTTGAATGATTCATTTTGCTCATATCAGAATCAATTGATTCCGGAAATTATCATTTTTGGTAAATATTTTATAACGCCAATTTCCGGGAATTCCCGGAATCGCGGGAATTTCTTTTTTATTTCCCGCTCTCCCGGGAAACAAAAAAGTCCGAGAATAAAAAACCCCTAGTGGTCACCCATAATTACGGTGACCATTATTTCCGTGGAAAATTGTGTACACATTTTGTGGATTAAAAAACATAACAAAACTAATTGATTATTAGGCTAAGTCTCGTAACAAGGAACAAGGGAAAAATTAACATCAACTTAATTTTTCAACGTACACAGCAGAACAGAGTAGCGCCACTTTCGGAAGTCGCTACACTTCCATCATCAGTACTCACGTATATTTTGCTTATCACCACTTGTCAGGTGGCTCTGTTGAATGTAATAATATCAAACGCCTTGGGTTTCCAGCTAGAGTTGTTATGTAATTTAAGCTGATTTAAAATTTGTTAGCTAAATACGAGTATGTTGCAAATAATGAAAAAAGATTATCAAAAGTGAACATTTTCAATAAAAATTAATGTACATAAGGGGCATGTACTTGAAAAATATACAAATAGCGTACAAAAAAAAATAGTGGACAAGAGGCTAAAATAGTGTACTGTTCACTATAATAGTGTACGGTTTGTCACCGTACCCATATAATACTTCTTAAAGACTACAATCCAACTAACTTCGCAAAAAAGTCCGCAGCCCATTATCGATGATAGAGTGCGAGAAATTATAATATCTTTCTGATTAAATATAAATAAGTCACATTTTTCCAAAATTATATACATAATATGGCTGGCCTGGAACTAAAGTGGTCTAAATAAAATTTTTGGCTAAATCCAATTATGAGCATTTTCGAACATAAAGACGATAAATCAATCCAGGCAAAAGTGGTATATGTACGTGTTATTACATCAACCAAATATGTTTATCGTTACTCTACCACTTTAAAATTGAGTGTTGTGTTTTTCTTCCGACGGGGTTTTTTTGAATTTGGAACGATTTTCCGTCATCCCACGTCAAATTTGGTTTGTAAACAGACCGGTTTCGGCTATGTGCCATCTTCAGTGTTCTATTGAATACTTTAGTATTTAATAGAACACTGAAGATAGCACATAGCCGAAACCGGTCTGTTTACAAACCAAATTTGACGTGGGATGACGGAAAATCGTTCCAAACTTTAAAATTTATTACTTTTATTCAATTTTTAACTTCAAAAGTCGTCTAACTCACTATATATAAAATGTTACTTAGACCACTTTAGTTCCAGGCTAGCCATATATCGTTACCTTACTATAGAAACGCCCTAACTCATTATTATTATTTTTTTAATCGAGTTTTTTACCTGCTTCGATTTATTAGAGAAGAGACACCGGAACACAAAATGAAGTTTTTTGGAGGAACCCTGATCTGTTGCACTGAACATCTGGGTAGCACAAGTTTCTTTTTGCTTTTAAGTTTCTTTTTATATTGAATTTTCCTCGTGTGACTATTAATCTTTTTAGGTTAGTGAAACTTGAACAAAATTCATGAATTTATGCATTTTTTTAAGTTATGAAAAAATTTGTATTTCTATAAAATAGCATAGGTCTATAAAATCAAGAGAAGAAGTGTATACGTGTATCGTCTATTTTTTTAATATTCTATTAAATTTATGTTAAAAAAGTAGAGTTAAAACATGCGTTTTATGGAACGACTTAGAGTCAGGGTTCGAATACTCTTTTTTTGTGTAATTTTAGCTAAATTATTTTAGTATCCTCTCGTGAGACATAACAAAGTTTAAATGAAATGAATTAGTATTGTATAGATTCTTTGCTTTGGAATTAAGAAACCTTTCATAAAAATGTTATGCAATATTTTTTATGTAGCTTTTTTTATTGGAACAAAATACTCTACATTGTATGGGCGTGGCGTGCACACATATCTATAATTAAATCGTATCATCAGAAGAACTCAATGTGTGTGCAAAGTTTCATAGAAGTCGGTTTGGTAGAAGTAGTTAAAAATTAATATCTTCTTTGTATGGACACATTTACATTGCATGGGCATGGCACTTCCCACTTTTTATCATTACATCGTATTGCCAGGAGAACTCAATGTGTGATCAAGTTTCCATAACAATCGGTTAAGTAGAAGTAGTTTAAAAAATAATATTTACTTCGTATAGGCGTAGCACTGCCCACTTTTATATCCATTAAAGTGAATTGTGATGGTAACCTAAAGTGTGTGAAAAGCTTCAAGTTGATGGGACGTCTTGCAAAAGGTGAATTTTACGTTGCAAGATTCTATTACATTGTTAATTTGTTACAAGTGAAACTAATAAAAACATTTTCATAAAAAGGAACTTAAGCCAAACTAATTAAACAACTTTGGATAAAAACCATACCGTTCGACTAAATTCATAATTTAAAATAACTTGTTTTAAGAGCGAAATTTTAAATTCTATGGATAATTGAGTCAAATCATATGCTTTTTTGTAAAATTGCGAATATTTACACTGTGCAAAAAAAAAACAATTCTTTTTAAATAAGAAGCCATTATGGCTGATTCTGGTACAGGCCACCGAAGAAATATATACGTATATTGTCGTTTTGAAAGTTTACATCTGTGTCTCATTTTAGAAGGGAGTTAAATTTCTCCCATTTTGCAAATAGTTGTACTGACTCGGCAGAGAACATCTTGTGGGCCTTAAGTTTAACGTATAACATATACCAAGCATTCTTATGTAAAACATCATGGTTAAGATTTTTGTAGAACATTTTAACCCTCTAGCTCTTCACGGCATGGCTCTTTTTAGCCCCTAAACAAATAAGGGGCAAAAAACTCCCCTTCAGCGGCATTATAGCGGGCTGAATTGTTCAACAAAAATGTTTTTCTTGTTGTTTTAAAACACGAAAATAAAATATATGGTTGTGACATATGTGGTTACATCAACAATGTCATGTTTCCCGATATAGCTTATGGTTGTGGCAAAAAAGTTGTTATTGTTTTAAATAATTGTGAACCTTAATTAGTTTATGACAAAAAAATTATGCTAACATTTAATAATGACATTATTAGCGTTCATATTGATTGCAACATGGTTGAATTTATTGTTAAAAAATTCTAGCTACAATCATGGTATATTTGAAAATTCAATAACAGTATGGTTCTATAACAATAAAATATGGTTCTTGTCCATACTATTTTAAAGCAGTGTGTTTGCAATCAAGCTATGGTTACAAAAGAGACATGGCTCTTTGCTTCCAAAAATGTTTTTGTTCCTTGGTTGAATGATTTTTGTATTAGTTTTTTGTTTAACTTGAGAGCAGTTGATTTGTTTAAGCTAGCAAATAATATTCGGCCATGTTCTGAAAATCATTTCTTTTTGAAATTGCAATATTTCAAAAACGAAAAATAGAGTTCTTTTAATCGGACAATTTTATGCATTCGTAGCTTAGTTTGTATAAATTATCTGAAATATCTGAGACATAAAAATTAACTGAAAAGCTGCAATAAGTGAGCGTTTTGGTTGAATTCTTTTCTGAAAATTGCCGATTTCAAAATGAAATGATTTTCAGAACATGTGTCAACAAATATGTATGCATGTATCTATGTGAAAATATGTAATACTTGTTATTTCATCTATAAAACATTTTATTTTATATATAATTTCAAAATGTATACATATGTTTATAGCTGCTGTAAATTTTTTATCAAAATATGATTAAGAAAACAACCTTTATATGGTTATTTAGAACCATGCTATTTTTATATACAAATATAATATAATTAATTTAAATCATGGTATATTTACATTCAATTAAACATTAAGTTGTATGAATCATATAAGTGTTATGTAAAACAACAATATTATATTTAGAACACATTTATTTTCATAATCGAATGATTTGACTCCAACCATATAATTCAATCATAGTATGTTGCTCTTAGTTTATGGTTGCCTCAACTATGTTTTTTCTTTGCGTGAAGAAAGTCTTGCACAAATCTTATACCTTAAACGTAAGTCCTACAAGATATTCTATGCCGAGTAAGTAGAACTATGCGCAAAAGGGGCGAATTTTAACTCCCTTTAAAATAAATCCTACATGTAAACTTTCAAAATGCCGATACACGTATGTATATTTTTTGTGACTTCTAAAAGAATCAGTTGTAAAAACCTTGTTATTAAACTTTCAAAACGACGATACGCGTATATATTTTTTGCACAGCAAGAAAATAGACAAGAATTATGTTCAACAAAACCATGTTGTTGAAATAAATATGAATTTCAATAATTAATACAAACCGGGCATTTCAAAATATCACACAAGAAAAAGTGTTTGATAAAAAACTTATTAAGAAATAGCCAATATTTAATAGACAGAGTCGTTAAACCAAATACATCATAATTCGTCAATTCCCAAGACGTTTATTTCTTTTCTTTCCCTACATACTATGGGGTAAGTACTTTAAAACAAACACCTTAAAACACTTTAGTTTAGTACAAGAAAACAAAATTTTTTAACTTTATAAAATTCCACATACAGCCATGTCTAAATTAATATCAACTTTAAAAATGTGAAAAACAGTGTTCAAAAATGGATACACATAAATTCTTTCTTTAAACCTCAAAAGAAATAAACAAACAATACATAGATGAAGCGATGACATACTACAAACCATTACATAACCTGCTTTATAGCACGTACTCGCATCTCGCTTCACGTTCACTCTGATATGTTTTGAGTGATCACATAAGAAAACATATGGAGTGGCTTATAGCGGGTTGTGGCGTTATATTATATTGTTGTAGCGTTATATTATATAGCGCGCATTCTGAGCCACATCAGCCCAACACAATTAAACGATAAATTATTTCTTGTAAATTCAATATGATTTCCAATCAAAATTGCGTCATGTTGATTTTAAACTGAATTAAAAACTCATAACATAATCCACTCTATTATGAATGACGACCTCACATCAATACGACCGTAGAAGATTATCACTTGTTTACCCTTTTCGACAACAATTGACTAATATTAACATGATCAGAAAATTTCGTAAGCCTAAGAGAATTACAGAAGACTATCAGTGGTAGTCAATTGTTATCGACAGCGAGTAAAATAGTGAAAATTTTTTGCTGTCGCGTTGATGTGACAACGACGACGCCATTTATAATAGGGGGAATATGTGAAATATTTTGTTACCTCAACGAATTTCTTGAAATAAAATGGCGAAAATTCTTTTCAATTTTCAATGCCTGTAATCCTAATTTAGTTTAAAAGGTAAACACGTTAAAACTTGTGTTATCAAAGTTCTAAAATTCAATTGACGTAGTTATATGATAAGACAATAGGCAACATTTTCGGTTCTCTAATTTGCATCATAAACTTAAAAATTATTTTTATAACTTTTATGATAAGAATATCTTAAAACTTTGATATAAAAAGCATCAAATCAAACGAAACTTTTTAGTGGGGTTTTACAAACTGAAAAGAAATCACTAGATACTTAAAAAAATGTTCAAACTAATTTCAACATTTCTTTTAGTGCTCGCTGTGGCCAAAGGATGGGTAAGAAAAATTTTTTTTTTTGGTATATGCTATAAAAATAATTAGAGCTATTTTAAAGGATTATTATTATTATTATTAATATATATATATATATATATATATATATATATATATATATATATATATATATATATATATATATATATATATATATATATATATATATATATATATATATATATATATATATATATATATATATATATATATATATATATATATATATATAATATAAGACTGATGAAAAGTAATTAAATCAATTCTAATGGAAAACAAAAGTGCTATCTGTTAATTAATCATTTCCAAATAACATAATGCCATTTAAATATTTCTAGGAGGATCAAGAACTAGCTACCACGTTTTCTAATTCCGATTATGGATATGACTATCAGACTGAAAATTACATCAGTTTGCACAAACAACAGTTTGAAAAAAATATACAAGAATTTGACGAAAAATTGGAATACTATAAAAAACATTATACTAAATCTATTGAATTAATTCAAGAGCGTTCTGAGATGGTCACTCAACAGATCAAACGCACTAATGATTATTTATATCCTTTGGGAGTTCTAAACGACTACAACAGGCAATGTGTAGACACCCATAGCAAATATATCCCAACTATTACTTTCGTCGAAACTGAATCTAAAAAATGTCACATGGGAGACGACGAACAGCTCCTCAGTTTGTATAAACCACTCGAAGACATCCGCAATGATTTAGATACTTATTACAAAACTGCTTTTGAAAATTACCTTAAGAGCTGCCCTGGAAAAGGTTATTTTAAGTGTATTTCCGATGCGGTAAGTATGCATATATTTGCAAACATGTATCACATTTATTTGAAGTATTTCCCGATATTAGTCATATGAAAAAATTTTTCAATTAACTAATTTCTGAGAATATCTCAAGTAAATTTTATAAATTCGATAAATAAGAATTGTATTTTTTGTTTTGCCTTTCAAATAAATTTATTAACCAATTGAGAAGCTTAACGCAATAACTCGATAAGCCACAAAACCAAACTATCACATAAATCGATTTTTAAGTGTAAACAAAATTTAAAGTTTTATAGTTTCTTGGAATTTTCTACTGTAAATACGCAACATAGTTATTGGCAATATGCTACCATTTATCCAAAAAATTTCTCTAGCAAGGGAATAAGCACATAAAGCCAAATTTTGTTTTATCGAGTTATTGCACTAAGCCCTTCAGTTGTATAAATAAAGAGACTCAAGTCGAACGTAAGTTTGTTTAAGTTGATAATCATTATTTGAAATAATAACTTCCGACCTCAACCTATTCAGTTTGAATAAGAATTACGTACAAATATTAAAAATGAAGTTTATTTATATTTTTCTAATTCTCATTTCTTCTTTGGGAGTTTTTATATAAGGATGCAAGTTTGAGAACTTTTGAAACATGATGTTTGAAAGTCTACTGATGAGTTGGACTTAATACCAATGAAATTCAGGCATATGGACTAGCTTATAACAACAAATATTATACATATTTTCAGTTCGAATAATAATTACGTACAAATATTAACAAATATTAATTTTTCAAATAAATTTTCATTTTAATTTTTGTGTTTTTTACATTTTAGATTGAAAACGCTAATAATAAAACAATTACAAGTAAAAAGGAGTTTGGATACAAATGGGATGCTGCCGAATGTACCGCTAAAGCTAATATTAAAAGAGTCACTGATTGCAGTTACACTTTTGTACGCAATGCATTTTTAGGTATATCCAAGGCTAAACATTTAGTTAGTGAATGTCTTACTCTCAAGGATGAATGCAAGCCATGTATCCACCATTGTCCAACTCATATTGAACTTACCCCAGCTGATCCTGCAGACAAGACAGTATTAAATCCTTACCATGGAAATAGTTCTCATGGAGAGTGTTTATTAGTAAACCTACAGGAGAAACCAGCATTATTTGCGCATTAAAAATAATAAAGAATATGTAATTGGTTATTTAGCAAAAATTAAATAAACTAATAATTAAATTTGCTTGAGATATTCTCCTTTTTCTTCGGATGAGCTAGCATAACACCAGCGAAACGGTTATTTGATAATAAGACCATTAAAAAAATAGCATGGAGAACTAATATATTTACGGTCCTTTAACAATAAAATGTAATTTTCTATAAATAATTTTTTAAAGTTTTTTTTAATTTTAAATAAAATTTATAAATGATTTTCAAAAATAAGCGTAGTAAGCTTTGAAAAATATACAAAACCCAGCAAATCATTTGTATTCGATATGAATCTAATTTATTTTTCTACATCTTTGTACAATAAAAAATCCATTGGATAACAATACAAGTATTTATAAAGCAAAATGAATAATAAAATTTTAATTAACCTTTTAAGAAATTTATTATTTGACATATTGTCATAATTTTATTTTAAATGAAATTCATTTGCTGGTGTTTCAGCATTGTCTATATGAATTTCGTTGGTGCTTTACCAAATCGTCAGTAGACTTCAAACACAATTTTGAACATTTACAAACCCTTTATCTTATGTACAGACTTTCAAAAAGCATTTCAGAATTATAACAACCTAATTAACAAAAAATTTTGATTAATAAGAGACTTATAAAAAAAAAATTTTTCGTATGAAAATTTGTTTTAATAATCTGTTATAGGGGACTTAGACGCTGAGTTTTTTACTTGTTTGTTAAGTCTTGAGTTTTTAGTTTATAGGTGAAGGGTGTAGAAAGGCAAACGGGGCAGGAAGAAAATCTTGATTTGTGTTTTCATGTTTGTTTTTGATATTTATTTTTAAACTAATTTGTATTTTTTTTTCTCATGTTAAAAGTTAGAATATATTTCCTTTCAAAGAAAATTTAACAATTAAATTTCAAAAAAATCAAGGTAGAAAATCATTGTTTTTCAGTAGCAACTTTAAAAGGAAATTTAAAAAAGTTTTGTCTAAAAAATCAGCGTCTAAATCCCCTATTATAAGTCAGAAAAATTTTTTATGAATTAAGGCATAAATATATAAATGATTTTCAAAAATAAGATAGATTCATATCGAATACAAATTATGTGCTGGGTTTCGTATAAATTTCAAAGCCCACTGTGCTTATTTTTGAAAATCATTTATATATTTATAATCAAGGTCGATATAAATATAAGGTCTGTGCATCAGCCCATATGTTTGGTAATCTGCTGTCAAATTGTAGTGTATTTTACCAGTCCACTCACATTTTAATATTCGCTTTGAGTTTTTCTCATACATTTTTGACAGCACAATTCCCAAAGAAAGTTGCTTTGTTTTATCAATTCGCCGCACAGTGTTGCGAAACCGGAATTTTTTGGAAATCATATTGCCTAAACTGTAATTTTAATTGTACCGATGAGAAACTTCTACAGATTGGTCAGAATGAAATCCCAAACAGAATAAGTGAAAAAAAAATTTACACCGAAAAAAATTGTTGGGTCAAATTTTCAACAAAAGTCAAAAATAAAAAAAAATTGTTCGAAAAATAAAAAAAAAATTTATTTCAATTCTTCTTTTATTTCTGATAAATACCCTATGATTAGTTTTTAAAATAAATTATAGGGTGGTCCGAACAAGAATTATAAACGTAAAATTTTCATGATTTTTCGATATTTGTTGAAAAACTCTGAAATTTTATATAAAACCAAAATCTATTTCATTTCTTATTTGAAAGGTGGCAATAAAAGCTTTAATTTGATACCGGTTGGAAGTCAATAGCTTCAGTTTTAAGAGAGTTATGCTCATTTTTGTGGAGTGCTAGAATAGATGTAGAATAAAAAAAAACTTTGAAGATACTATTTTATAACACAGGCATATTTTATTGCATTCTACAGAAAAATTACAAATTATCAGTCATCTACCAATAAGTTCATTGCTTCCTCTGATAATTCCAGGTGTTTCTTCTCCTTCAGTATTCTCCTACTTGTGATTGCGGGATCAGAATTGGCGAGCAGATAATGTAATATGTCTTCACAATTGTCTTTTCTTGATGTTTTCCTCGCATGGTAAAGTAACTAGGAAAGTAATTGTATTTTTCATGATATTCTTTTAACTTTTGCCACTGATAAACGCTGAGTTTCATGTCCATGAAGAAAGCCAAAGCTGCCTTTATATCCCCTTCTTCCTTTTTTCTCAATTCTTCAGCTGTGTATTTAATTAAATCTGCAGAAACCTCTGTTTCCATTAGTTCCATACTTCTTTTCTTCTTTGTTTTCTCACAGCATAATGTAAATTCCTTAGGTTCGGGTTTTCGTTTTGAAGTAGTTGGATGATTTCCAACTTCAATATAGCCCTCTTGAATGCAGTCCGTAGCTCCAAGCCGTTCATACATCCTGTTAAACTCTTGAAGACGTGTATTGTACTTATTGACGAACTTTTTCAATTTATCTTTTATGTTTGGAAATATTAAACTACTTTTCACTCCATGCTCATGATCAAGCAATTCCAAAACATCCTCAACGTTTCTAGTTTTACTCTGTTGCATCAACTCATGCAGTTCCTGATAGGAAATTTTAATGTATTCCATAATTCTTGACTGTCAAAATTATAATGGAAACCACAGTGAACTTCATTGCACTTTTGTATGCATAGTGGAGAAAGATAACTAGGAGGAGATCATGAACTTATTGAACAAACAACACAAAAACATCGTATTCACAATGGAGAAACAAGAGAACAACAGCATTAACTACCTGGATCTAACAATAAAAATTATAATAATATAATAATAATAAATGATAATAAATGAGCAAATAAACACTTCTTCTGATGTAATATTCTATTTCTATGGAATAAATACTGAGAGTGATATAATAAAATCGCTATAACTCCCAGGAGGGCAGGTACGGGCAGCTGATTTTTTCACAGTTCGTTGAAAACAAATTATGTAACATTTCTGTAGTGGTTTGGAACTGGGACTCTGTGGGACTTTTTAGATATTGCTTACCTAACCCAAATTTTAAGGAAAAATGGACCTTTAGTCGGGTTTTCGCTCTAAAAAAGGTGCATATGAAAATGTCTCAAACAACATTCCTTTTTTTTACAGAAGATACTTCTCCGAAGGCAGATTTTTTTTCCGAATCAAAATATCTGTCACCAAAATCAAATGAGATCATTTTGAATACAGCCCTGAAATCCCCTCTTTTCGTGAAAATTTTGTATATTTGACTTCTAAAATCAATTAAAAATCAACGGGCCAACATAAAAATAAGCTTTATGTGTTTTTTGTTTACTTGGAATGTCTGTGACAAAATTGCATCATTAAAAACACTGAAAAAAATAATCGGAAAAAAGTTACTTTTCCACTAGCCGCAACACAGTGCGCCGATAAATATACCTTAAAGATCTTCCTTGTTTATTATTCTCAAATGCTTTTTGAAAGTGTATACATAAGATAAAGAGTTTATAAATGTTCAACATTATATTTGAAGTCTACTGACGATTTGGTAAGGCACCAAAGAAATGCATATAGACAATGCTTAAACACCAGCAAATAATTTTCATTTAAAATAATATTATGACAATATGTCAAATAATAAATTTCTTAATAATAATAATAAAATAATAATAATGATGCCTCTGTCAGATTCCACCTATACCTCCTTCCCTGAGAAATAATTGGACCAACCGACTCTAGTTTACTATTCTATTGCCCAAGTGCTTTCTATGATTGCATAGCACTACCGCGCAGGTCTTCTATAAGTGTCCCTTTTATCGATTTATTATTTTATATTGCGAATTTTCTATAGCGGCTTACCTGAGAAACAATTAGACCATCCCACTCTACATTTTCTATGCCTCTGTCAGTTCCAGCCCCTATACCTCATTCCCTGAGCAACAAATGGACCAACCGACTCTAGTTTATTATTCTATTGCACAAGTGATTTCTATTAGTGGATAGCACTACCGCGCAGGTATTCTACAAGTGTCCCTTTTATCGATTTATTATTTTAAATTGCGAATTTTCTATAGCGGCTTACCTGAGAAACAATTAGACCATCCCACTCTACATTTTCTATGCCTCTGCCAGTTCCAGCCCCAATACTTCATTCCCTGAGAAAAAAATGGACCAACCGACTTAAGTTTATCATTCTATTGCCCAAGTGATTTCTATGAGTATACAGCACTACCACACAGGTCTTCTACAAGTGTCCCTTTTATCGATTTATTATTTTAAATTCGAATTTTCTATAGCGGCTTACCTGAGAAACAATTGGACACACCGACTCTACATTTTCAATATCTCTGTCAGATTTCACCTCCTATACATCCTTCCCTGAGACACAATTGGACCAACCGACTGTAGTTTATTATTCTATTGCCCAAGTACTTTCTATGAGTGTACAGCACTACCGCGCAGGTCTTCTACAAATGCCACTTTTATCGTTTAATTAATTTAAATTGCGAATTTTCTATAGCGGTTTACCGGAGAAACAATTGGACCATCCCACCCTACATTTTCTATGCCTCTGTCAGATTCCACCCCCTATACCTCCTTCCCTGAGATGCTTTGTTAGAAACAAATTTGTATTGCAAAGATCCAAATATCATTACAAAAAGTCCAATAAAAACAGATGAAATGCCAAAAATAATGGAAATTCCTACCGAGAAGCGAGTTGAGAATGTGAGAAGTTTTAAATTAGGTATATCGACATAGGAATTGTCTAAGAAGTATAGAGTATTTTGAAAAGCAGTCTGAATTATAGTAAAACGGATAGATATGTACGGAGACTTGCAAAATATAGTCAGAACTGGTTGAAAATAAGTGACGACCCAGTGAACACATGACCTAGGTTTGATATCACTCGTAAGTCGTAGCTAAGTAACCAAAAGTTTACGTAATTTTGACCTAGTAGTGACATACTTTGTGACTAAAATATGATGTATGGATGTATGGCTATCATTTTGACATCTAATAATATAATACCAAATTTGACTTTTTCGCTCAAAACATATATCGCTCCATTATTGCGGCGTGAACATATCTAAAAAATTTGGACTTTGTAAACACGTTTTAAGTTTAAAAAATGTCTGGAAGCATATCCGGTATTAGGCTTTTAGTGGTTATAACTTCGGCTTAGATTAAGATATGTTTTTGAAAATTGTTGCCAAAAAAAGCTATCCCCTAATGTACATACATTCCTAATATCATTTATTTTTTAATATTTTATTTTAATATTTTATTTGATTTGTCAAATAAAAAACAATCGAAGCTATATATTCGGCAGCAGCTTTTTGTCACAAATCGCCAACCCCGAGAAGGGGGATACTTTTAGTTAAATACCTGACATTGGTGAATATCATCAAAGGTATTTTGTATTATCAAAGAACTTGAAATACAAATGAAGCTAATATTTTTTTTTCAGAAATGATACTGTCGGAATTCGTTTTTTGGAGTTCTGCCGAGTTTGAAAGGGTGGTTTCTAATTGGCTTAGTACGATTTAATTCTAAAGCTGTCATTACATTTTCTGAGTTTTCGTCTGATGTCAATATGTAAAAGTGATATATTGGTTCTAATATAAAATTTTTAATTTTTCGTCTGAGCTCAGTTGAAAATATAACATTCTATTTCCATCTAATATACAATATGAGTTTTAAATTTCATATTCTTAAAGTTAGATTTTGAAATCAGACGAAAACTCAGACAGTTTAAAAACGGCATAAGTAACATTTTTATATAAATAAATAAAAATAAAAAGTATTTTATAATTAAATAAAGGATTGTTACTACCTAACGGGTACTTAAAATTCATTTAAGAAAGATTATCCCAATGTCAGATTTATATAATTTTTGTGTCATTTGTGTTACGTCAGTATCTGATGTACCTAAGTGCGAAATTATGAGTCATATATGCATCAGCAATGAGTGATTTCTTATGTAAAGTATGACATTTCATGATATCATGCTGACATCAGAATTACATCAATGTGTTCACTGGAAGACCGTTCAGGTGTTAAAATATTCGCCAAAAACCCAGTCGCAAGTCCACCTATAGTTTCCATAGAGATAAAAAACATAACTGAAAAGGATCTTAGTGAATCTACAATTGGGATAAGGTTAAAAAGCTTTGATATAAGCCCATACATCATAGGAGAAATTATAGATAAATCTCGAAAAAACAAAACAAACTGGTAAGAGTTTTGAATGAGTTTTGAGTGAGTATGTCCACAAGCCAACGGAATTTTTTTCACAATGTATTATGGACAGGTGAGCTCTCTTTAAAATTTAAAGGGTCATTTGGGAAAACATACAGTATACAAAGTTAATATTCGTACACCCTCAGCTTTTAAAAAAAGAAAAACTCTTGTAATAAAATAAATAACTATAATATTATTATGTTTCTTATACGAATTTATTTATAGAGGCTCTATTTAACACATCAAATAATTAAAAATGACATTTCTTTCAATAATTTTATAGAAAATAGCGGAATTCACTAGATATTGTTAAGAAACAAAGTTTATATTCGTACACAAAAATGATTCCAAAAATTTATTTTAAGAACTAGTAATGCAAACGGTGTACAAATTTCAAGTGTTTACCTCTTACGGCTGACAAGATAGAGCGGTGTAAAAAAAATCTATTTTTACTATTAAAACATTCTATTTCACACACCTTCAGTGAAGATAGGGCTTTTTGTTTCAGAAAAACATGAAGCAAAAAGCCCTAATTAACATACTTCTTAATATATTACAAATATACATATACAAAATAAATGCAGATATGAGCTCTTCATGGGGCTTTTTATTATATTGGAGAAATTCTCATTGAAAATCTCCATATTTTTAATTTTAACATGTTTTTTGCTGCTCCTGAACAATTTTTAAAATGTTAAATAGGGCCGTTTTTGTTTTAGGTGACGATATATTTATTTTTTTTTTATTAAAAATATTTTATTAACACATAATATCATTTTATACATTTGTATGTGGCCAAATGATTATTAAGAAGATGGCAAATAAACTTTTGCTTTCTGGAAAGTTTTTATGTGTTATGTTTATAAATTTATGCAATAAAATCGTCTAGACATTATTTTTATAAGCTTAAAATACGCGTAAGACAAGAACTCTAACCTATGTACATATGCGTAGTACAATGCAAAAAAAAGTACCTACCAAAAATATGTACCTATTTAATATCAAAGAGATAGTTCTAATCAAAATATATAAGGATACATAATTCTTTTTATTACCGTAATGCAGTCATAACATCATATGACGCAAGTAATGTTTATGTACCTATGTTTGTCTTGTGATAAATTCATAGTTTTCGTTGTTTTACATGAACAAACTTATTAAAAATTTCATCGTTCCAAGATCTAGGAAATATTCCACCATTTCAATCAGGTACCATACATAAATAACAGTTATCCAAAAATTTTTAACTCAAAAACACTCTATGTTAAAATTAACGGAGATCTATACTGTCATATACCAATAGATTCGTATTGACGTGCTCTTTCAGAATATATGGGGATTTAAAAAAAAGGATCTTATTTTGACAACATCCAAAGATAGTTACATATAATTAATTTTAAAGTTTGCTTACTGTATTTTTAAAAATTACATACCTAATATTTATGACTTAAATAAATATAATAATTCTTGCAAAAAAAGTAGAAGTAGTTAAAATGCTTATTTAATTTTCATGGGCGTGGCACTGCCCACAGATCAATGCACTGAAATTTTGTAAAAAACATTGATTTTTATTTATTTCGCTATAAATATACACACACATTTATTTATTTTCATGTTTTTGACATTTCATATCATAAGATTGTTGTGATAATATATATTATAACAACGCTCTAATAATAATTATTATAACATCGCGATAACACTAGTTTGAAGTCTACACGTAACAGAATTCTCTCTGCGATTGATTTTGACGCTTGCTAATAGAAAAATATTTGATATTATGTCTCGTGAAGACGCTATCTTAAATGTGAAATAGAAATGTTATGTTAATATATCAACCCCTTTGCGCGAAATGATCGTAAGCGACATTTTGTAAAACACAAATTTTTTTATTGAAATCAAAATTTTATGAGGATACCCATAGTTTAAAATCGTAAAAATATCAAACTTTTTGATAACTTTTACATACATTAAAAAACCCTCCTCCTGAAAAATTAAATTTTTGTCGCCTACGATTATTTGGCGCTAAGGGGTCGATATGGTAAACGTTAAAAACGGATTCTCAATTTTTTTTTCAAAATGTATCACCTTGGGAAAAAATTTATCTTTTTGGAAACTAAAATGTATTTTTCTCGAAATTTCACTGGCAACACTGGATGAAACTCTCAAAAAGAGAGTTTTATTTTCCCGTCATAGAATAAAACTCATTTTAGGACTTTTACTTTTCACGTCCGAAAATAAAACTCTGTTTATGAGTACTTTTGTTTATTCCATCTATATAAATAAAAGAGTAACGTTATTGAGTGACTGACTGACTGACTGACTGATTAATCATCGCCCAGCCCAAACCACTAAAGCTAGAAAGTTGAAATCTCGGGATTTTGGGAAATTCAAACGCTAAGGGGGTATATTCAGTAACCTTATATCTCCGGATTTAACTAAGGTAGACATAAAATTCCAAAAACAACATAATAAGACTAAAAAATAAGCGGACGGCTGTTTGGTACTGCTTTAAAATTTTTACATTTAGGTACATTTTGATACTTTTTTGTTAACCGTTTATCTCCTAAAGTAATGAAGATAGAAATTAAATTTCAAATGCATTCTTCTATCCTTACGAAGCCCTCAATTCTGTTTTGGTACTTTTTTGTAATTCGAATATATAAAGGGTAAAATTGGTTGCTCGTTTTGGTACTTTTTTCCATACAACTATTGTTTATGCAAATTAATATACATAGTCAATGAATATGTTTGTTTATTTTCACTAAGAAAGGATTTTTAAAAATTTTAATTTTAAGGGAATTAAAAGGGGTAAAAACGGGAACATCTTCGAATCTAAATATGGTAGACATGAAATTCTAAAAGCATCATAATAAGATAGAAAACTGAGCGGACAGGTGTCTGAAACTGTACATTTAGGGGCCGAAAAATGGTGAAAATATAATTTTGGTACTTTCTTTGTTAACAGTTTATCTCCTAAAGTAATAAAGTTAGAAACTAAACTTGAAATTCATTCTTCTTTCCTTGAAAAGCCCTCAAAAACAGTTTTGTATTTTTTCATATTTGAATATATAATGGGTAAAATTGGTAGCACTTTTTGGTACTTTTTTCCATACAACTATTTTTTATACACATTGATACACATACTGAATGCATATGTTTGTATATATTCTCTAAGAACGAATTTTGGAAAACTTAAATTCTAACGGCATTAAAAAGGGTAAAAACGGGTAAACTTGGTGTTCATACATCTCCGAATCTAAGTTAGGTAGACATAAAATTCCAAAAGCGTCATAATAAGATAGAAAATCAGTAGATAGGTGTATTGTACTTTTTTTTGAAATTTTTACATCTAGGGGCGATTTTTTTTTTTTGAGCAAGCGCTTTTTAATACCTGCAAAATGTTGCTCTTTTAACTCCCAAATATGCACAGAAAATTTTATTTGGAACATGAAAGGGCAAAATTCTTGAATTTAGTAAAATAGAAAAATCACATTTATTTTGTGCAGGCAAGTAAAAAAAATATATCGATATATATATCGATATCGATATATTTCTAATATCGATCGGCATCGATACATATCGAATAAAAATTTCGATATATGTATATCGATATTTTTCCAAGCATGATTATTCATATATAATACCATAAGTTTTTAAAAATTAAACACAAAAAGTACTTTTCTTATAAATAATTAACCCGAAAAGAGTAAATTTCTAAATTCCTTCCTGCTTCAACAATATTTCATGGAACGTACATCAAGAGAATTATGCTCAAAGAAAGAAAATTTTTCGAATACACAAAAGATTATAAGTAAAACAAAAGATTTTGTTGAGAATATTCTATTTAATGAAGACTGAGTCGAATTTTTTAAATATCTGAACGACAAACAAAAGCAAAGCTAGAAAAATATCGAAATTGATACTGTCGATATATTTAGAAAAAAGTATCGATCGATATCGTTATATTGCAATTAAAAATATCTACTAACTAACGAAATGTCGTCATATAGATTAGCTAACGACAAAAAACCAATTTAACTTTTTTTGCACATAAATTCTTGAGAATATCTCGAATAAATACATTTTATGGATATTTTTTTTATTATTTTTTTTTTATTTAGAATTTTTGAAGAGGATGCTCCACTGAATTTATCATACGTTATAAAGACGTTGACCAACTTTGTTACAAAATCCATTAAACAATCTATACATATAATAAAATCGTAAAAAGAGCGTGTGTGTCTGTACATGAAATATTTTTTGAAAATTTTTATTGTGGTGTAAAGAGTAATCGATGTAGAGAGCAAAAAACCACATTTTGGAATTTTTGTCTGTCTGTCCGAACACGCTTCACGCAAAAACCACTGAAGCGATTTTCATGAAATTTGGTGAAGAGGTACTTTAGATTCAAACATATGGTACTTTTTACAGCGATGAAATATCTTATTTCCAATTTTACTAATATAAATATTGTTGGAAATTAGAAAGATGTTTTTGTTTTTTTAACGGTGGTAGCATTGTTTATTTTGTATAACGGGAACTTAAAAAATATGTAAAAAACGTTATATTATTATATTTTACAGACACCTTATGGTCATAAAGCGATCTTTAAGCGCGCGAAGCGGGCGGGCACATCTAGTTTTAAATAAAATTACCTTCAAGCCGCTCTAAAAATTTTTTTTAATATACTTATACTCAGTTGTTTGTGGGAATTATTCAGAACGCAATGATAAAAAATATTATTCTGTCTTGCAAAATCGAAATATTTTTAGTTTTTAAAAATGTATAAAAAATCGAAAATTGCAAAATGTTACCAAATGATTACATTTACATTTTACACACTTTTGGATTTTTCAGAAATCGTGATATATGATAGTTTCATGTCGATGTATTCCTTCATGCTAATCTCCGAAACCGATTCACAGATTTCAAAGAAATTTGTTTAGTTGTGTATAATTTGTTCCGCAGGAAGGGAAAACTCAACGAAAAGGAATATCGATCGATGTGCAAATTGCAATTATTCATTCCTGTGTATAAAATTTGTAAAAGTTATTAGACCAACAAAGTTTTTGATAATCGAGTTAGTGTCTTGGAACATGGTGTTCAAGAAATAAGTTTTCTTTAAGCTCCTCTACGATTATTGCACACATCGTTAAGCTCCTTTACACTTTTTTTGGAGCCATGTGATTACTAATATCGGACGAGCCGTTTATAACCTAAAGAAAAAGGTTTCCTTAATTTTACCGAACGCCGAACACAAGTATTTGCTGACTTCTGACGCCAAACGTTCGGTCAGACTCCAATCATTGGGTCGACTTACAAAACAGAAATTTTTTAAAAATTGTATTCGAAAGTTAATTTTATACTTGCTATATTATATTATTTTTCATACCGAAACAATGATACCGGTATGATACCGGAATCGAAGGAAACGGTATGTGAATACCTGTATTTTAAAACCGAAAAAATTTCCGGTATCGGTAGTAAACGGTATATAATCGGTAGTGGTATTTATTACGGTAGCGGTTGCCAACCTTGGCTGCAAGAATCGACCAAATACGCGTTGGTAATCGCACAATATGTAAGAATGCAGTCGACTAAAATTTATTGTCCATATTTTTATTGACCGAAAATATCATAAATTTTGCGAAATACAGATTTTACAGATCCACCCTTTTTCCTAGCGGAATGTTAATATTTTAATGCGATTTTCGAGCGAAATTTAATTAATTTCTTGTTCAAACCCCTTTTACATAATTAATACAATTTAAAAGAATTTTTGAGTTTTTATAAAAATTGGTCAAACATCTTATTGAGAGACATGTTCCAAAGCCACTAATGTAATTAAACAAAAAGTATTGATTTTATAAAACTAAACCAAATCAAAAATACAATAAAGTTTTAATATGTATCTAAACAATAGTTTATTTATGTAAAAAAATATTTTCAAAATATAAAACTCCCACAAGTAAAACAAGTTAATATGAATATTTGTTTTTGATTTAACTCGATTTTTAGGTCCCAAAATTAAGTTTTGTGTGTATCTCATGTTTTGATTTACGCGATATACTAAACTCCTGGTCCCAAAAAGTGATTTTGTACCAACCCTGAACTTTATTTTACGTGAATTTGATTTACACGTACTTTGTTTGGTCCCAACAGCACACAGCACGCGTAAATCGAGGATTACCTATATTTATGGGGTTTTTTGGTATTTTAATAGTTATGGGTTTTTCGATATTGTGCTGGGCCTAATCGTTGCTTTCGATATCGAGCTGACTCGATCCAGTTTTCTTATACTGAGATTATGGCATTCGCTATTGAACAGTATAAACACATTGTTCGATATCGAATGTCATAATCTCAAACTAAAAAAACTCGATCGAATTAGCTCGATATCGAAAGCGACGATTAAACCCCTGTTTATTTCTATTAAATTTACAATTTAGATAAAAATCCGTCAAGCAAAAGTTGTTATAAACTTCGCAGACATCAACTTTATAGAAGAAAATTTTTTACGATGTTACATATTTGTCGACTTGTGGGGGTGGTCATCATTCCGTACGTGTGTAAGCGAACAAAATTTCAAAGGTAAGTCGGCACGGAAAGGCGTAGTCGTAGGGATGTGAAATTTTCGGAGAGGCAGTGTTGCATTAACCCTCAACTTTTCGAGAGGCGAGACTGGAACTTTTTCATAACAAAATTGCCCATACAAACGACGGACACGCTAGTGGACATACAGTAAAAAATCTTCGTAATATTTCGCCATGAGATAGAGACCTGGAGATTGCATAGATCGACAGATCTGTTAAATTTACCATCATTTAATATAATATCATTATTATTATTTTTATTTTATGATATACTTGAGGATAACTTCGGCGATACACGTCATCTATTTTTCCCAATTAAATAAAACGTTTTGTGCAATTTAATATTGAAAATTGAAGAAAAAAACACGATGCTTCGCTCTAAGGTAAACATGATTGAAGTGCTTTAATCGGTTCATAAAATATAGCATTAAAAACAAAATTTGATTGATTTCAATTTTGAAGAATTGTGGGTGGAAAAAAACGTTTTGTACAGTTTAGTGAAAAATTTCAGAGCTTTTGAAGATGCTAATAATAGTCGACACTAAACAATGTGATTTTAATGTGATTAACAGGGCTCGGACTTCCATGCAATTAAAAATTGATTTTAAGCGCTTAACAGATGCACCTAAAAATTATTATTATTATTATTATTATTATTATTATTATTATTATTATTATTATTATTATTATTATTATTATTAGAGAAAAAACATAAAACAAACATAATTAAGTCTATTATTTAATGCAACCAAACTTTAGTTGCGTTACCAGTCAACAACTGAAAGTTAATGGTTGCCAGAAAAGCACAAAAAAGCAACTGAAATTGACAGCTCTTAGTTGCCAGTTGCCATCAGTAGTAACATTTTTAGCAACTGGCAACCCAACTGAGGCTCGGTTGCCATCAATAATCGGCTTATTGATATTTTTTTCAAAAATTGAGAAATATGCATTATAAAAGATTTTAATACTCCAAAAATATGCATTAATTGCCAAAACATTCAAAAATATACACTTACCATCAAAATATGCAAAAATATGCAACTACAAATCGATGCCAAACTACTTAAAATTTGATTATTCGCATAGATAATTAGTCAATACCGCCTTATCTAGCACCACAAAAAACATGCATTTGCATGAAAGTCTGAGTTATACTCAGAAAGAATTAGACTTGACCAACATTTCCAATAAACAAGATAAGAATCAACATCGATTTAGTTTTCAACGTGATGCTTGAAAGAGAACTTTTGTAAGATCTGCTAAAATATACATAATTGACATTATAAGGTTTTTTCCAACAAGGCAAGATGACATCACAATTAGATAGCTATCCACAATATCACTTTTCATTTATGTTCAGTTAAACTAAAAAGTGACGCCAAATATAGTCAGAACTAAAAACTAACTATAAAACTTAATGCAGATCATTAAATGTCTAAAATTGATAAGAGAAACTCCAAATCTCACCATAAACTTAACATTTATTTTTATTTGTATGATAAGAAGTTCTTAAAATCTTTTATCATCCTTGAATGATATAAAAAGCTTCAAATTGAAAGACATTTCTAGTGTGATTTAGCCAACTGAAAAGTAATCACTACATATTTTTAAAATGTACAAGATCGTTTTAGCATTCTGCTTAGTTTTGGTTTCGGCCAAAGGAGAGGTGAGTAAATTTTGAGGTTACTTCAAAGGATTATATCATAATAAAAAAAAGACTGAAACAAAATAATAAAGTGAAGTCTAACTCAAGAGAACAATCCTAAGTTTTGATTAACTATTGAAAAAAAATACGCAATGCTATTGAAATATTTCTAACAGGTCCAACAATTAGACACCAACAAAAATGCTGGCTATTCACATGAATATCGTCCCGATGACTACCTCAGTTTATATCGCCATCATTACACTAAAAATATACAAGCTTATGACGCAAAATTGGAAAACTTTAGAGCACATTATGCAGGACGTGCTGAAGAAATCAATGTATATCTTGATTTGCTCACTAACTATATAGTTCAACTCGAAGACCGTTTAAGACCTTTAGAAATCCTTAACGATTATAGCAAATATTGCGTCATCCAAAATCGTGATTCTATCCCTGACGTTTTAAACGTTCAAAATGAAATGGGTGGATGTTATGCTAAAGCCCTCGATCAGCTCGATACATTGTGTAATTCACCTCTAGACACCAGAAATGATTTGCAACACTATTACTCAGAAACGTTTGAAGGGAGTCTTGATACCTGTGCTGAAAAATCTGAAACAGAACAAATTTTCATTAAATGTGTTACCGATGCAGTAAGATATCCAAATAATTGAAAGAAAATTGAATTTATTTATTTTATTTTATTTAATTTTTTAGATCGAAAAATCTAACGCATACACAGCTGAAAATCAAAAGGAATTCCAATACCGTTTGGAGGCTGCCCAATGTAGCGCCAACGCAAATATTAAGACAGCTTTTGATTGCAGTTACGCTCATCAATCTAATGTAACTGCCAATATTGCCACAGCAGATCTCTCAATTAGGGACTGTATTTCGCGTAAGCATGAATGCAAACCATGTCAGTACTCTTGTGTGGCAGCTTTGGAACTTACTCAAAAAGATGCTCTTAGTACAGCAGTGGTTAATCCTTTCTTTACACGTACAGATACACTCGATTGTTTCATATTGACCGTTCAGCAGAACGATCAATATAATACCGTTCAGCTAAACAATGAATATACAACCGTTCAGCAGAACAATCATTATGAAACCGCTCAGCAGAACAATCAGTATGAAGCCGTTCAGAAGAGCAATCAATATGATACCGTCCATCAGGATGATATATACGATTTAAATCCAATTAAACAATAAATACCCCAATGGGTGAATTAGCAAAGAATTGCTTAAAACTGCATATATTTATATAATAATTTTTTTTCAGTTCGCTTATATAATTTCAAAAGTTGTTTATAAAAACATATCGCTACTTTAATGCAACGAAAAAAAAATAGAAAAATATCAAAGCGCTGGAAACTCCATAAGCTTTCGGAGTAATAAGAAAAAAGTCTAAATGTTTGACAACAATATCTCTCGAACCGCTTAACCGTTTTATATCAAATTTGCTATATTCGAGACAAATTTTCTAGTCCAAAAAATTAAATGAGTTCTGAAAATCGATTTGACAAAAACTTTTGGAGTGTTTGAAATAAATCGTTCTTGTCGAAATATTTCCCCAACGATATCTCTCAAACGAATTGATCGATTTTAATCATATTCGCAGTAGTGCACTTTGGCTTTTGAGTTTAAGAACTGATTAGATTTTGAAGCGAGCCGTTTAGTAGTTTAAAATTTATTTGAAAGAAACTTTTTGGCAGAAACTTTATTTTCGATAATTCATTATATCACAAAATTTAAGTGATGTTAATGTCTTTATGAGAGGTTTACACACACACAAACACACACACGCACACCCACACATACATACATATATGTTGGAATAGGTTTTCATGACCTCAAAATGTCGAGATCTAATGAAAACTTGATTTCGAAAGTCGGGATAAAATCAGTAACTTCCTATTTTTGATAGCGGGAAGTCAAAAAATGGCTAGTACAATGACTTTAAAATTAAGTTTACTTTAAAAACTTTAAAATTTTAGTTTTTTGACATGAGACTATGTGGCATTATCGGATATATATATTGAATTATGTCGTAATACTCGTAGCATTTCCAACAAGCTCCAAATTATACATAAGAATATGTTTCCATAAAAATTACCATTATTGAAATAGCCTACAATGACTTACACAGAAAAAAAAGATAAATACAATAATGGCCTGTTCCACAATATCGAAAGTGTGCGTGCATTCGAATTCTAAGCGAAAGAAAACTGATTTGCTAAGTGTAAGCGAAATTTGTTTACTATTTATGCACATATTAACACAATTTTTTAATAAAATATAAACCACTAACACATTGACAACTTTTGTTTTATTTATTCTTCAAGGCACATCAAAAAAAAGTAGTCGCAACTCTACAACAAAACTAGCATTTTTGTTAAAAAAAACATAATGTAATAGATGTACTTTCTTTCCTATTGTTAAGTTCAGTTCAAACCGAATGCACCAAAAGTGAACTTTGTAAGCACATCTGATAACTTCGGTTTTTGCATTTTCATCATGGTCGGTTGTCAAAATACACTATTTGCTTTGTGAACTTGATGATTTTACAAAAACAAAATGCTTGCGGTTTTTGTTACATGTTGTACTTGTTTTATTAGTGAGACTATCCGGTATCAATTTCTCTTGGTCTTATGTCTTATGCCTAATTTTTTAAAGAGTCTAGCCTACAGCCTTTCCAATAATTTGCCCATACATTTTTGGTGGATCAGACTAGAAAACGACTATAGAGTTTTATCGCTCATGCCTTATTTTTTACAGACCTTAAGCCCAAATCTTTGCTCACAATTCATGCACAAATGTTCTGTATATCAGATTATTATTTTGGAAGAATGAGTTTTCCGACGACTAAGAAATATTATTGGTAAAATTGGTCTTATATAATAACATATAACGCCCCCTATATTAAAATTAGCTGGTAACTTTTTACAGATCTTGTAGCCTACATCCTTACCTATAATTCATCTATAAATTTTGCGTGAATTAGACTATTAGTTTGGAAGATATGATGTTTCCGCCGCTAGGGTGGCCTTTTTCCCAATGTGCAGAGGCCTCTAGACCAGTGTTGCCAATTAAGTTGGGGCTAGATTGAGCCTTTTATTTTGTCTTTTAGTGTCGAAAATTTTGCGTTTTTAGCTTTTTTTAGCCTTTTTATTTTTTACTTTAGCCCCAAAAATGCTAGTTTTTTTTGTCACAATATGAAACTTTTTTTTAACGAGCACACATGCTGCTTAAGCCTTTTTTTCTGCTTTTCTGCAGAAACAGTCAGGGTCTTGGCAGGAATCGAACCTGTGACCCCCGGCTAATAGTCTAGCACACTATCCACTACACTACGGGGGTATCGCGTATATTTATATTTAAGGCATTTTAATGCAAACTTTTGCAATAAATGAATATTTATTATTAAACTTGGCACTTTTCTTTATAAAATGATAACAATATTATTTTCATACTAATTTCAATCAGGGGTTCTCCAATGGGGTTCTCCCTTGAGGTCTGCGAAAAATTAATATGGGTTTATATACAAATATATTTAAGTATTTTCGCTTGAGTTCGGTTTTAGTTAATTTTTTCAATTAATTTTTTTTAATTTAGAGATAAAGAGAGAAGATAAGGATTGAGCTGACATGTTTCGAGAGCTCCCACTCTTCTTGCCAGAGTTCTTTACCGCATAGACCACTCGGCCAGAAAAAGAGAGCTGTCTTTAGAAAATGAATGAAATACCCCACACAGAAAAAAAGGCAATAATTAAAAATACAATTTTTCAAAAATAGTGTAAAATTCAATAAAACTTGTACCTAGTTCAAAGAAAATATTTGTTAAATAAAGGGTGGACAAATTTGAAGTAAGGAAGTAAATAGGCTGTCAAATGATGAAATGTCAAGAATTGAGCTGTCATCCTTTGGAATTTATTTAGACGAAACTTGGGAAATTTTAACCATGTAAATCTACACTCGTGAACAACGAATTTTAATTGTGAAAATTTAATATCAAAATTGTGAAAATTTTACTGTATCACTTCGTAAAACTCGAGCAACTTTTCCTCGTAATCAGGCTACTTTAATTCTCGGATGAGTTGAACTTTATAAGCGTGAAGATGAAGATCTTTATGCAAAATATTGAGCAAAGTGCCTCTGGTGATATGCACTTGTTGCGAACGACGACGAGTTGGTGTTCAAGGCTCATTCTAATTGATACAGTGAAATTTTCACCATTTTCAAAATTAAAATTCTGTGCTCAAGAGTGTAGCGTTCCATGGTTAAAATTTCCCAAATTTTCACTAAATAAATGACAAAGGATGACAGCTCAATTCTTAACATTTCATCATTTGACAGTCTATTTACTTCCTAACCTCAAATTTGCCCGCCCTTTATAAGATAAAAAATTTTAAATAAAAATATTAAAAAAAAATTTTTTTTTAGCAAATATAGAAAAATCTTTATCACAGAAAATTCAAAAATATGTTTCATTGAATCAACACTTTTCCATAGAACAATATACAAAAACTTAATTACAGCAAATTCAACAATTTTCTACTGTGACATGTTTGAAATAATATAACTTAACAACCGCTAATGCGATTCGAGCAAATAAAATCTCTAAAAAAAGCTAGTTTTAAAAACTAACTTGAAAGATACAATGTTTCCTTGCAGATCTATTACAAAAATGCAAAAACAAAATTAGTTTTGAAATATTTAAAAAAAAATTTTTTGTTGATAGGATATAAGGTCTAAAATCTGCTATATGTAAAAAGCTTAATTAGCATATGGGATGACATTTCGACAATATAAATTTTATTTTGTGTCTCCCTTCCCATACATTTATTCTTCAAATGATTTTAAAAATTTGTTCCTTAACGAGCGAAAGTAGTAGATAACACTCTAGTTCCACATCAATATGTATCAAAGCAAAAAAAAAAATAAGCCAAAAACTAATATTATAGCTTTGCAGTATTTAAATTTCACTTTTTTATTTGCGTCATACGTATAAAAAATCATAAAACTTTTTACTATATTACTTATCTAGACGAAAATATCCATATAAATATATTTATGCATACATATAACAGTAGTTGACGCATTTAGAGGATTAGATACCATATGATTTCCACCAATAAAATCCTTTTATCTATAGTATAATAATTATGTTTTAAGAAGTTAAGCCTGATTCATACTATGACAGTAATCACGCCAGTTGCTGTCACGACAGAAAAGTCCCAATATCAAATTGTGCTTGATAGTGCGAAAGTAACAATAACTGCCAGACCCACTATGTCGACACGATTCTTTCTTTCTTACAATTGCATTTAAAGCAAAAAGAAAATGTTAGCATTTGTTTTTGTTTTAAATGTAATACTGAGAAAG
Source organism: Panzeria rudis (assembly GCA_956483635.1). Taxonomy (NCBI): domain Eukaryota; kingdom Metazoa; phylum Arthropoda; class Insecta; order Diptera; family Tachinidae; genus Panzeria; species Panzeria rudis. The sequence continues at coordinate 164,234,891 of OY101447.1, forward strand.
AAAAAATCGAGTTGACTTAGTGGGCCTGGCAGTAAATGTCACAATTGTCATAAAAATTAACTGCCATAGTACTATCACGAGAGTTACTGTCATGTATGAACGGGGCTTTATGGGCAACATGATTACCCATAAATGCTTTTATAGTCGATTCTACTAACAATATTTAGTACATATGTATATTGCTATATAACTGCAAAAATTCTTTCGAAAATATCCACAAACAAACGGGAAACACAATTTCCCCTTGTTGTGCAAAAAGTCTTTCAAAAAATGTTAACGTGTTAAAATCTGAACACACTATTGAAAACTATACATAGGTTTGTAAATTTTGATATACAAATCCAGTAAATGCTTTTGTTTGATTCAGTAAGTTATTTTATTTAGAATTTGAAAATATTTTTAGAAAAATTTTTTATAGATTTGGACAATTTGTTTACAGAAAAACCCGGTTTTTGTATACAATGAAATGGAAAAAAACGCCATACTAAATTCAAGTTTTTTCTACTTACTTTGAGTATTCTTAAACTGTGTACAAAAATTGGTATTTTATGTAATACTATTAGTATAAACTTTTTTCACAGTCGTAGTGTGATGGTATTTGTTTGCTTGTCGATAGCTTCAGTCGCATGTTGTGCTTATGTTATTGTCTTGTTGTTGGTTATTCTGTTTGTTCGTTCAGTTACGACTAATAGCCTACAAACGTCGTATTGCATGCTGCTGGATTTTAGTTGCCGTTTTTTCTATACTGAGTTAGCTGAGTGGTCTAAGGTGTTGGTTTACAAACATGATGAGCTAAGTTCAATACTAGGAATGAACAAAAATAAATTTTAAATTAAAACAAGTAAGTAAAAATATTAAATTTATATAAGTAGTACAAATATAAATTCTCAAGTCTGCTCTGTTTCAGGATTAATAAGTAAAAGTTAGCATGATTCGGGCTTGATTCAAGTAAGAGGCGGGATTAATTCAAGCAATGAAAATAAACAACAACGAGAGCAGAACAGTGATTTGTGTGGCTATCATCAAGCAAACAAACACCAACACAGTACGAATAAGACTGTGTATAAAGTTTATAAGCATATTCGTACTTAAAATAAGAATTTTTTACATGAATAAAGGATAATCAGGCTAAAATTAAGTATTTTGCACTTGAATATTCCGACTTAATCAATCTTTCTGTACTTGATTTCAAAAAAACCGGTATTACCGTACTTTTGACACCGCTTGGGATTAGTTTAAGTGCGGATGAATTCATTTTTATTTTCAGTGTAGACATTTTTGTCTGCACTTACAAATTTGTTTGTAGGTCCGTTTTTAGACAAAATATTTACTAATTCATTGAATTTCTGTACTGAAAATGAAATTTAGTTTTTTCTGTGCAGTGCGGTAGAATCTAAGCTTTTTGAAAGCAAATCAGAAATTTATATTTCGGATAATGTTCTCTATATCGTTACTGCCCTTCCGCTGCTGTCTACATTTTTTGCCGTCTTAAATTTATAGATAAATTATATTTAAGAACTTTGTTAGCATAACGCTCATTACATTTTCTTACGAATTTAATATTTTTTCAGAGCACACAATATATTTTGAATTTAAAACAATTCAGATGTATAATCTTCAATGAGTTTTAATATAAACTCCTTAATTATGCATTAAAAAGTTTCAAATAAATTAGAATACTATGGACAACACTCAATACATTTGTTTGGATACAAACCCTGATTATTTGATGAAATGTTTTGTTATGTAATACTATTTAACAAAGTACACAAAACTTTTAAATATTTAGAGAAACATAAAAATTTACGCTGTTATTTTAGTGTATTTTGTTGACACAATTTCAATAATTAAACTGAGCAATCAAGCATGCTAAAAAAAAGAGTAACGTTCAATACACATAACTGTGGACAACAACAATTTCTTTAAAAAAATATAATTCTTGTTAATTTCCAAATATTTGATGCATAACATAAGAAAAGCAAATGCAAATATTCTAAAACCTTTGAAAATTGACTTTCGTTTTTGGAAAAATTCATAATTTCTTAATGTGGAAAATCAGCACCTTTCATTTCGGACATATCATTTTGTATGAAGAGAGTATAAACAGTATTTTCGTTTTTTGTTTTTAACACATAATGAACTACACAAAAAAATTATTTACATTAATTTATAATATATAGTTATTCTGTTTTTTTGACCTTCGTTTATTAATTTTAATATCTAGTTTTTAAGCAAAAGGTCTCTTTTTATATAAAAAACAATTAATTAGGAAATAATTATTTCCTGACGATGCTACACAAAGGAGTAGCGAAATATTGAAATAAAAATACAATTGTTATTGTTAATTGTTTTTATATAAAAAAGAGACCTTTTGCTTAAAAACTAGATATTAAAATTAATTTATAATATTTTAAATCACGCTAAAGTACCCAGCAAAAACTTGGTAATGAGTTGTCATTACCGAACAATATACTTTTCAACCACAAACTACATACCGTCTTGAATTACTTTACAGTAGTTGAACAATTACTTTTAATTAAACAAGCCATTTATTCTCTTATTGGCAGGGAAGCAAAATGGATTTTTTTAATTGTGTTCATGTTTGTAAAAACAAGCTTTAACACAATAGTTGCGCAGTAGCCTAGTGAGTAAAACACTGCCATAAAATAAGACAATAACTGAAAACGGCATGAGTTCAATGCTTAGCAGAGACATTTAATTTTTATTGTGTTTTGTATATTCAATACCTTCAAAATATTGAAATTTATAACTTGTTATTTGTAATAAAATGTGGTAATAAGTACTTACCTCCAATGACAACGCTATTTTAAAGTAATTGGCTAAAATGCCAAAGTAGAACTAGTGAATGGTATGCTTATTAGCATTTTAACTCATTACTTTGTCATCAAAATTTTTCCTGGGTAGATTTCAATTTAAAATTTATGCGTTTATTTCATAATATATTTTACTATACATTTAACGGACACTAACAAAGCATTGTAAATGAGAGACAAAGCTAAAATTTCTGCTTGCCGTTGAGCGACTTTAAAAGGGACACAATGTTACAGAATCACTTCCCAGCAAAAATATCCATCTACCGGAAGCAGGTTTTTAAGGGAGAGATTTCGGTACTCTCCCTTACCAACCTGCTTCGGTATTACATGATTTTTGTATGGGGTGTCCCACTTGGTAGGTGTAGCGGTATGGTCTAGAGGCAATGGAAGAATACAAAATCTAATTACGAAGTAAAAATAACACTCGCATTCATTTGTGTATCCACCGTAAGCGAGAGAGTATGCACTATAAAAATTTGGGTTTAAGAAACATGAAAAAACATAAATAGCCGACCACGTTCCCCGTGTGTGCGTTAAATTTATTCATTCGCTTGCGTTATTGCAACCACGTAAGCCAGAGAGGATGCACTGTGTGCTTTTGCGCATCTACGAAGCCCTTCTATTTAATCTTGCTGCTTCCTTGTACCAAATTTATTTTTGCTGGGTTAGTGATGCGTATGAAGAAGGCATGTGTTATTTCAAAATGTGCCGGCTTGAGGCTTCCTAAGAAACATTTGAAATAGATTGCCTTCTTTTAGTGCTGAAATGTAAGCACAGTCTTAAGCCGCATCTGTTTTATGTCTTACTTTACTGCATTTTTTGAAGCTTTTGCGGTTGTTGAAAAACTTCAAGTTTTTTGCCAACTTTCACTGTTTCTAAGCCTTGTATATATTTTGCTGCATTGTTCCGAGAACATATAAATTTACTTTTAGTTTAAGTTGGATTAGTCGTTTTAACTAGCAAAGCACTGAGTTTATCCCCTTCAGAACGAAGACACTCTAGAGATAAAAAAAATCTATTTGAGTTGTTAAAAAACCATAATTTTCCAATGACTTTGAAAGTTATACAGAAAATATCATTCTTTTTGAAACAATCTCAAAACTCACATACAACTGATAAACAGATATGACAATAAAGGCCGAATAACAAAAATTCATATCTACAAAATAGTAGTTAACAAATCCGTTTATAAAGTTAAGCTACTAATTTTCATTTATCAGTTTGTCAGAAACAAAAAAATTGTTTATACGTTCCATATAACGTAAGAAAATTTAGGTTAAGGATTAAAGTCATAATACTTTTACCAGGCATTTAAAATAACTATATACTGGTAAACTTTTATGATTTTAATGATAAAATAGATTTAGAAATTTTAATATAAAAAGCTGGATATTCCAAGAAATCTTCAGTGGTATTTAGGTAACCGAAAATATATAACAAACTGCTGCTTAAAATGATCAAAATAATCATAGCATTATGTGCAGTGTTGGCTCTGGCTAAAGGATATGAAAATGAATATGTGAGTAAAATTTCTGTTAAAACATAGAATATCGAATGAAAAAGTCTTACTTAGCGACTAATAACAAACTTAATCATGCATTCCTTTCCTATAGCTCGAAAATGCAGATCGTACCGACGAGTTCGTCAAGGTACACCGTCTACAGAATGAACATATTTTGGAAAAGTATGAAACAAAATTGGCAAACTTTAGAGAACATTATTTAGGACGCGTAGAAAACATCCAGCTGCAACGTGATTTCCTCATTGATTCTATGGTTCAGAATGAAGAACGTTTAAATCCATTAGAACTTCTAAATGGGGTTAGCAAGAACTGTGTCCTTAAACATCGCTCTTCTGTTACAAGAGTTGATGTAATAACAGATGCTATCAATGTATGTGTTACTAAAGCCAACAAACAGCTGGACAATTTATTGACTAAAGCCGAAAGCATCAGAGATTTTTTAATAAACTACTATAAAACTTACTTTGATGTAGAGCTTAACAACTGTGGACTTAAATTCCATAAAGCAACCTTAAACCACACTTCTTGTGTTTCCTCTGCTGTGAGTATTTAATAGAAATGCATTTCGATTGACTCAATTTTTAATTTATTTATATTTATTTATTTATTTTTTTTTTTTTGAATTTTTAATTTTTAGGCCAACAACGCTCATGATTACTCAGTTAAAAATCAAAAAGAATTCGAATACGCATTGGAAGCTGCCGAGTGTGACGCAAAGGCACATGTTAAGAGAGCTATTGATGAGCATTTTGCTATTCAAACTGAAGTAATCAAGAAAATTGCTGAGACTACTTCATTGATTGACAATTGTATGTCGGGCAAGAATGAATGCCCACCATGTGGAGACAATACTTGTTCTGAAGTTTACCCATTGCAAGCCGATTACAAAAATGAAACAATTCCAAATCCATTCTTTAATCATCAAAGCAACAGAGGTTGTTTAATGTTGCAAATTGTGTAAACTGAAGCTTTATGTTTCATTAGAAAATAATAAAAATTTAAGAATTTAGCAGCAAAATATTCAAATATGTACTTATAAAATAGCAGTGAACACAATTTTTAATATTCAGGTATTATAACATACTTATTCACAGAAAAAGTCTTAAGCCGGTAACAGCTTTTGTTCTTGTCACTTGGTCTTTTAAAATTTTATAATTAAGGAATATAAATAATACATACATATTTACGTACAAAATATGTATGTACATACATATTTTATGAAAAACAATTGTTTTATGGAAAATATAGATTTTGCAGATAATAAAAATGTTTATATTTTTGCGTTTGTTACACATGTACATTAGGATGGAATGTCGGAGTTTTAATGCGATTTTCAATATCGAATAGCACTAGAACGTTGCCATGTATTTTCAGGTGCATACCCAGGAAACATTTCTTGCCGACATGTCTAACATCACACAGTGGTGTAAATTAAAAAAACAAATGGTAATAAGTATGGAACCTCTGAACTGCTGAATGTATTTGTTTAAAAATTTTAATTGTTGTAGAGATGGAGTCAAGCTTTCAGAATTGTGTCTTTTGAAGTCTGCAGCTGCACCAGGGGCAGAGCTATAAAGGGTGAAAGTTGGCTAACTCAGGTGTGAAAAATATTATGCGGCTTGTAACTTTCATAAATATTGACCGATTTGTAAAATTTACGAAAAATAGAAGTATATCGGGATTTTTAAACGTTTTTCGTAATTTAGTCCGAATTGTTTTTTTTTTGTTGCTGCATATAGCAAACTAATATATCGTCATTAAGTAAAAAAACAACAAGTTAAGATTTTAGGAAATATTAGAAGAAAGAAAACCTGTCGTGCATGTAATGCATGCATTGCACATTAAGAAACTATGAATTTTTTCCAAAACGCGATTAAACTTATAACGGTTTTATTATATTTATTTGATTTGCTTCGCTCATCAAATTTTTTACAAATATTAGAAATTATAAATTTTTTTAAAATGGTTGTTGTCCACAGTGTGTAACGCTTACACTTTTTTAGTACGCTTCATTACTCAGTTAGATTATATTGATTATATAAAATTGCATTAACAACATACACTAAAATAACAGCGTATGTTTGTAGTTCTAAATAGTTTTGAGAACTTTATTAAATAGTTTCATATTGCAAAACGTTTCATCAATCAATCAGTGTTTGTATCAAAAAAAATGTATTGAATGTTATCCATATTTTTTTTAATTTAATTGAAAATTCTTAATGAATAACTAAGGAGCTCATGTCAACATACATCGAACATTATACATCTGAATTGTATTAAATTCAAAATAAAGTGTGTATTCTAAAAACAATATTGAATTCATATAAAATCTATTGAGCGTTACTTAAAAAAATTTGTTAAATATAATTTATTTATAAATTTTTGAACGTTAAAACAAAGTCAACAGCAGCGGAAGGGTAGAAAGGATATAAAAAACAATGTCTGTGTACAAATTTCTGAGTTTCTTTGAAAACCTTTTTCTTCTACCGCACTGTGTGTTGTGATATCTTCGAAGAATGTGTTAGGTAGATCGTATTTTCCCAGTGAAAAAAATTGGAAGTGATTTTTGCGGAACTACTTTTCCTCTACTTCCAAAGTATCAAATAAGTGTTTATTTGCTTTGCGACATCTTCGTAAGTGATTATTAACAACATCCAGATAATTAATTATAAAGTTATTTCACTTATACAAAATTGAAATTTTCGAAAATACTTGCGATATTTCTAAATTTTTTTTAGGCAAATGAAATAAATATTATAAATTATCAGATTTTTATTTATAAAAAAATAAGTCTATAGAAGTAATTAAAAACTAGTTTTTTTTGCACTTACTACAAAGAACATACAAAAAATCAAATTTTCTTAGCATCATGAGCATGACTTCGGATCCAATGATATGACAAGCCTATGTAAAAATCATTAGATATTATCCAGATTTACACCATTTGCGGATCCCAAGTTCAGGATCTTATTGACTTCCATGGAAGCTGTTTTTTTACTCAGTTGCTACAAATAATTATTTGAAATTACATAGGCCCCTATAATGATTCACAACTAAATTCATAGTTAAGTCGTAGTTGTATAATTTTTATTATGGATCACAACTTTCATCAAAGTGAGACAACTGTTTTTTGCAGTTATGTTTTGATTTTTATTTCGGCTATTGTGTTACTTTTGCTTAATTTTAAAATGGCGATTTTAGGCGCCAATATATCCCATTTGTCAACCAATATTGTTGCATATCCATAAAACATTAAATCTCAAGAAAAAATAGCGAGGCAAAAACTAAATATATTTGAAATATTTGCGATGGGTACTATGGTTTTAAAAAACAGAGAGCATAGATAACAACCTTTTTTCGAAAATTGTTTCGAAGACAACTAAAATTAGTTGTGAATGGTTGAGTTGGGTCGTAACATTGACAACTCAACCCAGTTGAGTTGTGAATCATAATAGGGGCCATAACTTTTAGCTTTGTCAGTCGATTTTTGTAAAATTAACCTTATTTAAAAGAAGAGTTAGGCTACTTTTGAAAGATAAAATTTTTTTTTCGTGAGAACTAAAGTCAAAAATGAAAAACTGGCCATAACTTTTAATTTCGTTCTGTGATTTTTATAATTTTTTGTTTTTAATAATTTTTTGTTTTTTCAAGGATATAGAAGGATTTTTTGAAGACAATTTGTTTTTATTCAAGACAAATGGAGGAAATATTTTTGTAAAATTCTACAGAGCCTACCCTTCTATTTGGTACTACTATGGTTAAAAAAATTTTACATATTAATATGAAAACAAAAATTAAAATAAGTATTTGCAAGAATGTAAAGTCCCTTAAAAAGGATAAGAGATGAGGAAATGGAAAACCCAGTACGCAGTTTAACTATGTTTAGTATCTAGATGAATTGATATAGTAATTTTCATGCCAAAGATTTCGAAGAATAGTTGTAGATCAACTGAACAAAAACTTTAAATATGTCCTCGGAAACAATTTTTGTAATATATCCTTCAAAATTTGTATTTGATTGTTTTGCAAAATATATAAAAATATATATTAACTTAAAATAAACTATAAAATGCACACACATTTTACGATTTTAATCCTCTCGACTCAAAAATAATGGTTGTTTTTTATAAATTAATTTTGTACATGCAATTTTTATAGAAATTATAAGAGAGGTAACAGCCACAGATTTTAAACTAAGAGAGATAAAATCATAAAATTTCAAAGCCTTATAGAGATAATTTAATGCTACGACAAATAATTTAAAAAAAAAATTTAGTGAAAACTTTTCATGATATGGAAGGATATATTTTTTAAAGGAAATTTTTTTATATGTTTGTTCAGGGGAACTGAAGTAAATATTTTTATAAAATTCTACAGAGCCTTCCCTTTTATAAAAATATTGGATACTAATATTAAAAACAAATTATTTAAAATAAGCCTTCCTGAAAAAGGTTAAGTCCTTTAAAAAGCACAAAAGATGGCGAAATGAAAAACCAAGTATGCAGTTTGACTATATTTTTTCTCAAGATTAATGGATATATAGTGGCGTTTCTTCCAAAAAAAAAATGCTGTCACGCAGTGTAATCAATTACATTGTTGTACATAAGGTTGTTTTCTACGATTATCCACCAGTTACCAGTTACGCGACTTGTCTTGTGATAGGTTCGTTTACGTCTAGGACACCTTCTTCTATTTTGGTCTTAATTTTATAGGGTACCAAAGCACTGTGCTTTGGGTTTATGTGTCATCACATAAAATTAACTTATGTAAAATAGTTTAACTTTTAAAAACTGATAAGGAAATAATTAAGGAAAAGTACCAACATATTTTGAATCGCATTATCTTGAAATAAAAATTACGTTCTAAGAATTTAGTATGATAAGAAAATCTTAAAAGTATTATATTTATATAAAAAGCTTGTTTTCGAAAAAAGTTGTTAGTGATTTTAAGGTGATTGTATCTATCTACGATGAATAATATAATAATAGTTTTTTATTTTATTTTAGTGTTGGCTAAAGGAGAGGTAAGTAATGTAACTATTACTTTATGTTTAAAAAGCATGTTTAGTCCTATTAAAAGCGCGGCTAAATGGCAGAGGAAAAAAATATTTTTATAGAAAAATATTTTGTAAATATGTTTGTTTCTTGTTTTTTAAGTTACTTAGTAGAAAACTAAGATTTATTTGGCCTGTAAAATAAACATAACGCCATCACCAATTACAGCTAGTATGACTGAGCTCAGTTAAAATTTTAATGTACATACAATTGTATGTGTTGTTTGAATATTTTATGAATATAGATCTTGAGTGTCAAAAGTGACTCTTGATACTTGAAAATGCAGAAAATGTAAATAAATAAACACAAATTTGAATTTGGAGCTATTCAGAATCAAATAACCAAACTTCTATTTTTAGCATCGGACCGAAAAAGAGTGGTGTGTGTATATCTGTGTCTGTCTGTTTCCAAGTAGAGCCTAAACGGCTGGACCGATTGACTTTATCGAGAGTGTTCTTAGCTATTTTTGAAGAAGGTCGGTCCAGCAGTTTAGAAGTTAACACCTCTCTTCTAGCTGTATCCTCTTGAACCTGTGCGTCTGTGACATCATTGCTCCTAAACGGTCAGACTGATTTTAATTTAGTTTCTTTTATCTGAAAATTGACTTGATCTAAAATCTTCTTAGTTAAGAGCATTTTATGTGCAGTGATTGTACTCCACAACGCCAGCAACGAATTTTAGTGAATTTATTATTTTAAAATAAAAACTAATGTGCATTGTTTGGTTTTTCAAGGCTGACGATGTTAATATCCTACGTTTAAAATATCCCAGAAAAACTGCAGTTAATGTCGATAATTATATCAACTTCAACCGAATACAATATTCGAAAATATTACAGGATTTTGACGTGAGAATAAACAAGTTTAGAGAAGATTTTTTACAGCATGTTGAAACAGTAAGAACACATCTCGATGCATCTAAAAATTGTATCGCTGAAGCTTATAATCAGTTTAGTGATCTAATGAGTGGTCCCCTTACCGCCAAGGAAGACTTGCAAAACTATTATAAAAATTATTTCGAAACTGAAATTTTAAGCTGCGGCAGCAAATACGATTTCACATCATCACACTATATCTTGTGTGTTGTAAATGTGGTAAGTATTTCTAATTATTCTTTGGTTTTTAATGTGTATTCATCGCAAACCAACGCCCTATGCAACTTGTAACGAGTGTTTAGTATTTCCATGTTTCTTTTATTTATTAGACATTCAATACTAACCATTATGCCGTAGCTAATCGAAAGAATTTTAGTACCCTAATGGATGTTGCCGAGTGCCAAATAGAGGTTTATTTTAACAAAGCATTGGAATGCAGCTTTCTCTTCAAGGTCGCATAATTTTTATACTTACTGAAGAGTAAAAATAAGATGTGATAAAGATTTTATACATTTATTTATTTATAAACTTAGACGTAGTAAACACAAAAAATAGATAGTATTAAAAATTTATTTTAATAAAAAATTGTAATATCAATTAAAAAAATTGTTTAAATTTGAATCGGTAAACATATATATAGTAGAAATACATTTTAAGCATAAATAAGTTTAAATCCAAGAAACTGTAATTACCCTAAAGGTCTTTAATTTATTTTTTATTAATTTATTTTTATTTTTTATTTTTATATGTATGGATTTCGAAGTATGTATCGCCAAAAAGTTTAACTGCAAAACGTTGCAAGAGGTCTGTACGAATATAAGATGGGAACGTCAAATTCAATCGCAGAGAGAATTATGTTACGTGTAAACTTCAAATTAGTGTTATCTTAATGGTATAAGAATTACTATGGGAGCGTTGTTATAACTTAGCGTTCACAACTGCAATTAACTTGGAGATAATATGAGAGAGAACGTTGGCAGAATAAGAAAAATAAAATATCAATATTTCTCTTCATCTCATGCAAGGGGAAGACGTAATTTTCTTTTCTTCCAAGATTTCATTTCATGCAAATTCTCATCGAGGTAACTAACATGTACTAATTTTTCATAATTAGTTATTATATTTTTAATTTTTCATAGAAATTTTAATTTGTAAATCAATTGAGCACATATAAATATAAAGAATCACAAAAGTTTAATCAAAAACATCGCTTTTCATATATTTTAATAAACACTCACACATGCATACTAACTTATTTTCATGTACGTGTGTTTTTTACAGTTCATCTCATAAGAATGTTGTTATAAAAGGGATAGAGTATAGAGAACAGGTGGTGAAGTGAGAGAGAGATAGAAAGCTTAATTTATTTACAACCATGATATTGCGCGTTTTTTTGTAGAGCATTGTTGCAAGCCTCTCTGGCAGAGTTGTCATATCGTACGCGTTTTTACGATATGACAAAACGGAAATATTCATACAGTGTCGTCATATCGTAAGTTTTTTACGATATGACAACACTGGGATATCAGTACACGGTGTATGGATATCTCAGTGTTGTTACATCGTAAAAAACTTACGATATGACGACGCTGTATGACTATTTCCGTTTTGTCATATCGTAAAAACTCGTACGACATGACAACGCTGCTCTCTGGTGTCAAGTAGAGGCATCGCGTTGTTTAAGCTGTGTAGCCATTTCATTACTTCTTTTACTTTGCCGACGTTTCTGTTGCAATAGCGACGAAGGAGGGTGCTGTGAAGTGCATTAGGATATGTCAGTATTAATCTCTGCCGTTACTGCCAAACGGATCATTGCTATGCCTTCATCACTTCAACAGTCCAACAGCAACAATCACAATAACACACCAATACACATGAAAAAAATGCATGATGTTGTTGGCTTGCCTGAAAGTAGTATTGAACTCAAGACCTCATGGTTTGTAGTCAAACGCGCTAACTACTCAGCAAAGAGCAGTGGCAGAAACTCCACTATATATGCATTAATCTTGAGACAAAACATAGTCAAACTGCGTACTTGGATTTTCATTTCCTCATCTTTTGTCCTTTTTAAACGACTTAACATTTTTCAAGAGTACTTATTTGTAAAATTTTATAAAAATATTAGCTTCAAATGAAATTTATTTGCTGGAGTTTAAGCAATTGTCTATATGAAGCATTTCCTTGGTGCTTTACCAACTCATCAGTAGACTTATGTACAACTTTTAAAAACCATTTGAGAATTTACAAATATGTATATAAATATGATTTTGTAAATATACATCTGTAAATTCTCAAATGGTTTTTACAAGTTTGTACATAAGATAAAGGGTTTGTAACTGTTCAAAATTGTGTTTGAAGTCTACTGATGAGTTGGTAAAGCACCAACGAAATGCTGCATATATTGCTTAAACTCCAGCAAAAAAATTTCATTTAAAATAATATTATGACAATATGTCAAATAATAAATTACTTAAATATTAACTTCAGTTACCCTGAATAAAAATATAAAAAATGTCGTTTTAAAAATATATCCTTTCATATCCTTGAAAGTTTTCATTTAAAAAAAATTTTTTAATTATATGATGTAGCCTTAAGTTAATTCTATAAGTCTTCGAAATCTTATGATTTTATCTATCTTAGTTCAATAGCTTTATTCGAGGCACAAAAATAATTTCTATAAAAACTTTATGTAGAAAAATTATATATAAAAAACACCCATTAATTTTGAGCCGAGAGTAGGGTTGGGGACTTCCCGGACTTTTGCAGTTCCCGGGAAACAGGAATGAAAAAATCACATTCACGGGACTCCCGGGAAAAATTAATTTTCCAGATTAAATGGATTTATTAAATGAAAATTGGCGAAATTTCGATTCTTTTATTAATGTAAGCATTCCTTTCAAATAAAAGTTAATATAAAAGCAATTCTAAAACAAATTTCTAAGAATTTTTAAGTGAATTCAAGCAAATAGAGTTTATAGTTGTTACACAGTAGGAGATTCTATAAAGACTAATTGACGACTATATCGTAATTAGTTAAACATTTTATTTTAAGGCCTCCAAATCATTTTTTTAAAGAGCTTGCCGTAATGTTTCTTACTTTTCTTGAAAAATTTCCGGAACAATTCTTACAGTTAAATACAAGAAAGTTACAGTACTATACTCAGTTGAGCTGAATTTTACATGTCCTGATTTTCCCGGGATAACGGGAAATTAAGAGTAGTTTTTTCCAGGGAATTCCCGCTATAAATATACTATAATGATAGGAGAAAAAGATTGGCATGACCTAGTTTGTACATATTTCTTATAACGCTTACGTCTCAGTTTAATTGGCATAATAAAATTTAATTTTAAAATATCGCTCATTTGCTGAAACGTCGTCATAACTCAACATATGTGATTTTTGACCTAATAATGCCAAATTATTCGCCATACCGTTTTTTATGTTGTGTAAAAATTTCATATAAATCTCTTGTATATACAACTCTTGAGAGAAGAATGAAATTTTTTCTCTACATTAAGTTGTGTGTAAATTAGAAGCTTGAAACTTGTTTTCTGTAAAACTAGATTTTTTGAGTTATGGCGACGATACAGCAAATGAGCGATATGTACGTGTAGTATTTATAATATATTTTCTTAGCCATAGTACAGTGTTATAAAATTAGTCTAGACATTGTATTAATAAGATTAAAAGGTTCGTAAAACTAAAACTTCAACTAGAACATGAGTGATCTTATTCTAAAAAATATAAAAATGGTTTCTATTATCAAAGATATATGGCCTGTTCCATAATGTCGAGTGCGTTCGAATTCTAAGCCAAAGAAAACTGATTTGGGTTCCTCTAAGCATACTACTATGCGAACGATGACTCAAACGATAAGTCGCAAGAAGGCGTAAGTGTTTTGATACAAAATTTGATTCCACTATGTCGAAGTAATACGAACGCAATGTCAAAATCACTCACTGGCTGTGTAGCTTGCGACTTGTAAAAATGTTTGCAGAAAAACTTAATAAAATTTTTTCGAGGAGTAATATTCACTTTATTGCAATATTTTTAGATTGTCTTATAATTTTTTTATTATTTATACACATATTCATACAATTTTTTAATAAAATAAAAACCACTAACACATTGACAACCTTGCTTTTGTTTATTGTTGAAACCACATCAAACAAAGTAGTCGCAACTCTGCAACAAAACTAGCATTTTTGTTAGAAAAGTATAAGAATTTGCTGCGCAACTGCAAACACTTTGTAATACGCTTTCTTACTGTTAAGTTCACTTGTATTTTTGCTTAAACAATTTAGTATTTTTTATAAAACCCTGTTTAAAACAAAAATGTGTTTAATGCGCGGTTAAACAAATTAAAAGGGTATACAAAAGTGCTTCAAGACTGTCACGCGTGAGAAAGCGTGAGTTATAAAAAATCTTTCTTCGTGATAGTAAGTGATAAAAATTGTAATGGCTTTAAGAGGGAGGCTTCCAAAGGTCGTATCCGAAAAATTTAGATCAATCCAACCGTGGCTGTAATTAATTATGGCCACAATAAGGGGTAAAATTTCCTATAGTACAAATGTACGAAATTTCAAAAAAGGGATTCAATTATCCTATTACGCTTAAGATTATGACAATGTAATGGAGTTTAGACAAGATTCGATTACAAAAACCGTTAGTTCCATAAAATATTATAATTAGATCTCAATAAATTTAATTGAAAATTTTAAAGATTTTTTTAATAAAAAATTTAGTAATGAAAATATATTTAAAGGTTTAATTAAAAAATTACTTGAAACATTTCGAAGATTCTATTAAAAACTTAATTGAGATATTTTAAAAATGTCACATAAAAAATATATAAAACAAGTTTTACTTCGGCTTCAACATAAAAAGTTTTCGTTGTGCCGTGGGCCAAACTAGGAATGGGCAAGTAAAAAAATTTTTCGATATATATCGATATCGATATGTTTTTAAAAATCGATCGGCATCAAATATATCGACATATCGAAACATCGATATTTTTTCAATGATGATAATTCATATGTAGTCTCAAAAATTTTTTTTTAATAAAACAAAACGTACCTTTCTTATAAATAATTAAGCCGGAAAGAGTTAATTTTCAAGATCTTTACTGTTCCACCAATATTTCATGGAACATACATCAACAAAATTACACTCAAAGAATGATAATTTTTCGAAGAGACAAAATATTATAAATAAAACAAAAGATAATGTTAGTAATATTCTATTTGATGAAGACTGTGCCGAAATGTTTTTAAGAATTGCACGAAAAACTAAACCAAAGCTAAAAAATATCGAATTTGATACTGTCGATATATTTGGAGAAAATATCGATATATCGAAATTAAAAATATCGACAATATATATTGATATATTTTTAAGAAAATATCGATTTATCGATATATTGATATTTTTTGCCTATCCCTAGGCCAAACTATATGAGCATCATTTAGCATTAGTCTAATTTTTAAGATTAATCTAATTTCTTTAATTAGTGCTTTGCTAAAATTTAGTTTTAAAATTTATAACCGCACTTTTTCCAAAAATCAATATATTATTTTTACTGAATAAGTAAAATTTTGATGCAGTTAAAAGAATTTATTTTCTTCAGAGTTGCTAATAATTTTCACTTACTATAATTTGTTCGTACTTTGCTATTTCATTTCACCAATTTGATAAGAAACGGTCGCTGCAAAAATTTTAAATTAAATAAAAAAGCTATTGCTTAACAACACACGTGGCGTGGTATAACTAATGCATATAACTGCCATGTAAATAAAATTTTATAGAATGCAAAATAGGTAGTAAATTTTTTTTAATGATGCACTTTTATTACCTCTTTTGCTGTTTACTTTCATTATATGCCATAAAATCGTGCACTTTATTGCAGTGATTGCAAATAAAATACAAAATAAATCACATTTATTTATCTAAATTCTTGGCTTTGAGAAAAGTAGAAGAAAAAGCTATTGAACATTAGCAAAAAGTAATAGGGCTGTGTTCGATGGTTGCTGCACTACCTCTCAGCATTCACGTTCTTTTTTCTTTTCTTTTTTGTTTCTTAAAAAATTTTCAGGTACATACATTATACAATATTGTTGAATATGTTATTGTACATAATATTGTCGTTTTGACCTACACTATGCAATAAGTGGCACAATAATTTCTAATATTATATGACACAATTTCACTCAAAGCGAAAAAGTAAGAAATACTGAGCAACGCTGCCAACAAATAATAGACACACTGTTCTTGATTATGCAATAAAAGTCAAAAGTAGAATTGCTCTAGTGAAACAGAAAAGTCAGCACAATTTAGTAGTGATACAATTCTCGTATGCAATTTTCACGAAAAGTTTGTATATACACAAGTATAAGAATTGCAATCACATTCAACAGAGCCACCTCAAAAGTGGTGTTAAGCAAAAAATACACATTAACACTGATTGTGGAAAGTGACGGATAACGATAGGTTTTGATAATTTTCCATTTTTGATTCCTGTCATTATGCTGTCCCATGGCCGCCGTTTAGAATTCGCTATATATTGTAAGAGTCTTATTATCACGATAATTTTTTATTTTATTCCCTGACATTACCTATTGACATTTGCCCATCGCTTTTAATACTTTATGGCTTACTTTATTCCTAATTTCTGAGTAACTCCGAAACAGTTTTTTTCACTGGCACTTTCCCAATAACTCCGAAGAAATTTGAAAGATATAAAAAAAATTTTATAAAATTGTTGAATTTTTGTATACTGTTCTATGGAAATGTGTTGATTCAATAAAAAAATTTTTATTTTCTATGACAAAGAATTTTTATATATTTGGTAAAAACAATTTTTGAAAATATTTTTATTTTTCTCTAATGATTTTTCTTAAAAATTGTGCTTTCAACAAAACTTATATTTGAATCAAATACAGGTTTTATTGAATGTTATGCAATTTTCGAAAATTACCGTTATTAAATATATTCATATTTCTGTGTATGGATGACTTAAAGCCAATTCTGTTTTTCATCGTTTGGTGTTTTATATTTATCTAAATCGGACAAACAGTACTATAATTATGATGATATATATGAGCATGGCCACCCTATTTCGGAGGTCATATTGATAGAAAAACCTGAATACGGATTAAAATTTAGCGCATTAAAATCTTTATAGTCTACATATTTTTATTTAATTGCCAGTGTTAATTTATGCTTGGAAGATTCGTTTCTCGATTAAAAATATTTTAAATAAAAAAAAGAAAGCACGGTGTGTCGGACGCCGGGTTGGAACTTAGTTCCTTACATTATACTTACCTTAGAAAGTGGGCTTATTTTTGAACAAATATATGGCGTTTGTGTCCTTCTCGACTCAGATCTAATAATGTTTTAAATCTCATTAAAATTGGTTAGATAGTTTCAGAGAAGCAGAATTTCTCTATTAACCCTCCACATCCCTCCCCCATCCTTGTAGTCCCATTTTTGAAAAAATATGTAGCCTTTGTGTCCTTCCAGACTTAGATCTATCCATGTTTTAAATTTCATTAAAATTGGTTAGATAGTTTGGGAAGGGCACAAATTGTCCCTTACTCCCCTCGTGGTCTATTTATTGAAAAAAAAATATCACCTATGTGTTCTTTCAAACTCAGATCTATCCATGTTTTAAACTTCACTACAATTTATCAGATAGAAGGCAGAAATTGCCCCTTAGCCCCCCCCCCCCCTCGTGGTCCTATTTGGGAACTTCCAGACTCAGATCTATTTACGTTCTAAATTTTTTTAAATTAGTTAGACAGATTTTGAAGGGCAGAAGTTTTTCCCTAACCAGCCCCCCCCCCCCCCCCTCTTGGTCCTATTTTTGAACAAATGTAACCTATGTGTCTTTTCAGGCTTAGATCTATGTTTTAAATTTCATTAGTATTGGTCAGGTAGTTTCAGAGAGGCAGAAAAATTAAAAACGTTTATCCTGAAATTGCAGGTATAGAAAGTGCACTGAACAACCGAAATTGTGCGGGATTTTAAAAAATAATGACATAAATTAATAATTTTGTGTAGTTAAGTCAAAAGTGGGCTTAAAAAGGGCAGTTCAAGCTAAGCTACTGTACACTTTGAATCTTCGTTGGTTTCTTTCCCTTTACATAGATATTATTTCATGATGAACGATAACAATTTAACAAAAATCAGAACTTTTTATGTATATAAATAGACTTTTAGTCCCGGGAATCCCGGATAAAATTCCCGGGACGGGAAAACCCCTACTTACAACGGTTATAAATTGAAAAAATTATATTCGAAAGGATAAGTAAAAATTCTATTTGTTTTGCAACTTAAACTTATCTGATACAAAATACGAATAGTTTTTCAAGAAGCAAAAATTAAACTATCTATATATGAGTGTCAAATTTAAAAGAAAGAGACATCAATTGGGAAAATATGAAGCTTTTAATATAAAAAACTAACAAAACTAATGGAAATCTAAAATAATTTAAGAAATTATAGAAATTATTTAAGAAATTATAATTAATTTTTAATCGAACACTGTAATTTTTTTCACTTCTTCATCTTTAAATTTTGTTGACTGCTTACAAGATTTATAGTTGTATTTGTACAATATCGTAGCTTACAACGGAACAATTAAGTTTTGTTTTTTTTTT
Source organism: Panzeria rudis (assembly GCA_956483635.1). NCBI lineage: Eukaryota > Metazoa > Arthropoda > Insecta > Diptera > Tachinidae > Panzeria > Panzeria rudis. Next base: position 164,253,833 of record OY101447.1, read on the forward strand.
GTTTTTGCTAAATAACCCATTAGATATTTTTATTATTCTTTATTTTACTACAATTTTAAATTCTATTCACTAATAAACATTCTGGATGATCTTTACTTCCGTAGAAGGGATTGTGCACATTCTGCCGGGCAGAATCAGCTGCAACAAATTGCCAACTATAATTACAGGTAAATTGACATGGTGGACATCTATCATCACGCGAAAGACAGTTTTGAATTGATGTATTAGCTTCGGAAAGAAGGGTAATTATACGATTTTGTTCGTTGTAACTGCAATCAAGGGCTTTCTTAATATTGGCTTTGGCAGCACATTCAGCAGCCTCCAATTGGTATTTGAAATCCTTTTGGCTCAAAGCTGTATAATCATTAGTGTTATAGATCTTAAAGTTTGAAAATTAATGGAAACAATAATTAAAATAAAAATTTATTAGAACTTTAAACTTAAATAAAATACTTACCACACCGGAAATACAAGTAAAATAACTTTGTGTTGTATTGGATTTTTCACCACAGCTTTCAATCTCTTTTTCAAAATGATTTACATAATGGTCTTGTAAGGCATTTCTGGTGTGTGTGGGAGCATTACACAAGTCGTCGACACGATTACTGGCATCAGAAAAACATCTACCGATTTTATTTTGAATGTCCACAGGTTCAGGAATATTATAACGATATTCGTTGACACATTGCTTGCTATACTCGCTAAGAATTTCCAAAGGATTCAAACGTTGATTGGTTTGATCTATAAGGTCAGTGACTAAATCTGTATACAAATTGATTCCTTCAGCACGGCCTGCATAATGTTGTGTAAAATGATCAATATCTCTGTCAAAATCCTTTAAAGCTTTAGCATAGTATTGTCGGAACTGATTGATGTAATCATCCGTATGATATAAAGGGCTATAGTAGGCGGGTGGTTTTTGGAGTTGCTGAAAATATTTAAATATCATTGTGTTATTTTAATAGTGTTAGTTTTTGTTAATTAGACCTCTTCGCATTAGTCCTATATCCTTTAAAAACATTTTATTATTTTTACTCACCTTTCCTTGGGCCACAGCCAAAACTAAGCACAATACCAAACTGATCTTGTACATTTTAAAAATGTATCTTGATTACTTTCCGTTGCCGAAACCGTACTAACAACTATGTTCGATTTGAAGGTTTATATATCATAATTATATGATTCTCTTATCATTCAAAATCTCTAAAACAAATCTTGTGTTTATGGTGAAACTCTAAATTTTCTTATCAATTTTGAATTAAAAGTTATATATTTTTTAATACTTATTACTTCTTTTTTTTTGCCACACATAAATCCATTTTTATATATACTTTTCTCTTCAACTAGTAGATATCATTTTTGTTTAACCAAAAATAATAGAAAAGAAATAGCGAGGACAATTTAAATTTTATTAGAAAATAATTTTGAATTCAATCTTCTTATGAAATAATTAATAGTATAAATTAAGTGAGCTTTTATAAATCCATTTTCTCTTCAACTAGTAGATATCATTTTTGTTTAACCAAAAATAATAGAAAAGAAATAGCGAGAACAATTTATATTTTATTAGAAAATAATATTTTGAATTCAATATTCTTATGGAGTAAGTTTTTATACAACTAATACTGAGGCATAATTTGTTTCAAGATTGTTCCCAACTTTTAAAAAATTAATTCTAGCCTCAAAGTATATACCTTTATTGAAAATGTTAAGCAGGCTTAAAATAACACTGGTCTGCAAAAAAATTTTTTTTCAAGCCTTTAAATAAAAATATGTGAAATTTTTAGACGCTTAACTCAAATCCGTTTTCAGTTTGTTTCTTTTACGTACAGATTTTTTTCAATGGGCATGACTATTATTTTCGCTAAATACGTTTTGCGAAAACTTTACATTGTTATCATTTAGGGGCTATTCACATATTACGTAACGCTCCAGGCGGGAGGGAGTTAAAGATTTGTTACGGATTAGATAATGTATACTGAAAATTTTGTAAAAAGCGTTATAAAAACTCTGAAGATAGCTCCTTAGCAGAAAGCTAGGTATATTAGAAATAAAATAAGACATAAATTATTACAATCGATGGACAATTTTCAATTTTATTTCCAATTAAGTGAGAGAACTTAACTGACAAAATTGCTATTTTCATACAAAACACAGCCAAAAGTTTTTATGTAAATTGTGATTTTTATCAATACAATAAATAGCTTCAGTTAATTGTGAATAAAATCAATATTTCGTCATCGGTTTTCATAATTTATGGCTTAATTTTTTAACTGACTTCAAAAAAGAAGAGAGGTTATTATCTCAAACTCTTAGACGAACACCCAAAATAAAAGTTTTTTTTTTAAATATATGAGCTAGGGAAAATTATGCGAATTTTTAAAACTGCAAATAAAGACCAAAAGTAGGAAAATATAAAAAAATACAAAAAATTTTTGAGAAAAAATCGCTAGAGATTTAAATAAAGTATTTAAAATATTTTTATTGTAATAAATTTTACCTAAATTAAGAAAAATTGGCAAATATTAAAAATGCCTGACGACATAATTGGCAAATATGTTAAAAGAACTTTTTAAATATAATATAACAAATATTTTCTACAAGCAAAATAAAAAATGAAAAATAATTTTAAAACTAAGAAAATCTTTAAAACCATGAGATGTTTTACTTTCTATAATAATCTTATGCTTATCTATATAATTTTGCTAATTTTATAGTAAACTTTCAGTGGAAAAATTTTAAGTTTAAGATTTTTAGCTTTATTTAATTATCATAAAACTAAAACTTTAATTATTGCAGAAGTTGCAAAAATAAGTAATATAAATTTTTATTATATTTCTTTATTATATCTCGTGACTTTTATTCCCAGAATTTTGCGCAAATTCTTATACTTTATATTATTGCAAATATAATATAACATAAATCACATTTATCTAACTTCTAAATGGGATGTTTTTAGTTATTTTTTACCCACTCATCTAAGACATGAAGAACAAAACAGAAGTAGAACAAATATAATTAATTGGCTGCTTGATTTTAAATCAGTTTGCCAATTTCAGAACCGAAATTGTGGACCCGACTTTACAGACCTATTGTTTGTAATTTTTAATTAAAAAAAAGAACGCTCGGTGTCATAGTACACCGGGTTGGAACAAAGTTCCTGTCGCCTTCGGCCTACACCCTTTCGACAAAGGCCATTATATTACTCATACGTAATAGACTTTGGCCCTAAAAATTTCAGAGTGTGCAAACAAACAAAACCTTTCGCAAGCGTTTCATGCGAAGACACAAACTTTTAAAATATTTTTAATCGATTCATACATGAGCAAAACCAAAACAAATCCTTTTGCAATGAAAAAAGGAGACAAAACAATTGGCTTTTCACTCATCTGCGTGCTTTAATAACCCCCCCCCCCCCCCCCCCCCCTTAAACCTGAGATTCGAAATAAGAGAAGGTTCGCTAAAACGAAGAATTTTCGAAACAAATTTGTTCGATAAATTCTCGTAAATCTAAAAAAAATCTAATGTTCGCAAATGCGAGCTTTTGTCGATAATGTTGCGACAATAAGCTCAATTGCCAAATTTCATAAAATGTGAATGTTCGCAGCATCGAAATATGTCTCGATAAGAAGCGCAATTGCGACAATAAGCTCAATTGCCAAATTTCATAAAATGTGAATGTTCGCAGCATCGAAATATGTCTCGATAAGAAGCGCAATTGCCAAATTTCATAAAATGTGAATGTTCACAGCATTGAACTATTTTCGATAATTTATTGAATGTGTAATTTACATTCATGTGTGCAATAATTGAATAGAAAAAAATTTGCCACTATAGCCTAGTGGATGTGTGCTAATCTGTTAGCCTGGCGGTACCGTGTTCGTATTTGATTGACTGCAGCCTAAGTTACAATTTTAAATAAATAAATATTCCATTTACATTTAAATAGATAAATTAAAAAAATAAAGATAACAATCTTGAAAAATTATTTTTTCCTGGTACTATGTCATTGAATTTCTTAACAGAAAATTAAATTTATCTTCTTCTGTGTGTAGCTCAACGTGCATTTCAATAGGGTGTCGATATTTCAAAGTTCTTAAAACTTAGGTGTTCTTCTATGATTTTTAATAAACATCATTTTATATTCGGAAATGACAGAATTTCCCCGAGCACAAAGGCAACACCGAAAACCGCGAAAATACCAAAGTGGCAACAAAACATTTTTTAAGGAATTTAAATTTCCCGTCCGCCTGTTGTCTTTTTTTTGAATTGTCGTTACACGTATTTCTTACCAGTATTCGTTACACGTATTTTTTATTATTTTATTTTTTCATTTAACATTTTTTTTTCAAATTACGGGCATAACCATGATAATTATTTTCTTCGGGGTTATGCAAGGATGCTCGTCTACGCCGGAAAATCGGAGAAAATTTAAATCAACATTCGACGAATTATGGCCGCAAATGCTGCGATAAGTGTGTAAAAATTGGAGTTCTAGATTGTTAATAAAATTAGGCTGGAGTTTATAGCTATTATTTTGACTTAAGTTCAATACCTAGATTTTTATGATAAATTCAAGATTTTATTTAGAGAACAATATTAGAATATCTAATCATCAAAATAGCAGAAGCGATCAGTATTGATTTCGACACCATTTCATCAGAGTTCTTTGTTCAATTCTACCACTTGTCAACGTGTATATTAGTGAGTAGGAGTATCAACCAAGTTTTTAAAAATGATATTTAAATACGAAGTCGGAAACTCAGCAATATCAGTATTATAGTGCAAAATAGTTTTGCATAAACTTAGGTCTTCAAAAAATATTGAAAGCTAAGTTTGAAGTTATTGAAAATTTTCAGATATTCTTACTTTTAAGGCTAAAGGTTTTGAGAAATGAAAAAAACTTAATGCGTTTTTAATCATGAATAAAGACGAATTGTGTTCCGGAACAGGACAATTCATATTTAAAATATATCCATTAATAACATTTGAGTGAGAATTTTATCACAAAAAGAGCAAATAAAAATAATTTCTTTACTGCTCTATTTCTTTAACGAATATCTTAATCTCGTTGGTAAAAAAATGCATATCTTCTAAACGAAATCCATAGCACTTGAATGCTCATAAAATGTGATGCGTCAGAGAAAATACGTATTTCATTATTCTGTTATATACCTATAGCCCACACATAAACTCTGATTAAGTGCCGTCAAATAGAGACAATGATAGCAATTAACGATGGCGATTTGTTTAGTAGCAACTACGAGTATATCTTATAAAAGTTAATGCAAGATCTTAAATAAAATATATTTAGCCTTGAGATTTATTAAATACAAAAGAAAAATAATAGTTTAATATACTAAAATATTTAATAGCATTATAGCAAAATTTGATAAGACAACATGCATCACGATATAAAATCTGGCAATATAAATTTTGAGTTAAGTTTCGAGGTTGCACTGATAAGACTTTAAACTATGTATTGTTTAAAAAACTACAAAATGTATGCAATTGTTAGTGGTACTTTGAAAGTTCAAGAGAAATCACGATCGGATATTAAAGATATGCGGTAAGTTTGTGTCAATTGTTCTAAAGTATTCGTTACATGATTTGTGGATATGTGGACACATTATCTACACAGGAAAAACTAAATTTCATTTTCTGTAAAGGAATTCAATGAAATAGCAAATATTTTGTCTAGGAACAGACCTACAAACAAATTTGTAAACATAGACAAAAATATCGCAAAAGTTTCATTGAAAAAAACGTGTTTTTTCAGTGAACAAATTGCTTAAATCTATAAAACAATTTGTCTAAAAATATTTACAGATTGTAAACAAACCAATTTACTAAATCAAACAAAAAGATATTCTGAAAAATATTAAACAATATTTTTGTATGAATTTATTAAACAATTCGTCTAAAAATACTAACAAATATCAAACAAAATAGTTTACTAAATCAAACAAAATTTTTTTAATATATCAATCAAAAATTTTGTCGGGTCATCATCATCATCATTATTATCATCATGCATTAAGCATTTATGAAATTTCACTGTGTTAAATGTGTTCAAGTCTGAATGTTTGCCTAAAGATTATGAAAGAAACAATGCGAATTAACGCAACGACATTAACGAATACATTCACTCAAAAATCTTCAGTAAACAAACTTGGTACAATCGCATCCCCCTTGCTATGATTGTTGTTGTTGTTATTTGTGTGAATGTCGTCATCGGGTTTGTTTTTTTTTTACATCACAGTTTTTCTTGTTGTTTTTGGTGTTTGCGTTCTAAATAAAATTGAAACAAACAATTCATAGATTATGGACAGAACATTTACTGAAAATTGAATTTACTTTTAGACAAACTTTTGTTTGAAAATTTTTTCGTGATGATTTTTTCTGTGTAACTATGTAGCTTAAAAGGCTCAAAAGTGTTAACAAAATTATATCTTTAGTGTACAAATACACTTTCTCTAAAGCAAAAATATATTTTAAAATTTATGGTTTGTGACCAGATATATTATTGGAGTGGCATTGAAAATTCAACTTTTGATTTTCATAAAAGTTTAGGCGTATTATTGTGACATTTAATCCAAAACCGATATGATGAAAATTCGAGCTGAGTAGAACAATCATAAGCTGGGTAGGATACCTCTACGCTGCGTAGAGCAGTTCTAGGCTTTGCCACAATAATCCGCCTAATATTTCAAGAAAATTCAAAGTTTAGTTTCTTCCATACATCCTTATGCCACGATATTGTGCCCAGCGAAAACTATTGAAAGTCACATTAATAAATATAATTATCTAATTTCTTGAGCTTTTCACATGTTTAATGAATATTGTTCATATATACTTAAGCATTCTTATACTCTCTGAGTTTTCGTCGGATTTCAATAGCTAACTTTAAGAATATGACATTTAAAACTCATATTGTACATTAGGTGAAAATAGAATAGGTTCTATTTTCAACTTAGCTTAGACGAAAAACTAAAAATTGTCTACTAGACACGATATCTTACTTTTACATGTTCAAATCAGACGAAAACTCAGACAGTGTAATGGCAACTTTAAGTATAAAAATCAAACCAAAAAAGTTTGATTTAAGTAAAATAAGAAATCGTGTTATTGGGAATTGTTGTGACAAAAATTCAAATTAACATCAATTTATCACAATCACAATAATAATGTTGGTTAATCTAACCAATTTAAATGGTTAACCTTACTGGTAATGTAAATTGTTGTTGCAATTTTTATGATTAAACAAATTTTATTGGTTAAAATAACCTGTTAAAGTTTTAAATAATTTCATGACTACAGTTAATTTTTGCTGTCGTTATATAACAAGATACTAAGATGCGATGCTCATTTTTAATTTAGTTTTTAATTATATTGCATCTTTATTTAGAGAAAAATTGGAAACCGTGTAGATAAAGAAAATTTTGACTGAACCATAGTTTGAACTTGCATGTTTCGCGATGTCCCATCAAATAAAAGCTGAAAAACAACTTTAGACGTGACCTAGCAAGAATTGATTAAAGAAAATGGTATTCAACTGTTTGACTGCGAACTGACACACTGGTGGTGATGTCTAAGTGGTTAAGAACTTTGATGAAATGACCGAGAGGTCTCGAAACATGCAAGTTCAATCTACCGTGCAGTGGAAAATTTGTATTTGTCAACAATATGCTTTACAATTTTTCTCTAAATAAAAATCCAATTTAACTAAAAATTAAATTAAAGCGAATTTAAGCCAAGACAACTAAAAGTTCTAAAAGTTCTTGAAATGTAAAATATAAATTTGGGAAAAAACCACTTTAAAAAATTTAAATTATTTTGAATAATTGAGTTGTGAATTTTTAGTCGAACTGCATGGTTTTTATACAAAGTTATTTAATTAGTTTGGCTTAAGCTCGTTTTCAGTTTAATCTTTCGATCAAATTATTATTTTTTTATTTAAGAAAGAAATTCTAAAGAAAGTAAATATGGAACATTTAAAGAAAAATTTGGATGTACGGAAGGTTGAACTGGCATCAAATGTTTCGAGAGCACCACAGCCTTCTCATCAGAGCCCTTTACCTACACTGCCGGCGACGGCTGCACAGAAAAAATTTAATTTCATTTTCTGTAAAAGAATTCAATGAAATAGTAAATATTTTGTCTATGAACGGTCCGTTCATTTCAAAGAAATTTCTAAATATAGACAAAAGTACCTCAACAATTTCATTGAAAAAAACGTGTTTTTTCAGTGAACAAATTGTTTAAATCTATAAAACAATTTGACTAAAAATATTTACAAATTGTATGCAAAACAATTTACTAAATCAAACAATAATATTTACTGGATTTTCTGAAATATATCAAACATTATTTCCGTCTGAATTTAATTAACTTAATCAAACAAAAATACAAACACAATTTTTGTCTGTGTCATAATCATCATCCATAAGCATTTATGAGATTTCACTTTGTTAAATGTGTTCAATTCCGAATGTTTATCTAAATACTTTAAAAAAATTAATGAGAATTAACGCAACCAAATTAACTAATCGATTCACTAAAAAATCTTTTGTAAATAAACTTGGTACAATCGCATCCCCCTTGCTATGATTGTTGTTGTTGTTATTTGTGTGTATATCGTCATCGGGGTGGTTTTTTACGGCACAGTTTTTATTGTTGTTTTTGGTGTTTGCGTTCTAAATAAAAGTCAAACAAACAATTCATAGATTATGGACAGAACATTTACTGAAAATTTAATTTATTTTTAGACAAACTGTTGTTTGAAAATTTGTTGGCGATAATTTTTTCTGTGTGCAACAACCACCTAGCGAAAATCCTGTATGTACATTAGTAGACCCAATTAACCGATGCATGTGTCGCATCGGTAAAGGTTCGGAACTTCACTAACTGTTTTTTATTTATCATGTTCAACTATTTCAAACTTTTTGATTTCTGTCTTACCAGCGTGAAATATCATCGATATTTTCAAATGGTGGCGACAAAATCTGTAAATTGAGCTTTCTAAAATATGTAGGATTTTCGCTAGGATGTTGTTGCTGCCGTCGCTGGTAGTGTTGGTAAAGGGCTCTGATGGGAAGACTGTGGTCGTCTCGAAACGTCTGATGTCAGTTCAATCTTCCGTACATCCAAATATTTCTTCAAATGTTCAATATTCACATGCTTTAGAATTTCTTTCTTAAATAAAAAATAATAATTTGATCGAAAGATTAAATTAAAAACGAGCTTAAGCCAAACTAATTAAATAGCTTTGGATTATTTTATATGGTTAAAATTACTAACTTAATTTTTAACAATTAAAGGCCCTTTTCACAATAAACTTTTAATCGAACATTGTGAAAAAACAGTTAGGTGGTGAAAGTTACCAATTTGAAATAATAACAACAAAAATAGTTATTTTACAAAAATTACTGTATGTAAATCAATCAAGTAACTGCATGTCTATGTTTACTTTGTGCTGTCGTTATTTAACAAGATGACTTGGCTTAGATGGTAAAGGCGTGAAGAATTAGGAGAACCTAAGCTAAAGATTAAAAATAAACATACTTGCTGGTTAAGTGTAAGCAAGAATCGAACCCGTTCTCCCTTTTAATAGTTTAGCATACTATCCACTATACTATAATTTCATAGGTTGATTTTAATATTTCTTATGGGTTGGTGGAATTCTAACTAATATAATTGGTTATATTTACCAATATTTTATTTTGGGCGTAACACGTGGTGATAAGACAGCACTAGTGATGATAGTGTAGCGGTTTCCGACAACAGCGTTGTTAAGTTCTGCTGCGTACATTGAAAATTAAATTAATGTTGACTTATTTCTTGGAATATTGATAATGTCTAACTCTTTCTGATTATAACGTTACAAACCATAATCCATTTGGATTCATTAAGATGAATGATTTACGACCTGCTGAAGTATTTCCATAATAAATAGCTTTTAAATTACTCTGGCTGGACTTAAATAACACTGTGATAGATTGGTTCAAGATATTGGTATTTTAATATTTTTATTTAGATACCCTATTATTCATTAAGAATCGATCTTATATCAAGTTATGTGAACAGAAAACGCTTATCTCAAAGTTATCATTTATAGAACCTATGGAACACATATGTTTTGTAAAATATTGCGTTGAAAGGAGTTTCTAACCTTTCTACTTTTCTTTTTTTAAAGCGAACTTTATTCGAGTGGTGTTATCATTATGCAACACAGAAATTTTCTCTAAATTAAATATTAAACTACTGCTATGATTAAATAAATTATTTTTATGCCACAATACACGTTTTTCGAATATTTTCTTGAAATATAACAAAATATAGAGAGCTTTTCCTAAAACTTACATATTGGTAAAAACTAGAGTGGTACTATAATTATGAAAAGCACTTTAGTATAATAATTACCTTCTGTGGTCGTGAAAAATACCATCTTCACATCAAATGCTAACCACAAAAGTTACACAAAGGGTTAACATAACATCAACTTAGCTGATGGCTTCAGCAGCAGGCGTAGTAAAATTTGTTTTTGTAGTTTTTACAGTGGAAACGTGGTGGCCATATTTGATAACACATTTCTTGAAATAATCGCTAATTAATTCGTAATGATTTAAATTTCAAATATTTAATAATTTAAATTTAAAATATTTGTGTCATATTCTCGCATAATTTAAGATTAATTGTGGTATCATCTATGACCTGTAAAAAATAAAAAATTTTAGGAAGCCTAAAACCATTTTCTTTTAAATTCAATTTTATATAATAACTTTTTATCAGTTTTGCACAGGCACAATTCAATTTTATTAACAGGACCTTAAATAATATTGGCTAGAGGGCACATCCACAGCAATAGCAAAAACTAAACATAATAGTGAAACTTTCCCGTACATCTTTAGTTAATTCTGTTCAACCACCCAGACAACACTAAGATTTTTTTATTATTTTTATTTCAAATCTTAAATCTAAACTTCGACACATTGCTTTTTATCATATACTACATACATTTTTATCAGCATTGTCTTCATAAATCTATTATTGTATGGAATTATTTCATGTATGTATGTGAAGATTTGTTTAAATTTAACCAGCGGAGACGCAATCCAAATTTTAAGCTAATTTTGCGGTTAACAGAGCACTGCTAAACGCACTGGTAGGGTTTGCAAATAATCGAAGATTTCCATAATCATGATTACGATTAAAAAATATGCGATTAATTGCGATTATCGTTTAATCGCGATTAAGCAAACAAATATACTATCATAATCTTATATTAAAACCAAAATTAATTTCGTAAATCATAAGTAATGATTCATAATGTACGAGTAACAAAGACAATACTTGATACACAGAAAGAAAAACGCCGTACAAAATTCAAGTATTTTCTACTTACTTTGAGTATTCTTATGTGAGCCACACACTTTGCGACCGTTGGTACAGCTCAGCTAGTTATCAAGTTGTATGTTTGTCGCACAAACGATACAATTTATTGTTCGATCTCATCACAACTTCATTTTGTAATCAACTTGTGAGCAAGTAGAGATCTCTCAATTTATGTTGTCCGTATATAATAATCACATTCAATGTTTACTGCAAGGTGGTAACAACAAGAATAAACACGTATACTACATGAAATAGTATACGATAGGTACACAAAAGTTGCTACAGTGTCATACAACGTGGCAAAAAATCAAAACTTTTTGATCGTTCGTACAACGTTGTACCAACGGTTGTAATGTCTATGCGTTATTTTATGTACCACTATTAGTATAAACAAAAATAAATATTAAATTAAAACAAATAAGTAAATATATTAAATTTATCTGTTCTGTTCCATGACTAAATAAGTGAAAGTTAGCCTGATTCGGCCTTGAATCAAGTACGCGGTGGGATTGATTATAAATTACGCAGTTAGGATTGTCAAGTACGCGGCGTTTGACAGCTACTTGTCGGCTATGCCCGAGCAATGAAAAATAAATAACAACAACAGCACAACAGTGATTTGTGGCTATCATCAAGCAAACAAAACATCAACACATATACGAGTACGACTGTGTATAAAGTTTATAAACATATTCGTACTTAAAATAAGAATTTTGAATGAACAAAGTCTAATCAGGCTAAAACTAAGTATTTTTCACTTGAATATTCCGACTTAATCAATCTTTCTGTACTTGATTTTAGAAAAACCTGGATTACCGTACTTTTGACACTGCTTTGGATTAATTTAGGTACGGATGGATTGATTTTTCTTTTCAATGTAGGAAACTTTTCCTAAAACAAAATATAACAAACAAATCTTTTTCTATCAAAAGGTCAAGGTCTTGTTTTTCATAATTTATATATTATTCGCTTTTCTATTTTTTATCGATTTCGTTATATGCATTTTTATATATTTTCTTTTTTTGTAATAGTACGGTTCCGCAAAAGAAGACAAACTGTATCTATCTGCCCATCGAATCAAAAATATTTTTATCAATAAAACAATGAAAATCGTTTAAGTTTAAATTTTCGCGGAAGCTGCGAGTCTGGTTTAATTTTGTGTATGCAGCCCATTTCAATCTCATGGATAATAAATTTTTATATGTATTTAGATGCTTTTTTTATTTATGTATGTATTTGTAAGTATCTCTGAAAATATAGATGAGCTCAAATTTATAATATCAACCCATCTATTGAATATGTGAAAACCCTTTAGATGTAACCGGAAAATGGTAGGCAAACCAACGCAATTGTCATTCCTAAAGATATGATTTTGTTTGGTTCCCAAATGAATGCAAAGTACAAATAACTTGAACACAACACCTTCAACTAAGGATAGCCTGATCTAAATTTATTAGGTGGTTTTATGAGTTCTACAAAAGATGTTTTACGCAGTTGACATATGGATGAGCACTAGAATTTTTTAGTTTTTTCTTACATACAAACTTGCAAGATCATTTGACATTAACTAATATCGTAATAATTAAAAAAAAAGAACTTCTAAATTTAAATAACCAAACAAATTATTAAAGTATGTATGTATTTATATGAGAAAAACAAAAAAACAACTGGTGTTGACGTTGGTAAAGATAACAAAATATGCACGAAAACGTCAAAATCATCATAAAAAAAGCTTTAAATTAAATTTTATGGATGATAAAAACAAACCCAAAGTAGAGGTCTAAAAACGAAAAATCAAAACAACATATTAGTGTTGTTTAGGTAGCTGGAAAAAACCTCGAACAAAATAATATTAGTACGTATTTATGTAGAGTTCCCAGTAAACATTTTTATGGCTAAAATGCTAATAAATATACCCTTCACTGCTTCTTCTTTGACATTTTAGCCAATTACTTTAACATGGCGATGTCATTGGAGGCAAGTACTTACCACATTTGATTACAAATAACCAGTTATAAAAGGGTACCCCCGTAGTCTGGTGGATAGTACCTATGCTAGACTATTAACCGGGAGGTCGCAGGTTCGCTTCCTGACAAGACCCTGGGTGTTTCTGCAGAAAACCCGAAAAGGCTTAAGCAATATGTGTGTTCGTTTAAAATATGACACTACAACTTATTTAGAAATGTTTTTATGGTGTCGTATGTGTTCAGCTGAATAATTTTCGCATAAAACCGTTCCTATTTTGAATTTTAATTTATGTATTTTTATTATACGTACATAAATATTTTTGATTTAATATTTTGATGTTTAGTTTTTGAAGTTTTTATAGTTTAGTATTTGAATATGACTGAGTAATCAAATGTTATATTTGAAATATTGTACTATGTTAGTATCTAAGACATTAGTACACGTTGTGAGTTCCTTTATTATATTATTTAATAGTATTTGTAATTGTAAATTGTTACGCTGCATTACAAATTCGTTAATAAAAATATTGTCTCATTGTTCTTTTCTCATTCACACCATTGGCCGCCATTGAATAAAATAAATTTCTCTAGATATTTATTCCTTTGCTGAGGGATCCCAGCAAAAACTTTTTAAAGCCCTTCCCCCTTCGCAACGCCTTTTCCTAAATTTTCAGTATAAATTATCTAGTCCGTAACAAATCCTTACCCTTATATATAAATTAGTATAGTAAATTTATTTTATATTTGGTTTATTTCACTAGTTATTTTTAAGCTTCGAGTAGTTAATTGGTGTGACCATGTAAGTATATTTGTAAAGGGTACCCTTAAAAGGGTCGGCCTCTATACAAAAAATAAAAGTTGTGATGGTCACCCCCTAGAATGAAAGATATGTCACTGAAGTTTCTAAAGCCGGATTTTTTTTGCCACGTCCCAAAATACAGCACTTTTTGTTTTTTATATACAGCGTAGCCATTTCAAGTTCGATCTGATCATATCGGTTATCGTTGTTCATGGCTTGAATATAATTTCATTTTGGCCTCTGGTAACTTTTTAATCCGACATTAAATTCCGAGCGCCACTTAGACATCTCGGACTCTTCCCTCCTAATGTACATTTTTTATAGACAAAAAGTCGTTTTAAAACTTAGTGTGTCTAGCTTTTAATATAACCACTTTTATGCCACGCCCCGAAATTACGGTTATATTTTCTTTTTCACATACAAGTTACTTTGGAGTGGGTAGATCCCAATAAAAAACAAAAAAAATTCACTAGTCATCCCCTGAATGAAAGATATATTAATTACGTTTCTAGAACTGTAAACAAATATTTTTGCCACGCCCCAAAATACAGCAGTTTTAATTTTGTATATATTGCATTGCTATTTAATGTCCGATCTCATCATATAGCTTATCGTTGTTTATGGCTTAATTTTTGCCTTTGTGGACTTTCGAATCCGACATCAAATTTTGGGCACCCCTTATGCCATTTCGGATCCTTCCCTCCTACTGTCCAAAATTTTGAACGACATACAAAGTTTTAGGAGAGCTTTTTTGCCACGTGCAAGAAATTTAACATTAGGAGGAAAGGATCCTTAATGTCATAAGTGACGCCCAGAATTTGATGTCGGAATCAAAAGTCACCTGAAGCGAAAATTAAGCCACTCTCAAGCCATAAACAACAACGATATGCGATATCGGACTTTAAATAACAATGCAATATATATAATATTAAAAGTGCTGTATTTTGGGCCGCGGCAAAAAAAAATTTTAGCAGTTCTAGAAAGTTCATTGATAAACCTTTTATTCCAGGTGGTGATTGGTGAAAATTTTTCTGTTTTGTATTGGGATCTACCCAGTCTAAAGTAATTTGTATGCGAAAAAGAAAAACGAGGCTTAATTTTGGGGCGTAAAATAAAAGTGAGTATATTAAAAGCCAGATATAAAAAGCTTTAGAAGGGCTTTCTTGTCATGTTAAAAAAAATGAACACTAGGAGGGAAGGATCCCAAATAGTATAAGTGGCACCCAGAATTTGATGTCGGATTAAGAACCCAGCCGAGGAAAAAATTAAGCCACTGTCAAGCTATAAAGAACGACATGCGATATGATGAGATCGGACTTTAAATGGCGCCGCTATATATAAAAAACTAAAAGTGGTGTATTTTGGGGCGTGGCAAAAAATGTTTTTACTGTTTTGGAAATGTCATTGGCATATCTTTCAGTCTAGGGCTGACTGGTGCAATTTTTTTTTTTACCCACCATATTTTGAACTTCAGGAACAAAAATAAGTATTTATCGATTAAATCTATAAGTAGTTGGGCAAGCAAGAAAAGTTTTTGCTGGGATTGCACTAGGCTAGGCAGATGGGCTTGAATGAGCTTGATTGCGGGAATTTTTAAATTCGCAGGTTTGAAAAGCCCATTGTCAAATTTTTTTATTATGTCGGCAATATGACCCTGAAGTATGATTGAATTTTCAGCTGTATTCATTTTTTAATTTGTTTGTAGCAGCCGCCAAGTTTAGATGTGTTTTATGAGATCTTCAATTTTCGTACTTGTCGAGCCTTTTTCGGTCTTGGCGAGCCAGTATCCCCATTTCCACGTACTATCCCTAAGCCCATGTTTCGTCACCTGTTATAATATGTTTCATTAATTCTCCATCGTCGTTGACTTCATTTTGCTGACACGCGTTCATCAAAAACATACGAAAAAATAGCATGCATTGACTTCTCTGATTGTGGATTTGTTTTATTCCAAAGAAATTTCTAAGTCAAGCTCAAGTTCGTTTGTTTTATTTTTATGGCAAAAAAAAAAATAATAAAGTGTGCTTGAAGTGTACGTCAAAACAAAATTCACACGATGAAATACATCTTGAAATTTTCGTCAAGAAATTTTTTATTTGTGCAGAAGCAGCTGGGATAAATAAACCTGAAAAAAAAATTTTCTGAAATTGCATTTCATAGTACTTTCTTCACATAACTTGCTTCCCTTCCTATCATATTGGCAAATGAAAAAGATCCATGCAACAAATTTCATTAAATATTTCACTGTGTAAATTTATTCCAACAAAATTTTATTTTGAGAAGAAAGAGTTGTTTGGAAACATTGAAAAATATTTCAGGAATTAACTTGATTAATTTACTCAATTTTTTCGAACTCTTGTTAGCAAATGCCTCAAGGAAAATATACATTTTGATTATCAACACGCGTACAACTGAATTAATAATATACACATGAACTCATATGAAGAAATATGGTGATCTAAGAAAAGTGGCATGTTGCTTTAGTTCTTCTTATCTAAATTTATTTAGTTGTGTTAATTATTTTAAATTTTACCAAAAATAAACTCTAGCAATAGAATATATATGTTTGGATATCAAATATCAAGATAGATTTAAACTAGGGAAGTAACGATACGCCATTTTGCCGATACGATACCGATACCGATACACAAAAAGAAATATCGGCGATACCGATACCGATACGCAAATTTAAATTGAGTTCAAGTTTAAACTAACAAAGCTCAAGTAGTGCAATTTTTTTATTATACAAAATAACACTGTAAAACCTGTTCAACATTTCACGTGAAATGTTCTCAAAATACATATAAAAAAATTGGCATGAATTGTTCCTGAAAAAATTCTGCATGAGTTATACTCTGGATTTCTTGAGGAAAACACATGAAATGTAACTGCATTTTAAAATTTCATGCGAAATAATCACCCCTATCGCGAATAACAAGTGAAATTTATGTTCCCATGAAATTTTCATTTCCCTTCGAGGGAAAATTGCTATCGTGAAGTTCCCGTGAATATTTTTCTCGCTATAAGTTCTCAGTGAATAAGAATAATAATAATAATAATAATAATAATAATCAAATCAATTAAAAATTACAGAAATTTTTTAATAAAAAAATGCAGTGCTAAGAATCGGAACTATTTTAGCATTCTAAGAGGAATCTAAACATAATCGAATTATTCGTCCAGGATTTCTAGATGCATCCCATGTCTTGGAGTACCCGAGCCATTGAAGGCAGCTTAATTCAATCAAATAGTTTTTTGGTGTTAAATTAAATTTTCTCAAGAGTGAGTAAAACTGGGGTTTTAAATATTTTGGACACGATGAGTGATTCTCTGCAGACGCGGAAAAAGCATTTGCTGTTCCATCACCACAAAACTTGGCTCATGTGTGATAGAAAGGTGTTGCTAGGAGTTAGCAATAAATATTAAAATAAATGTGTTAAAATTAAGATAAATGAACACTATTTACTGATCTTGCCCTAAAAATAAATATTTATAAGTTTTAATAATTAATTGGAAGGATAATATAGCAATTACATGATGTATTTCTCCAGTTCACCTGCTAAAATAAAGTGAAAAAAAAACATGGGAAAAGGGAAAAATTCCACGTGAAAAAAAACATTCATGATAAGGGGAATTTTTCCAATTTTTATTCACGATCGCAAAAGAAGGGAAAGGGAAAGCTTTTCGAGGGAAAACATATTCACGATAGGGGTGAATATGACTGGCATTTGTTTCGCATGAAATTTACAACAAACACATGGAATATTTTTACAAACGCAAGAAATTGTCGCATAGTTTAAGGGCTAGTCAATATTGGGTACATGTAAAATTTTACGAATGAAATAATCAATGTTGCTCAACATTTTCACAAATTTAAACAGAGTACCAGGCTTAAGAGATTAAGAATATTTAAAATTGATATTAAGCTAGTATAAAAAATTACAAGTAATTTTTAAGGAACTACATTTTCGTTGCCTCTAAAGAATCTATATTAAAAATATTTATGATAATTAGTAGAAAAGCAAATAAAATTTTATTTAAGTCATACAAAAATTTTTAATTCCTTTATAATTTTCAAAACTATTAGCCATGCTTAAAAAACGATTTTTTAAAGGACATTTATCAACTAATATTCTTCTAAATAACTTAATAGGTTAATTGTTAAAATTATTCTAAAAGTTTATATTTATTCACCTTAATTTACATGATAGCAATGTTTTGCGTTTAAGTTCGCATAAAAGGAAAGAAGTTGCGGAAATGGGTAATTTTTCATCCTTGTTCCTAGAACGCCAAAAAAGAAATTTTTCTTAAAATCGTTTCCAATTCGGTGATTGGTAATCGAAAAAAGTTCTTGCAATGACAAGCACATGCAAAAATCATTAGAAATTATCTAAATTTGCACTACTTCCGGATGACAAATTCTACATTTTCATGGCTTCTATGAGGAATCTATTTTTTATTTTGCTGGGAATAATATAAAAAAAAACAACGAATTGAATTTGAATTCATGGTAAAATTAACTAAAAGTAAATAATTTTTTTTTACAAGATAACAGCGTGAAATATTATTAATAATTTAAATTGATATTAATAAGATTTAAAAAACAATGAATTGAATTTGTATTCATGGTGAAATTAACAAAAAAATATTAATAAGAAAGTATCGTCGTATCAACAGTAGAATATCGCCGATGCCGATGCCGATGCATCAGGAAATCTGAAATATCGCCGATATATCGGTATCGGTATCGGTTACGTCCCTAATTTAAACGTATTATAAATTCAAAATAATACACACAAAAAAATGGAATGTAAAATCTACATGAAACAACCCACTAAACCTGAGATTCGAAATAAAAGAAGGTTCGCTAAAACGAAGAATTTTCGAAACAAATTTGTTCGATAATTTTCGAAACGATTTGTTCGAATGTTCGCAAATTCGAACTTTTGTCGATAATGTTGCGACAATAAGCTCAATTGCCAAATTTTATAAAATGTGAATATTCGCAGCATCGAAATATGTCTCGATAAGAAGCGCAATTGCCAAATTTCATAAAATGTGAATGTTCGCAGCATTGAACTATTTTCGATAGTTTATCGAATGTGTAATTTACATTCATGTGTGCAATAATTGAATATAAAAAAAAATTTGCCACGATAGCCTAGTGGATGTGTGCTAATCTGTTAGCCTGGCGGTACCGTGTTCGAATCTGATTGACTGCAGCCTAAGTTACAATTTTAAATAAATAAATATTCCATTTACATTAAAATAGATAAATTAAAAAAAATAAAGATAACAATCTTGAAAAATTACTTTTTCCTGCATTTTTGTGGTATCGATATTTCTTCGATATTGGTTCGCTTTTGATTTGTCAGCGAAACATCGAAATCGAAAGATTTTTTCTCTTTCCGACTTCGATAGCCGTTCTCGAGTGTTTTGTCCGAGAAATGTGTAAGCAACATTCGAATGCGATATTATTTTCAAATGTTTTGGTTTTCTGGGAAGAAATATTTGTCGTTTAAGTGTGTTAGTGTTTATTTGCTTTGTTCATTAATGAACAAATAATTGCTACAGTTCACTGTTGTGCTTATAAACATATATGTTCGATAAATGCTCGTGAATCTAAAAAAATCGAATGTTCGCAAATGCGAGCTTTTGTCGATAATGTTGCGACAATAAGCTCAATTGCCAAATTTCATAAAATGTGAATGTTCGCAGCATCGAAATATGTCTCGATAAGAAGCGCAATTGGCAAATTTCCTAAAATGTGAATGTTCGCAGCATTGAAATATTTTCGATAATATATCGAATTTACATTCATGTGTGCAATAATTGAATAGAGTACAATACAAAGTTTTCTGATGCCTATGCTAATAACCATCACTTCAGTAAAATAATTAATAGAATAGCTACATCAAAGTCATGTTGTTTCAGCTTGATATAACTATAATTCAACATAATTCTGCGTGTTGTTCCAATATCAAATTCCTGTTGTTTCAACTCGAAATAACATTGATTTACCATGATTTTTCGTATTATTTCAGTATCAACTTCATTTTGATTTAACTGTGCTGCAATATTAAATCAATATGAAATATAGTTAATTCAAAAGGATCAATGTCCCTTCAAGATTATTGTAAATCATGTTGAATTAACATGAAACGCCTATGAAGCAAAATCACTACCGAAGTATTTAACCTGGTTTTCGACGATTTTACATTAAAATTTGTCTGTGTGTAGGGGATCCGCGTGCAAGCAGCAAAGTGCATGAAGGGTCCGCGAGCCAACAAGCGGTGAGAACCCCTGTTCTAGAATATATTTATCACAAAAAAATTAAAATTAAGCACGTCGTAATGAGAAAGCTCTGAAACTAGTTAGTCCCTCTAATTTTTGGACAAGTTTTAGTTATACAAGACTTAGCTGTATAACCAAGCTTAATTCGAAGCGGAGGGGGTCGGGTCGAATCATTGTTTGGTTTTATACAAACTAGCTTATATTCAAATTTCAAACTATTTTTTTTTTAATTATGGCAGTAAGTAAATATCCCAGCAAAACAAGTTGGAACTTGTTCTAATGGCATAACATTTTCATTGTCATACCAACCAGTGGAAATGCTAAATATAATATTCTAAGACTGCTGTTTGCCAGCAACATTTGTTCTAGATAACATTTTAGTCGCCTACTAGTCAACTCTTTGGATCAGTTCCGCCCTAAGACAACCACATATTAGATTAATTAATGAATGATTGAAAATGTAACTAATTTCATTTCAATTCAATGATTTTGCTAAAGATTTGTATGCTCTCTTTTTGCTGGGATCTCAATTAAAAGAAAAAACAACCAAAATTTTAAATGGAAACTTTACCCATAAGTTGAAATTTATAAAAGATAAGATAATCTTAATAGTATGATATTAGAAAGCTGAAAAAGCCAAAGTAGTTTTTAGTACAGTTTAGGCAATTGAAAGGAAGTCATAATAGATTTCTGAAATGTTCAAGATCATTTTTGCATTATATTTGATTTTTGCGGCGGCTAAAGCAGAGGTGAGTGAACTTTGTGCAAATGGAGGCTTTTGAAAGAAGCGTATATAAAATTTCAGATAAAAATTATTGCTAAAGCCTTAGAAAAACAATGAATTTGGCTTTTAATAGATAATTTTAAAGCTTGTGAATAACTGTTAAATATTTCTTGTAGGTCGAATATTTAAAAGGCTATAGTACACCAGAACTGCACTTTGATGATTACATCAGTTTGCACCGACAACAGTATGCTAAAGTTATAAAGAATTACGATGCAATATTGGAAAACTTTAGAGAACGATATTTAGCACGACTAGACATAATAACAGTACAACTGGAATTACTCACTGACGTCGTAGTTCGAAACGAACAATATTTATATCCTCTGGAGTTGGTGAGTGAAGTTCACAGGAAATGTATCAGCAAATATCGTCCTGATCTCCCAGCTTGGGACTATCCAAAAAATGAAGTCGCTAGATGTGGGGCAGATCTCTACGACAAGAGTGAGAGTATAATATATAAACCCTTTAAAATCAGAAACATATTGCAAGAGTATTACGAAAGCATTTTTGAAGAAGAGATTAAAGACTGTGCCAAAAATCATTATTCAGTTAAAGATTACGAAAAATGTATTTTCTATGTGGTAAATATTTTTTACATTTATTTAATTTTCTAATGATCTCTTTTTAATTTTTGTTTGTTTTGTTTTTTTTTACTTATTAGGTCCACAACACTAACATTTACATTAACGAAAATAAAGAATCTTTCACTGTTCAAATGGATGCTGCTGAATGCGACGCAAAAGCAAATATAAGGCAAGCATACCGCTGCAATTTTCGTGTCCAATCTTATGCAACTTCGAAAATCTCTGAGGCTAATGTCTTGATTAAAAATTGTATTGACAATAAATATCGGTGCGAGCCATGTGAATATAATTGCTCTGAGATCCGCTATGTGAATAAGGATTACATGAACAAAACAATGTTAAATCCCTTGAATGAATATGATCACAATGTTAAATGTGTAATGTTACAAGTAATTAACTGAAAATTATATTACTTCAATAGTATAGTGTAGTAAAATTATATTGCTTCAATAGTATCATAACTTCAAAAACCTGATTTTTGAGTTAATAATGCAGAATCCATAATGATTCCGTTTTTTATATTGTGTAAAACTTTCATAAAAATATCTTATATATTTACTCACCTCTTGGGAGAAGAATGTATTTATATCTTTCCATTAAGTTGTATGTAAAATGAAGACTTGAAAGTAATTTTCAGCAAAACTAGGTGTTTTTGAGTTATGACACTATTGAAGTAAATGAGCGATATGTACACAAATAGTTGAATAAAAATAAATATGTATAAAACTATAAAGCCTTAACCAGGTTTTGTCCTACAAGAGATCAGCAATGCTACCAGTGAAACAAAAACCTCTACAGATGCTCGTCAAATTTTATACAAAATAATAAGAGATAGTAGAAAAAAATTATTTATTGCCAAAAGTTTTTTTACAGCCGTAATCTAAAAAGTCCGTTGAATATTGAATTTTCAACAAGTTTCGCAAAAAAAAGGAAAACACAATCACTAAAATCGTCGAAAATCAGTTTGATTTAAAATTTTTCGGTAGTGATTTTGGTTCACTGTCGTTTCCTGTTAATTGGACATGATGTACAATAATCTTGTAGGAATATTTATCGTTTTGAATTTGCTATATTTCATGTTGATTTAATATTGCAGTACAGTTAAATCAAAATGAAGTTGATACTGAAATAATACGAAAAATTTGTTTTATGTGCTCATTCTCTTACTAAGTACAATAGATTTATGTCCTAGAGAAATTATTGCATAAATTCTAGTATTTTGCAAATATCTAGTTATGCTGCATATTCAAAGTAGAATATTACAAAAACTATACAATTTTAAATTTTGTTTAAACTTAAAAGAAGATTTATTCAATATTGTACTTTTGTGGCTTACTGAGTCATTGCACCAAGCCTCTCAATTAAACTGTGTTTTCTTTATCTACTTTTCAGAATATTAAAATTCTTTAAGATACATTTCCACTTGGCAAATATTTGCCCAAAAAACGTAACCACTACTTTTGCTAAGAGTTAGTGTGATTTAACTTGGTTTTTATATCACAAAATAAAGTTAATTATGCTGCAAAAAGCTATTTTTATAACTATTAGTTTTAATATATGCGAACCAATATTTAAAAAAATATGGGAATTAAAGGAAATACAACTTTAGTTTGTCTGTTGGTCACGTCTTTTCGGCAAATATTTGCCAATTGTGACCGTACTTTTACAATCTGTAAATATTTATAGAAGTTATGAGCCCAATAATGTTCTTGATGATCGAGGCAGTCAACTTTGACACCCTGTAGCCCACCTTGTCTTTTAACATGGTGGTCAGGACTGTCATTTTCTTAAATATTGGGTCCTCCTCTATGATTTTTCCACATATCACTTTGTAATCGGATCGCAAGTTTTGAAGATACAGATTTATTATCACTATTTTGGGCGACGTGATATCTAAAATCTAAGCAAAAAAATTTAGTCTCACTTCTGTATCATTCTTTATTTAAATAACACTTTTCATTCCAATGGACGTAACATTAAACAACTTGTACGATTATCACGTCCATAAAATGGATTCAACATTGTTTGGTTTTTATAATCAACTTTGAAATCATAGGATTCCCGGCAAGTAAAACCTTCATCACATGGTTTGCACTCATCCTTGCCCAAAAGACAATTATTTATTTGAACATTTGCCTCAGCAACGATAGAGATTGTACGAGTTTGAATACTGTAACTGCAATCTAAAGCTTTTTTAATATTTGCCTTTCCCGTACATTCGGCTGCATCCATGTAGGTGTCAAATAATTTTTGATTGCTTACAAAGTAAGTGTTAGTAGTGGTGGTCTAGAAAGTACAAAAAAAAGTTAATTGAAAAAGAAAACTCTACAGAATTAAATATTTTTATAAATTACTCACCACAGTGGTAACGCAAGATGTATAATTTGCTGTTCTATTGTCGTAATTCTTGGCGCAGTTTGTTATCTCTTTTTCAAAATAGTTTGTGTAATAGTTTTGCAAGGAATTTCTAGTACTAAGCGAGCTACTTAACAAGCTACTGATCTGATTTGTGGCTTGAGTAATACAACTAGTTATAGATGTTTTCGTATATGCTACAGTTGGTATGGAAGAACGATATTTTATTACACATTGTTTGCTAAAGTCGCTGAGAAGCTCCAATGGATTCAAACGCTCTTCGGTCTGGACTATACTACTAGTGACCATATCAAGTTGTACATTTATTCCATCTACACGGCCTGAATAATATTCTCTAAAGTTATCCATTTTTGTATCATACTCGTTTAAAGCTTTCGCATATTGTTGGCGGTTTAGATTGATGTAATCATCGGTTCGAGCTGCTAAGTTATTGTTATAAGTGGTTATTTGTTGCACCTGTAAGAATTATTTTATATACATATAAAAGGAAAAGGAACAATTAGTAATCTTAATTTAAAATTTAACTCACCTGTGCTTTGGCCATAACCAGAACTGCATATAATACTAAAATTGTTTTATACATCTTCAAAATCAATTTGTGATTTCTTTTCGACTTCCTTAATACTACTAAATATAATATCTCTACATTTCCTGCTTTTTATATTACTTTTTAAAGATTTTTTTTATCTTTTCAATTCATAAACTTGTAACTTTATTTCTTTATGAAATTTCCTTCTAAATTATGGGTACTTTTTTTCATTGTCTTATCAATTTGGAACATTTAATTGTTTCACTTGAAATTATATTACTAATTTATTTCTGATTACAAGCACACACATATTTTTCTTTTCACATTAATAAATTCGCAAGTGTTTGATTGCTTAATTTAAGATATTTATTTAATATTAACAAGGTATTATTGTCAGTTTTTATAGATACTAATTTTTATTGGTTTGTTTGTAAGTGGAAATAAATTTTAATTTCACCTGTCTTATCAGTTATGTTTGCAGTTTTTTTGCTGTTAGTTAAAGTCTGTTTAACTTTTAGTCAGTTAAAGTTGATAGATATTAAATTCAGGCGGTTCAGTTTAAAATTTTTTCTTATAAAAGGGACTTAGTAAATTTACTGGTGTCTACAATGTATGACTGATTTTGTCGAGCTGCTTTGGACTTTATTCAAAATAGTTTTTTTATTTAGCTTCAAGGTCGTTAATTGGTTGAACGATTCATAATTATACTCTAAAAAGGTACCACTGCAAAGTGGTTCCTATTGCAAAAACAATGGCAACATATATGTATTTTTAGAGCGATTACAAAACGATGTGTGTATAAACTCATAGAGGGAGTCCTAATCTTTAAGACAATAAAGCTCTTGACCACCCTGTTGAAAGGTACGGTGGGCTGCAGGGTGTCAAAGTTGAATATCTCGGGCTTCAAAAACGTTGTTGGTCTCATAACTTTTACAAAAGTCAACCGATTTTAATGAATTTAAATTTTCTGAAAAGTTTAGAAGTAAATAAAGCAAACGCAGTTTAACTTATTAAGATATTGCTAATAATTGCAAAGATATTTTGATTTGAGTTTTGTTATATCTGTTTTTGTCTCCGATAATAGCATTGCGAAAACTAAAAAAAATATTTTATGAATTATACGACAATCCCTAATGAAATGCAGAAAAATATTTTTAATTTTCTAAATTCATGTGGTCGTGGATATAATCAAAGACAAGACTTTCAAAAGAGAGTGCAAAATGGCTTAAATGGCAAAAATAGAGCTTACTTCTCAAATAATTTTTCCGACTTTCTTCGGGTGGTATAAGCACTAAAGAACTTTGACGAGAAGACCAGGAGGTTTCGAAACATGTCAGTTCAACTATCCGCGCAGTCAACAATTTTTTTTTATACATGCTTCACATTTATCTCTAAATAAAAATATAATTTAATTGAAAAATTAAATTAAAATCGAACTCAAACCAAAAAAAATTATTTCTTTGTATTTCAGGCCCAAAAAAGGTCATTTCACTAAAAATACGGTAAAACAAAATTTTGTTTGGAAACTCAATTAACAAAAGTTACGATTTCCGTATAACACACACACACACAATAAAATTTTTGCTGCTGCATGAAAATAGTGATTTTTATCAATTAAGTTTCCTCATTTAATTGTGAATAAAATCAGGGCTCAAATCGTCACATCCGTGAACGTACAACTCGTCACGTAAAAACTCAATTTTCGGATTATGACATACGTGAACGTACTGTAATCCCATACAGTTTATACGATTGACGTATAACGTAATTCATTTTAGTAGGATTGCCGATACGAGCACGGATGTGACGATTTGAGCCCAGATCGATTTTACTAAAACACGGCTAGTCAGGAGTGGATTATGGTAAAAATTCCAAAAAAAGTCTTTCTGTAAACCGTCTTTGTCATTCTTCTTTATTCCGAGTTTATCCCACTTTACCAAGACTTTCATTAATGATATCGATTTCGAATATATCTCGAACATTTATCGTGTAAAACTATCGAGAATGACACTCAAAAATGAATCGAAAAAAGCTTACCTGTCGCTAGTTTTGTTTCAAAAAACATTCAATTTCGAAGGTTCGTTAGCAATATCAAAAGTGAGCCATTATCGAACAAATTTCGATATCGCAAAAAGGCAGGAGCAAAAGCAATTTCTTAAGATTATTATCTTTATTTTTAATTAATTTATTTTATTTATTTTTTAATTCCTTAACTTACGCTGCAGTCAATCAGATTTGAAAATGGCACCTCCAGGCTAACAGACTAATACACATCCACTAGGCTATCGTGGCAAATTTTTTGCTGTTCAATTATTGCACATATGCACGTATGTGTTATTTTAATTCTTTAACTTACGATGCAGTCAGACAGAATCGAACACGTCACCTCTTGGTTAACAGACTAACGCACATCCACTAGGCTATCGTCACACATTCGAAAAATTATCGAGAGAAGTTCGTTTTAGCGAACATTCGATTCTTCTATAGATTCGGGAAGAAATATCGAAGAGTTTTGTTTTGAAATTTCTTCGCTTTAGCGAACATTCGTTTATATCGAATCTCTGGTCAAGTGGGATGGCACATGCGCCAAAACAATAATAAGCTGGATAAATTTTTTTTTGCCTAAAGCACCGGTTGCAAGTGGTCGAATTTGAACCACCGGGCGGGGTCCTAGTTCAAATAAATTGCTTATGAATACTGCTGTTATTTTATTTAAAAACCTTTGCGTACGGTAATTTCTTCTCAAAAACGGTAATTTTTCGAGGGCCGTACTATAATGTATAAATAAAAGCTAACATCACTGCCCTACAGTTCGACTAAAATTCATAATTTTCAATATTTATATTTTTCTTTTTCAATATTTCAAAAGCATCGACTTCAGAAATAGATGCTGATGAAATTTTAAATCGATTAAGTCATGCATGCTACATCTAGCATTGAATGAAAATAGTGAATTTTTCTTCTAAATTCTAAATTAATAGCCTAAGAAAAGAAATCACATCGGGTTTTAGAAATTTCTTTACAAATTATATCAGATACGTTTAATATAATTGATCTGGTGTTAATTTGTTACCCGCCCGCTCACAAACGTAGCCAGGGTACCAGATTTTCGAAAAGTAGTCCAGAAGCATTCAATGAACTGGATGAAAATTGTACTAAAGTATTTAATTGTAGTAAACTATTTATTAAACAAACATACCAATTTTCTTAAGCTTAATGGCGTTTTCTTTTCTAGAAAAAATTTAAATTTTTTTTAGTTTTTATCAAAAAAAAAAATAGCGATTTAGCATTCCTGTAAAGCAAAAATTTAGTTTCGTAAGAGATGATACAATTATTTCTAATAAATTCAATTCATCGAAAAAAGTTTATATTGCAAATTTTCATTAAAAAGTGCAAACAATGCAACATTTTTTTGTAGGAAAAAAAACGGCATAAGCAAATCTACAGATATATGCCCTTCCAAAAAAAAATTTTGTTTGTTTTTTATATGTAAAATCCTGAAAACCCCGGTATTTTCGGGTTTGGGTTTCCCCGTTTGGTATCTCGGAACAAATCCAGTTTGTCAACGCACCTCCAAATAAAATAAAAATTACATAGGTTGATAGAAAATTAAAAAATAAGAAGAAAAAATCAAATGGTAAAAGTCTCGGAAACGCATAGTTTTCTACTATATTTCTGAACGTATATGGCCAATATTGGTATCATTTGAAAGCTTTTAAAGATATTTTTCTGAATATTTTAAAAAATATTTAGATTTTGAGCTCTTTATTGCCAATACAGTTTTTACAAAATTTCACATCAAAATGTAACAGATGTGCTCTAGGTAAATTTTATTTAAATTAAAGTGTAATAAAAATTTTATTGGTAACAAAGAACAGCTTCGCTAACTAAAGCATCCGTGCATAGCCGGTGTTCGCCCGGGCTCAAGGATTTTCCCCTCTATGGTATAACAAACACTGGCTTCACTAACTAAAGCTTCCCTGCATAGCCAGTCTTCGGCTGGGGTCAAGGATTTTCTCCTCTGTGGAATAACAAACACCGGCTTCGCTAACTAAAACTTCCCTGCATTGCCGGCCTTCGGCCGGGCTCAAGGATGTTCTTCTCTGTGGTATAACAAACACCGGCTGCGCTAACTAAAGCTTCCCTGCATAGCCGGCCATCGGTCGGGCTCACAGGTTTTCTCTGTGGTATAGAAACACCGGCTTCGCTAACTAAAGCTTTCATGCATAGCCGGCCTTTGGCCGGGCTTACAGATTTTCTCCTCTGTGGTATAACAAACACCGGCTTCGCTAACTAAATTTTCCCTTCATATCCGGCCTTCGGCTATGTAATAAAAAAAAATAAATTATAAGTTATTTGTTTAATAGTTCCTAAAAACTTGTATTTTCGTAAATTCGTCCCGCTTCTTAATGGGCTAAGAAGTTTTAAATAAATTTTGAATATCCAGAAAGATCTATTCAAAAGCTTTCAAATGGTACCAATATTGGACATACGCGTTCAAAAATGTAATGGAAAATCACATTTATATATGAAAATTTTATAGGGCCATAACTCAACAACTATGCGTTTCCGAGACTTTTACCATGTTATTATTCTTCTTATATTTAAATTTTCTATCGCCTTATGTAATTTATTATTTTATTTGGAGAAGCGTTGGTAAACTACATAGATTTAAGCCCAATAATATACATACATACCTAAAACTGTACGACAAAAAATTGTGTAGCATATTTATATACATATGTATGTATAATATATTTTAACTTCACTCACCTCTTAATTTTGCATACAAATTTATTCACCTAAAATTTTTTTTATTTATTAAACGCCCGAATAAAAAGCCGCTTTATTCATAATATTTCATATACTGGCAACTCTTAACACACACTTCTTTTTTTTGACTTGACGTTGTTTTATGTAAATAAAACATAAACAAATTTGCTCTGCTTTTTCTATTGAAAATTTTTCTTTTTTCTCTTACATTTCTTTTATGCCTAAACACAAAACAACAAAAGCACATACACAATGCAAATTCAGCTTAGAGCTTTCAAGTAAAAACAGTAACAATACCGCCATTAACAACAACAATACCATTCTACTTTTGCATGGAGGCATGTACTACGTATGTGTGTATCTATTGCATATATATTACATATTTATATTTATTTCATTCAATGATTTACTTTAATAAAAACTAAACTTTAACACCATTTTATTGCACTTTTAATTGATTTATTATTAAATTACGTACATACTTATATTAATGCCAGCAATATTTTATTAATTTGCTATGTATTAAACACTTCAGCATAATTTAACGAATAATTGTACCGGAACTAAAACTTTTCGCGACTGTTTTTAGCAATGAGCACGTGAAAACTAAATTGTTTGGCCATTACAGCAGAGTTGCCAATTATTAGAGAACTCGCCTGATTGATAGGATTTTATTAAATTCTGTGATAGGTATTCATACATACATACTAACATATATAATATACAAGGAGTTTGAAATAGAGCAGATAATTCTGATTTAGAACCATAACTGGAAAAAACGTGATTTTTTAAATTAATAGTGCATTACTAATCGTCATATCGTTCTTCATATTGTGTAAAAATATCATACAAACATATATCTTGTACATGCATACATATGTATACTCAACTCTTTAGAGAAGAATAAACTTTTCTTTTACCATTAAGTTGTTAGTAAATTCATATTCGTTATTATTCTTACGTCGACTGTTGAAAGTGCTGCGCAATTGTTCATAAAGCGTTTTGTGATTTTGCTTTGCCTGAAACTGACGTATTTTTCAAAAGCATAAGCAGAAGTAAAATCAAATGAAATGAAAATCATTGAAGTTTTTTAAACACTGATTTTAAGTTCGAGGTACATATGTAGGTTGTATTGAGAGCAAATTGCACTTTTAAACAAAAGCATGGCGATGTAGGAGTAGGGAGACGGGTCTGATCACACAGATCTATTATTAATTTGTCTATATCTGCACAGCAATGGGGTAGCGAAGCACACCGGGTATTGCTAGTTGCAATAAAATTGTACAATTTTTCATATCGTACAATAATATCGCCAATGTGTATGTCATATTAGAATGTTGCACAATATATTGGGAAATTAAAAGCCTCTTGATTTTTATTGCACATTCAAAAAAATTTTGTAATGTGTTGGCAACATTGTTCATTGTTATGATTACTTTATCACTGTCAGGAAAATTGTCCAATATTTTGTTTAAACTCCTAAACGTCAAAATGCATTACAGTGATGCAAAGTCTTATGTGCTTTGTTGTTGTCCAATGTAAAGTTGCATCACTGCAATGAATTTTCGCGTTTAGGAAGTCGGCCTATTGTATAGTATAGGTCATGGTATAGGCCAAAACGACAATAATATGTACAATAACGGCAGCTTTAGTGACTTAAGGTTCAATTAGACGTGCTATAACCATAACCATAGAAAACAGCTGTTCGATCCAACCTTATGTAGAACACTTGCCATAACGCCATAGCCATAACCAAAGAAATCAATTGAATTTTGGTTTTCTGCCATAACCATAAGCTGAGAGAACGAATATTTTTCTGTTTTGTTTTATTCGCTGCATTTTTAATTTTATTTTTTATCGTATTTTCTAATAAAATGGATGAAAAAAGCCGCTTAAGTCGAATTAATTTTATGAGGTGGTTTTGATTATAAAACAATTACAGCATTACAATAACATTTGACATCTCATACAAATTTTGACATGCGAACTCGCTTATGGTTAAGGCAAAACTAATCGAAAACACTAAGTATGGTTATGGCTATGGTGTTATGGTGTGGTACGTATAATTGAAGTTTAGTTGAACAAAATTTAATGTAACGTATAGTGACTACTGCTGTGCCTAACTGGTAGCGATGCTAGCCTGCCAGTCTATAGGTCGTGGGCTCGATTCCAGCTATTGATCCTGGGTGTTTTTTCCAGATAAGTTAAGTGGCTTCACGGGTTTTTTTTTTGTTATAAAAAAAGAGCACAGAAAAATTTCAAGCTTTCTTCATTAAACCTAGTTCTCCACGTAGCAATTTTTATTGCCTGCAATTGTCAAATTTCATATTGAAATTTTAATTATTTTTTTAGCTTGTATTTATATATGAAGTTTAGCATTTGCCGAAATAAATATTGCTACTTGGAGATGTAGGGTTAAGTGATCAATAAATTACTGCTTTGATGAACTCAGTTGGGGATGATGATAATGATATGGTAACCGATTGTTTGGAGTTATTATATTCTTACAAGAGCACGAGACATTTATAGTATTGGTATTGTTAGAGCCAATCGGATTCCCAGTTCCAAACTTCCAACTGACAAAAGCGTTGAACTGAAGAAAGCAGCGAGGGGTTATTCAACTGAGTTTGTTGGATTGGCTTATGGGATCGTCATCACCAAAAGTTTATGGACCGACACTAAAAATGTCAAACTGTCTTTAGCGAATGTTGTCATTAAGCCTTTCCTGAATGTAAAGGTAGTTTCTTTTTTGTATATCAGTTGTTTCTGTTGGTTTCTATATCTCGATTGCATTATCTTCGCTGAAAAAAGTATTGTTTTTAAATATAATATGTAGATGGAGGTTGGTGTAGTATTGTGTCTTTGCTAGTGTACATATTTAATAAAGTTATTTGAAATGTAGATGTCAGTACTATATAGTAGAAGACAATCCCTTAAAGTGCTCTACATATTTCGATTGCTATTTGAAATTTTAATAATCATATTAACACGCTCACTACCAAGCTTTTCATATGTGTGACAGAGCAATTCTATTGTTAGACCACCGTCACCAATGTTTATCAAGTTTCTTCTTTTATGTTAGGCTGCAGATCTATTCAGAATAACACCACATATCTATCACGACCGACAGAAGACGTGTCAATCAGTATAAGACAGTTTACTCCATTAAGAAAAAAATTTCCATCATACCGCTGCGGGAAGTTTTGTACCAATCATCTTCAACGTACATACATACAACATACTTGTCTTATGACGGGTGAATATGTGAGAGGTACAATGCATCCAGAGTGTTGAGCGGTGTAAGAGGACGACACATCACTTAACTAGAAGTTAACAACATACCGTCACTGTACAAGAAGATTTTTTCTAAATAAAAAATATATCTTCAAAATACATTATTAATTCCAAAAATGTTCGAATGGGTTATCGCCTACATGTCCACGTATTTTTCTGCCTCCTATGTGTCGTTTTTAGTTTTTCCAATTTCGCAGCAGTTTTCGAGTTATCGTAGGTAAAAAAAGGTATTTTATCAAAGTACAGGTAAGCCTCGATTTACGCGGTCTGGTGGGACTGAACAAAGTACGTATAAATCAAATCCGCGTAAAATAATATTTATGATTAGTACAATATCTTTATTTTGGATCAGGAATTTAACATATCGCACAATTCAAAACATGTGCTACAAACAAAATAACATTTTTGGTCCCAAAAATCGCGTTAAATCGAGAAAAAATTTCAATTTATTACTTATTTTATTTGTAGGAATGTGGAAGTCTTACATTGTATAAATATTGTTGTTTATTTCTATATAAACATTCGTTTAGGAACAAAGTTTGATGTTATATTTTTATAAAATCAATGCTTTTTTTATATTTTATTATATTAGTGTCCTGCGGAACATGTTTTTCAATAAAATGTTCGATTCAAATTAATAAAGTTTTGTCCATTTTTTCTTTTAAATTACAGAACGAATTTTATTTTCGTTTTGTTGGGTTGTTACTATTGTTGGCTCATTTCAATTTAAAGATTCTACTAGAGTTGTAGACTTTTCTCCATTTTTCAAGCGGTCCAAAAGTTTAACTTTATCGTATGATGACATTACATTACGTATGGTAGTTAAATTTTTGCTTGAGCCATTTCTAAAACATTTTATATAAACACTAAAAATCTTTTTAGTTGTATTAATTATGTGCTAGTACATTATTTTTTACCACGCAGTTGATGGCTACCATCATTTTTTAACCTTGTTATATTAAACTCGCGTAAAATAAAACTCGTAATTGAAAAAAAATTTACTATTATTGATCCGTGTTATATCGAGATCACGTATATGAAGTACGCGTAAATCGAGGCTTACCTTCATGATTATTTAATAAAAATTGTAAGTTTTTATAATTTTCAATGTTTTATAAATTAAAAAATATATATTATTATTATTATTATTAAAAAAATGTATTTTTTATCATTGCAGTCTGAATAGTTCCAAAACTTTTGAGTTTTTTTTAAATAACATTGAAGCACCTTAAAGATAGTTTTGTGTAAAGGTTTCTTAGCGGTTTTGGTAATTAAATTGGATAAGCATTTCCCAAGTTTTGATAATATTGGTGGAGGAGCCTCTTCAAAACTCGATTTTTTTTTGCAAAAATTAGGTAGTTAACTTTATTGTGAATAAAATCAAATTTTTTCCATCGATTTTAATGAGATAGAGCTTATTTTATTTCTAGTATTTGTTGATTTCTGATTAAAGAATGACAATGGTAACAATTTGATATTTCCGATTTTTTATACATTTTTAAAGAATAATGCCTTAATTCATAAGAAAATGTTCTGACTTATAACAGATTAATAAAACAAATTTTCATACAAAAATTAGTTTTATAAGTCTCTTACTAATCAAAAAATTTTTTGTGAATTAGGTTGTAAGTATTCCAATTTCGCATAAAAGAAAATATATATTTCGATATTGTGGTCCGAATAATTCCGTAACCATTGGCTATATAGAAAAACGTTTGAACAACTTGAAGATAATTTTATTTCAAGTTTTTGGTGGTTTTTTCATTTTCTGTTATGATAAAATCAGTGGAACAACTTCTTCAAAAATCCCAAATTTTAGAAAAAAATTTAAAAAAAATTTCCATAGAATTTAAAATTTCGACTGTTTTGGTAGTTAGAGTACATCAACAATATATAGTAGTACTCCTTGGCATTCTTTCTTGTTGCATAGTGTTGTTATCGACCTAAAATTGCATACGCATTCTTTTGTATGAAGAACGACATGACGATTAATTCCGCATTATTAACTAAATAGCCACGTTTTATGAGTTATGGGTCTAAATCAAAATTATTTTCTTTATTTCAAATTCCTTGTAAATAGGAATATCACACAATCTAATAAAATAATATCAATCAGGCGAGCTACATATCTATGAACTGGCAACTCTGCTGTAATTGCCAAAAAATTTAGTTTTCGCGTGCTCACCGCTAAAAACAGTCGCCAAAAGTTTTAGTTCCGGTAAAGTTATTCATTAAATTAAGCTGAAGTGTTTAATAAATACTAAAATAATAAAATATTATTGGAATTAATATAATTTAATAATAAAACAATTAAAATTGCAATAAAATGTTGTTAAAGTTTAGTTTTTTATTATATGTAACTTTAATAATTTTCTAGTAAATCAGTAAATGAAATAGGTACGTGTATGTATGCAATTCATGCTTAAACGCGAAAAGTTTCATGGTGTTGTTGTGGTTAGTAGTGATATTTTTTTTGACGGCACTCAGCTGTATTTGCATTGTGTATGTGTATCTGTTGTTTTGTGTTTGGGCATAAAAGAAATGCAAGAGAATAAAGCTAAATTCTCAATAGAAAAAGCAGAGCAAATTTGTTTGTTACAAAAAAAATTATCAAATGTTTTTTCAAGTCAAATTAAAGAAGTTCGTGTTAGAGTTGCCGGTATGTGAAATATTTTGAATAAAGCGGTTTTCTATTCGGGCGTTTATTAAATAAAAAATGTTTTCGTTCCATAGATTTGTTTGCAAATTTAAGAGGTGAGTAAACTTAAAAGCTCTTATATTCAAATAGGCCACACAATTTGTTGTATTAGAAGTATATTATTATTATTATTAGCTTTTGAATTCTACAATTAACGACAAAAAAATGTGCGATGGTGTTTTATATAATATTCTTATCTAAAAGAAAACTTGCAAAAAAAATTTCCTATTCCCTATAGTTTACGAGATATGTAATCTAAAAAAATACTCACTGCCCTAATTTCAAGATAGCGACCCCGAAAACTCAAACTTAAGCAAACAGTCACAAGGGTAACTAAGCACTAAGAAATTGCATCCTGCCTATCTATAGGTAATGCAAAATTGAACTCTTTTTTTGTACGATTTTGCTGTACTAATTGTTGTTTAGACTATACACGTATTTTCTTGATTAAAAAATAAACATTTTTAATAGCACATTCGTATTTATGCGAAAAATTTGACAAGTTATGTTTTTTTACAAAAACCTAACTAAAAAAATAAAATCAAATGTTGTTATTAAGAGATATACTAACCAAATACTACAAATTTCATTGTTTTTTTATTAAAAACAGTTATTCCATATAACATCTACAGTGAAACCTCTCCTACTGCACACCTCCCATTACAGGACACCACCCTTAACCAGACAAACTTTTTAGAAACGAGATTTTTTATCAGATTTTCCATACAAAATGTATTCCCATAACCGGACACTCTAATAACTGAAAATCAGAAAATTGTACTCAAAATACCTCTCATAAGCGGACAGAAGCGTTGAAATACACCAGGATTTTATAAGTATATAGTTCATCTTTTTTTCAACTATGATAATTATATCTGTTAATGCCAATGAAATTGGTAATTCCGACGATACCACGAATTGAAAAACTGGAATAAATGTTCATTATAGGAAGATGTTTATTAGAGCGGCTGGCTCTGAAATAGGCAAAATATATATTGATTTGTTTGTTAAGCAAAATTTTCTGAGTCATAATAGACGAGTTTTCCATTGCTTTATTGCTAATATGTAACATTACAAAATAAAATATTTTAAATAATAAATGTGTTCCCCTCTCATAAGCGGACACCTCTCATAACCGGACAAAAATACTGCGACGTTGAGTGTCCCGTTATGTGAGGTTTCACTGTACTAACTACAATGGAAAAAAATAAGCATTAAAATAAAATTAAAAAAATTAAATGAAATTTTATATCATAATAGGTATATGTATTCATCTGAGCTCGACTGCTAATGATTATATCATAACGCTGCTATTATTTTAATAAATTTAGTCTAAACGTGATGAATTTTCATCATGATATTAAATTGACATCCATCATGATATAAATACATCGAGTCTGGACGCTATGTAAAAATCTGGTATGATTTTTTACACAATATGAAGAACGATATGACGATTAGTTCTGCATTATTAACTCTCTCCGGCCCGGTGGTATCAAAAACATACCACTAATCTAAATATTTTTTTTTATAAATTCTGTTCGCATTGGTTTAAATACCATTTTAACATGTAATCTGAAGCTTATATTTTATGAAAAAAGATTATTTTATGTGCGAAAAAGAATAAGTATCGGGTATGTTCTGTATTCCATATGGAATAAAATTGTTCAGAATTACCAGAGCATCGTTGTTGCAGACTATTATTTACACAGAAAAAAATATCATCAAAGTGGAGCAAAAACTTAACAAGTTTTTAATAATTTTTTGATTAAAAATGTCCACTAAAGTTTTTGTGGAAACTTGTGAAAAAATTTACAATCATCGTTGTTTATATAACAAATTAAAATTTTTTTAGTCAGTTCAATTACTTAACAAAATTATGTTTTAAATTATATCATAACGGAATGCTCACATTTAACATAAGAAATCAAGTTTTGTGTGTATTCATTATTTTCCTATTTAATAAAGAATTGCTTTGTAGCTGAGAGGTAAGTACGTTAGTCTATTAGTTCGATTCCGCCCTAAGACATTTAGTGTTTTTTGCAGACAAACAGAAAGTCGTTTCAAGCATTGTGATTGCGTAGAAAAAATAGTTAATATAACAACTATGACAATCAAACTTTGTCCGGAAATTCAATTATTTACATTATATAACAATAGCTTTAATTGATATAACAATAGTTTTAATTGAAATGGCTTTATAATCACACAAAATAAATTAAAGTAATTTTTGCACAAAAAATCGACTATAAAATAAGCGTGGCACCACCGCCATATATTATCATCATGTATTCTTACGAGAACTAATTGTGTATTCAAAGTTTCATAAGAATCGGAAAAGTAGTTAAAAAGAATATTTACTTTTCATGGGCGAGGCACTGCCCACTTTTTACACTACAATGATGTATTGCAGCGATAACTAAATGTGTATGCAAAGTTTCACAAGAATCGGCTAAGTAGAAGTAGTTCAAACGCTTATTTACTTTTTATTGGCGTGGCACTGCCCACTTTTCTAAACATAATGTTGTATTGTAGCGATAACTAAGGGTGTGTGCAAAGTTTTATAATAATCGGTTTAGTAGAAGTTGTTGCAAAAGAACATTCACTTTGCATGGGCGTGGCACATCCCACTTTTTTGATCCTGATGTAGTATTTAAACAGAAGCTTAATGTGTGTGTACAGTTTCATAACAATCGGCTGAGTAGTTGAAACCGAATGTGTATTTACTTTGTATGGGCGTGACCCCGCCCACTTTTCAACGGGACCAATCTGGAAGTACATCCTTTTGAATAGAGAAAAAAATCCAAAATCGGTTCATAAATGACGGAGTTTTGAGGGAACATACATAAAAAAAGAATACATGACGAATTGATAACCTTTCTCCTTTTTTGAAGTCGATTAAAAAAATGTTTTTGTTTGGAAAGCGCAACCAATGTTAACAAACAAGTTTGTTAAAAATATTTATTGAAATTGGCAAAAAAATTGCCTGAAAAACGGTAAATTTAATTGAAAATAAATAAGTTGAAAATTTTGTCAGAAATTACAGATACCGTGTTTGTATTTACAAAAATCCATATAGGCTCATTTCCAGTGAAAGTTAAAATTGTATTTACTAAAAATAAATTCTATTTACAAATCTTCTTTTTTCTGTGTATAGCAATAATGTCATGAAAATTTCACACATTTTAATTCTGCATAAAATACAGAACATGCTTGTATATGGGTTATTTAAGCACAAAAGATGCACGGCTGAGTAGTTCCAGAATTGTTTACCATTTTTCGTGTATATTTTAATAAAAACGGTGCGTGTGGCTTCTGACTGCTTTATGTTTTACTTAGTATCAATTAATAAACGTATTTTACACCAAGTGTATAAAAAGAAAATTATAGCATCTGTGAGTGTTCTAAGGCTGTGGTATAGAGTTCATACCACAGCGCTTCGTATACATACATATGTATATATATATTACTGATGGGCAAATGGAAAAAATGTATCGATATACATGGTGTCGATATTTTTGAACCTTATCGATATATATTTTTAAAAACATCTATATTTCGATATATCGAAACGTATTTACCTAAAAATGTTGTTAAAGTATTCGAAGTTTAAAAACTAAATACACATACAAACACGTTACATGAATTTTTAGTTCAAAATTTAATCCAGGCGCACGGTAGTTGGCCAGGCCAAGTTCCAGCACTGAAAGGAAAGTCATTCATTCAGGCAATGAAACGGTTTCATTAATTTATGAAACTTTTCATTAATATAATGGCCAATTACATTGCATACATGAAATCCTTCAATCTTTATTCTTCATAAGTTTTTCATAGTTCATTGTATTAATGAAGACGTTACATTGTTTAAATGAATTTTCTTTTTAGCGAATTAATGAAAAATATAATTAAGTCATACAATTTTTGACAACTTAATGTACACTATTTTTCAAACATAAGTGAATCAGCTTTTATTTAGTTCAAAAAGGTTAAATATTTCTTATTTTTCAAATCTTTTGTAATTTCAAACCAATATGGTCATCATAAATGCAATGAAAATATTTCTTTTATAAAATGTAATATTCTTCATTATATAAAACATATTCTTAGCTACTTGTCTCTCTTTTTTCCAACCATACCTTATTTATGTATTTAAAATGATGAGAAACAAGAGTGGCTGTTGGCTGAAGTGGTTAGCGAGTTGATTACAAATTCTGAGGTGGTGTGTTCGAGACTAGTTTCAGGCAAGCAACCAACATTTACTGATAAATGAGCAGTACTACAGCGATTGACTGACAAATACTAATGTACATCATAGCACGTTAATTGCCTGAGTGTGTGACTTGTAAAAAAATTATGAAACTCGTACATTTAATTTATGAATCTTTTTCTTTTAACTAATGAGATGACATGGCTGGCCAAGTGAAGTTCATAAATACAAGTCTTCATTAATCCAATGAAGGGCTTCATTAGCTGACTTTCAATGACAAATTTCATTAATACAATGAAGAAATTCATTGTCTGAATGAAGAGTTCCCTTTCAGTGAGCAACACAGTGTGTATGTTTCACGAAACCATTCGAGCTGTTCTACCCCACTCATAACTTTGCTCCACTTAATCATGAAATATGAAACATAAGGTCTCCCTACATAGGTAACCTGGTGGGTCAAATTTAAAAATGAAAAGAACTTCAAATTATTAGGCTATTTAAATTAGAAGTACCTTGGATTTACCGATACCGATATATCAGCGATAATTTGGATTTGTCGATGTATCGGTATAGGGGATACTTTTATTGCCGATGCAACGAAACGTTTGTAAGTTTTTTTTGTGAATACACATTTACAGTATAATCAAACAAAAAAAAAAATATAAAAAAAATTTTGCTTGGGAAGCACAACAAATGTTAATAAACAAGTTTGTTGAAAATATTTATTAAAATTGGCAAAAAAAATTGCAAGAAAAACGGTAAATTTAATTGAAAATAAATGAGTTGAAAATATTTTCTGGAATTAAAAATACCGTGTTTGCATTTACAAAAATCGTTATAGGCTCATTTCCAGTGAATCTTTTAATTGTTTTTACTAAAAAATTAATTCTATTTACAAATGTTCTTATTTTCTGTGTATAGCAATAATATCATGACAATTTCGCACATTTTAATTGTATTTTTCAATAAAATTAAATCATAAATGAAAGCAAATTAAAATTTTTTTTATTTTGCACCGATATCTTATAAGTAGTGCTCCGGAGAGAGTTAATTGAATAATCACGTTGTATAAGTTATGACTCTATGACTGGCAACTCTGCTGTAATTGCCAAAAAATTTAGTTCTCTCGTGCTCGCCGCTAAAAACTGTCGCCAAAAGGTTTAGTTCCGGTAAAGTTATTCCTTAAATTAAGTTGAAGTGTTTAATAAATATCAAAATAAGATTTATGTAATTTAATAATAAATCAATTAAAACTGCAATGAAAAGGTGTTAAAGTTTAGTTTTTATTAAAGTAAATCAATGAATGAAATACATGTATGTAATACATACATAAACGCCAAAATTTGCATGGCGTTGTTGTTGCTAATAGCAGTACTTTTACTGTTTTTAATTGAAGGCACTCAGCTGCCTTTCTTTTCTGTGTGTGCATTTGTTGTTTTGTGTTTGATCAAAAAAGAAGAGCAAGAGAAAACGCAAAATTCTCAATAGAAAAAGCAGAGCAAATTTGTTTATGTTTTGGTTACAAAAAAGCATCAGGTGTTTTTTTCAAGTCAAATTAAAAAAGTGCGTGTTAGAGTTGCCAGTATATGAAATATTATGCATAAAGCGGTTTTATATTCGGGCGTTTAATACAAAAATTTTTTACGTGCATAAATTGGTATTCAAAATTAAGAGGTGAGTGAACTTAAAACATAGCTATAGAGACAGCAACTTAGAGAACTTTTGGTGACTTCCTATATGCATTTTGTTATGTATGCAGTAATGCACTACATGCAACTTGCTCCTAAATGCAACCCTTAATATAATCGACTTTTCAATTGTTCTTGATTAATCGAACACATACATATGTAATTGAAAATAAGGTTTTTAATTCGAGTTATTCGAGTAAT
Source organism: Panzeria rudis (assembly GCA_956483635.1). Classification (NCBI taxonomy): domain Eukaryota; kingdom Metazoa; phylum Arthropoda; class Insecta; order Diptera; family Tachinidae; genus Panzeria; species Panzeria rudis. Next base: position 164,295,424 of record OY101447.1, read on the forward strand.
TTATAGCTTTAACAATTTTTCGAGTTAGTCTGAAATTTTTTAAATAAGTAGGTATGTATTTTGGATTTTTTTCCTACTATTGTGTGGAAAAATAAAATAAACCGCACATTTTTATTAGTGTTAACATTTTTTTATTTATAAAAACAAAGAAGCAAATCTTTGTACATAAATAGTTTTCTGAAAATGGTATACCATTCAAATGTGTCGGTTGTAGAAATTTATGTAATGAGAAAATTTAAAAATTATTTTTGCCGCCCCAATAATAAATAGTGCGCAGGGATGATAAATGGAAAAATTCATTTCCTACCAATGGGCTTCTAAAATAGCCCTTTTTCGGCTCAAATAGTACTAAAATCTTTTTGAACCGCTGTAAGCAAGTAAGCCACACGATGTTGATAGATTTTATGATCTTATTGTGTCTAAGATCAAAAATGGGTTTGTTTTCTAAAAATATTTTTGATAAATTCTTTTTCAAATAATGGTGCCACAAATCAAACAATTTATATTTCAACTTATCTTAATGAAACTTCGCTTCTGCCATATAACAAGGAACCTATTTACTAATTTCCTTATTTTTATAAACTTGAATTTTGCTAAAAAAATTTAAAATGCGTTCACAATGGATAAACAAGCCATAGCACAAGATATTTTTTCAATGAAAAATTTGGAGTCCAACAATTCTGTGGTTTTGTGGAATAAATGCGTGAGTCGACTTACGAAGATTTTGAGTTATTAAAGCGACTTAGCTCTATTTTAAGCGCTCTTTCCATGATATTTTTTCATGCACAATAACCTGATTCTATTTTGATTTCATAAATTTGCAGCAATAACGACTGAAGTATTCCTGTGTGATAGATTATTTAAGCAATCAAGCAGAGATACGATACTATTTTCTAAATACATTTTTAATTTTTTTTTAAATATTTTGTTCTATTTGAAATTTTTACACAAAGTTATATTGGCAAATATATGCCGAAAGTGTTAAAAAAAATCAAAGATGTTCGTACCGTGGACACAATTTCAGAAATGTTTTGTTTTTGCTCTATTGAAAAAGACATACGCCTTTATTCAAAAAAACTAATGATTTGTTTATAGAATATGGAGTTTGACATTAAGCATCGCTGTTGATATTTGGCTTTGGACTCTAACAAGCAAATATTATAAGCTGTGCTCTCAAGACCTGTCATGTACTCTCCTTAAATAAGTGCATAAATCCACTCACGATATAACCGCCTAAGTAGACTTAAGAGAATAGTCAATGGATACCACCCAACAAATTGGATACTTTAGCAAATAGTACCAAATGAGTCACGGGAGTACCATCGTACTTTATTGGTTTCAATAGTACCAAAAAAAGTACAATTGTACAAACTTTATCATCCCTGATAATGCGTATTACCTAATTAAATACATAATTATTTATTTTTTAACCGATCCACTAAATATAAACTTTATTTTGAGATAAAAGGTTCCTGAAATATTATGAAAAGAACTTCAAATTATTAGGCTATTTAAATTAGAAGTACCTTGGATTTACCGATACCGATATATCAGCGATAATTTGGATTTGTCGATGTATCGGTATAGGGGATACTTTTATTGCCGATGCAACGAAACGTTTGTAAGTTTTTTTTTGTGAACACACATTTACAGTATAATCAAACACAAAAAAAAAAAAATTTGCTTGGAAAGCGCAACAAATGTTAATAAACAAGTTTGTTGAAAATATTTATTAAAATTGGCAAAAAAAATGCCAGAAAAACGGTAAATTTAATTGAAAAAAAATGAGTTGAAAATATTTTCTGGAATTAAAAATACCGTGTTTGCATTTACAAAAATCGTTATAGGCTCATTTCCAGTGAATCTTTTAATTGTTTTTACTAAAAAATTAATTCTATTTACAAATGTTCTTTTTTTCTGTGTATAGCAATAATATCATGACAATTCCGCACATTTTAATTGTATTTTTCAATAAAATTAAATCATAAATGAAAGCAAATTAAAATTTTTTTTAATTTGCACCGATATCTTATAGGTAGTGCTCCGGAGAGAGTTAATTGAATAATCACGTTTTATAAGTTATGACTCTATGACTGGCAACTCTGATGTAATTGCCAAAAAATTTAGTTCTCTCGTGCTCGCCGCTAAAAACTGTCGCCAAAAGTTTTAGTTCCGGTAAAGTTATTCGTTAAATTAAGTTGAAGTGTTTAATAAATATCAAAATAAGTATTTATGTAATTTCATAATAAATCAATTAAAACTGCAATGAAAAGGTGTTAAAGTTTAGTTTTTATTAAAGTAAATCAATGAATGAAATACATGTACATATGTAATACATACATAAACGACAAAATTTGCATGGCGTTGTTGTTGCTAATAGCAGTACTTTTACTGTTTTTAATTGAATGCACTCAGCTGCATTTGTTTTCTGTGTGTGCATTTGTTGTTTTGTGTTTGATCCAAAAAGAAGAGCAAGAGAAAACGCAAAATTCTCAATAGAAAAAGCAGAGCAAATTTGTTTATGTTTTGGTTACAAAAAAGCATCAGGTGTTTTTTTTCAAGTCAAATTAAAAAAGTGCATGTTAGAGTTGCCAGTATATGAAATATTATGAATAAAGCGGTTTTCTATTCGGGCGTTTAATAAAAAATTTTTTTACGTATATAAATTGGTATTCAAAATTGAAAGGTGAGTGAACTTAAAACATAGCTATAGAGACACAAACTTAGAGAAATTCTGGTGACTTCCTATATGCATTTTGTTATGTATGCAGTAATGCACTACATGCAACTTGCTCCTAAATGCAACCCTTAATATAATCGACTTTTCAATTGTTCGATTAATCAAATACATACATATGTAATCGAAATTAAGGTTTTTAATATTTAATTCGAGCTATTCGAGTAATATATAGCTTTAAAAATTTTTCGAGCTAATCTGAAATGTTTTAAATAAGTATGTAGGTATTTAGGCTTTTTTGTTCTACTCTTGTGTGGAAAAATAAAATAAACCAAAAATTTTTATTAGTGTGAAACGTTTTTATTTATAAAAACAAAGAAGCAAATCTTTGTACATAAATACTTTTCTGAAAATGGTATACCATTCAAATGTGTCGCTTGTCGAAATTTATGTAATAAGAAAATTTAAAAATTATTATTGCCGTCCCAGTAATAAATAATGCGTATTACCTAATTAAATACATAATTATTTATCTTTTAACCGATCCACTAAATATAAACTTTATTTTGAGATAAAAGGTCCCAGAAATATTATGAAAAGAACTTGAAAATCTTAGGCTATTTAAATTAGGAGTATCTTGGATTTACCGATACCGATATATCAGCGATAATTTGGATTTGTCGATGTATCGGTATAGGGGATACTTTTATTGCCGATACAACGAAACTTTTGGAACTTTTTTTTTGTGAATACACGTTAACAGGAGCTAGTTTATGCAACTGTTTAATTATTTCAAAGTCTTATTTTTCTGCTTAACAACAACTACGAGACGTTTGCTATAACAAAGAATTACAAATTAAGCTTGTCTGCATTGTATAAAAACAAAAGCACGACTCACAACAAAAAAATGGTTAATAATGGAATTGATGGTTAATGTTTTTCGTAACTTCGAATGGGCTACAAAGTCGACTAGCAAAGCCACTCGATTCCTGTAGTTAACAATCTTAGAAAATTATTAGAAAACGTGAAAATTTCATTAACAGGAAAGGAAAATAGATCGGAATCGCCAATATTAATGACTTACTTTTTTATTGGTTCTTAATGTTTATCCCAATGATTAATCGTCGCTAGAAAGAACGAATATTTCAATTGGAGTGTACTTGACCTTAATGTAGCTAGCTCTATATTCTGCAACTTTATTGGTCTAAGCAGTAAGGAACTGTGATGAGTAGACCGGGAGGTGGTCTCGAAAGTTTTAAGTTCAACCAACCCTCCGTGCAGTAATTTTTTTTATCTACAGTGCAGATTCTACATGCTTCACATTTCTCTCTTACTAAAAAAATATGTTTTGATTGACAAATTAAATTAAAACCGAATTCCAGCCACAATAATTAAATTTCTTTGGATTTAACCCTTGCAATTCGTCTAAAGTTCATAACTTAACCCTTTCATGCATTTGTTGTATGTATACACAGAAAAAAATAAGTTTCGTTTTTGATAACAAAAATCCCGGTATTCAATAATTTTTTTTTTTTCAAATTTCCTGTGATAAAGAATTCCCCTATATTGATAACAAAATTATTTCAAAATAAAAATATATATATAAATTAAAAAAATGTTGACATGGCTGGAATACGAACCCGGGCTTTCCGGACGTAAAGCATACACTCTCTAGCTGAGCCATATCCCATTTATTTTTTTATGGGATACAACTTGTTTTAAGTACTTATGTATAAAAAGAAAAGAAATAACCGGCATGGAAAAGAAATACTTACAACGAAATATTTTATTATTATAAAGATAAATGTTATTGAAATTCATATTTTTTTAAATAACATGGTTTTATTGAATATAATTCTTGTCTATTTTTTTCTGTGTACAACAGAACTTTTGAGAGTATGTATTATTCTTATTTCTAACGAAAGAATTTTGCAAAAACGAGCTATTACAAAGGTGTAGGCCCTTGCTTCAATTTGCTTCCTATTTAAACAGAATAATATAGCTTATATGTATAATAATTTATTTAATTTTCTTTTTTTTTATTAATTTTTTTCCTTTTTTGTCTTAATTTTATTTAGTATATTTAGAAAAAAAGTTAAAAAATATATCTGCCCTAACGAAGCTTCAATCTTTGAATTTTATTTAAACTATTGTAAACTATTGTTTATGGCCGTGACAGTTAATTATTTATATACTTTTGTGATTTTTTTTTAAAGTTTATAGAAGACAGCACTCCAAGACACAAATGTTAGTCCTTTCTTTATTAAATCTATGGTGAACAACTTGAGTAAATACATAGCATTTATATATGTATTTATTTAATCTAATCAATTTACTAACTAATAATTAATATGAATTAACAAGATGTTATCAAATAATTCTATTAATATCTGGTCAATCGTCACCAATTATTGATAAGACAAAGACTATAACCAAAATTTTACACAAGCCAAATGCATGGCATGCATATCAGTAGTGAGAAATCGTACAGCATTTTTTATTATTTGAATTAATAATTTTATTATAAAAGAACTATGATTGGGCTCAATGTTAGTTCAGTTATTAACAGGCTTTTGCAACGAAAATATAAACAAAATTTTCTTTAACATGAACAAAGTTAATTTGTTAATTATTTTACTTGCGTTTGCCGCTGTAGCAAATGGACAGGTAAACATGAAAATTGTTTTAAGTAAATTTGTGCTACTTGAAAACTGAAATCTAAAATTTTTTTAAAGGTTCAACCTTACAAAACCTCTCAGGTTTGTATCGAAAATTATATAAATGTGAACTGGCAAAAACATAATCAAACAATTCGAGATATGGTTTTCAAATAGACAAGCTTAAGCAAAGCAATGCTACAAGTCTTAAAATATTAGATATAAAAATGGACTTGTTAATCGATAGTATTGTTCAAACCGATGAGCAGTTAAATCAGCTACAAGTATTAAGTAATTCAAGTAAAGTATGTGTAGCTAAGTATCGTAAATCGATACTCTCTATCATATATACAAGGACAAATTTTGATACATGCTACAAAATAATCAAATCCAATGTTTCAAGATTGTTGTTTGATCCTGTGATAACCAGAAATAGTTTGGAAAGCTATTACAAAAACATATTTGAACACGATATGGCAAAGTGTAAAATAAATTACATCATAGATCAATCAAAATATATAAAGTGTGTAACAAAAGTGGGAGCTGAAAAATTGTGTACCATATTAAAATTATTTTTTCACTGTGGATATATTTTACTTTTAGCTGCTCGACGCTGACATTTACACAGCCACCATTAACTCCACATTTACTATACAAATCGATTTAGCTCAGTGTTCGTTCAATACTTATATGAAACAGGCCTTGAAGTGCGGTTACAACATCGAAAATAATGTAATATCATCCACTACTAGAGCTACTACTTTAATCAGTAAATGTGTGAAGGGTCAAGATAATTGCATGAAATGTGCTAAAGGCTTTCTATGCTCCGAAGTTGTTGAAATGAAGGAAATTGATATGGGATCAATTTATAACAGGCAAACGATACCAAATCCTTTCTACCATCTTTATGATTCAACAAATTGTTTAATGTTACAATTGGCTTAGCATTACGAAATCATTTTGTAAAACTTAATAGTATATAAATAAATAAAAAGCATTTGAATTGATTATAATTTTTGTTTAGGGCCTTAAAATAACCAAATTTTTTTGGCAGTGGTTTAAATTATATCTACGATGACCATTAAAAAAATATAGAAATATGTACGTCCCGCAGGTATTCAGGAATTGAAATCGTATTCCAATACTTAAATTTTTTGTTGTCATCGAATTAAATTTTTTTTATAAATTTTTGGAAATGAAGAAAGGTAAATTTTCATGAAAAAATTAGTTTCTCGCAACAAATTTCTGAATAACTCCGAATCAGTTGGAGATATAAAAAAAATTCTACTAACTAAATTATTCTAATGTAAAGCTAATTTTACTCCGCATATTTTGTTGGCTTACTGAATCGGAAAATCCGTTCTCGAGTTAGGATGGGATATACTGATTGATGTACAAAGTGGAAGCATAAGTCATTCCCATTAAAAAATCTGTAAGTGATAAAAGAACTTTTTTATCTTGTTTTCAAATCTGCAATGTTTTTTACTCTAGCGGAAATCACTCTTGGTAGCATATTTGCACCTCTAGGATATAAACTATCATTTTCTGCTACAAAGAATGAGTGTCTTCTCGAAATATGTAGGAAATACATACTACACAAGAGCTTTTACTATTATTCACTGGATTTATTAAAAAAGTAAACAAGCACGCCTACTATTAGTTTGTATTTTCTTTCATGTGTATGTTTTTACACTCTCAGAGAGTCTCTCTGAATAATTTTGCTAATTGCATATATGCTAGACAAGTTTCCTACAGTTTTTAGTATTGCATATGTGTTACTGTGTAGGAAATGCAAGTTTCTTATATTAGAGGAAATCACTATTGCAGACCTTGCAGGTCATGCAAGTCTAGGATATATGCTACAATATGCAACACAACAAGAACAAAATATAAGAAACTAACATTTCCTACACAGTAGCAGATATGCAATAATAAAAACTGTAGGAAAATAGTCTAGTATATATGCAATTAGCAAAATTACTCAGAGAGACGCTCTGAGAGTGTATAACATAAACATGAAAATAAAATACAAACTAATAGTAGGCTTCAACAAGAAAAGTAAACAAAGTTGGTTTGTGTGTGTACGTTTATATTATTTGTTCATTTATTTTATGCATTTAAATATTAAATGTATGCATCTTTAATAAATCTTAGTTCAGAATTAATCTACAAATATAAATTAAGAAAAAACTAAAAGTAGTTTTTTATGGTACATTTGAAAAATTACATAGTTATACATAATACATATGTATGTATTTCCTACATGTTTGAAGAAGACACTCATTCTTTGCAGCATGAAATGATAGTTTATATCCTAGAGGTGCAAATATGCCACCAAGAGTGATTTCCGCTATTTTGTTCTTGCTGTGTTGCATATGGTAGCATATATCCTAGACTTGCAAGAGCTGCAAGGTTTGCAATAGCAGTTTCCTACGAAGAGTGATTTCCCCTTCTATGTTGCTCCGTATGGGAAACTGAAGTACAGCATGCGGCTGATTTTCATTCTAAACGTAGATTTTGTTTTTTTTCCAATGTAACTAATATGTATATACTCGTATGTATATATTATAGTTTTCGCCTCATTCAATGGATCATAAAATTATATTTTTCGACTTTCTAAAATTTTTGTATCTTGAGCGTTACATTTGCTTTCGGGTTGTTCCAGGAATGATTTTTGCGAAAAAATTACACCACAAAAAATTTTTATAGGGTTTGAAGGAACTATAACTCTACTCTCTAAAAACAAACAATAATAATAATAATCGCAGGACGATATTATGACCACTTTTTCAATTTTGACATGTGTTCACATGGAAAAATAAATAATTTGTTTGTTTTAAAATAATTCTTTAGATATATTTATATACAATCAAAAAGTAGGTCTTTCAAATAACACTTATTTTAAAAAAATAATATAACAATATCAAAAGTTATAACAATAATTTATTTAAAGCAAAATACGACTTACCAAATAAATTCTTCAAAAATATCTGTGGTCGCAACCTTTAACCGCTTAAGTCGAGTTCGGACAAAATTTAATTTTTGGTGTGATAGACTCCATTCGTGTCTAAATCGACTCGGTATCAATTTTTTAGTATGTAGTTTTTTTAACACAACAATTATCAACACCCATCCAGAAAAATGGTTGGTTGGAAATTGGTTGGGCCGATAAAATATTGGTTGAATAGACTATATTTCAACTCACGCTATCAATTTTCTATGAATCCAAAGACAATCCATATTCATTACCATACGAGAACAATTGTAATAAAGATATGATTCTGACAATTCTTAAATTGATTAGATCAACCGATCGTATGCTTTATGTTATGACTAAGCAAAGAATATGATGATCACAACCGAATAAAATATTATAAATTGGATTTTAGTACCAATTATTGGTATTTGCAACTGTATCAATTTTATAAATATTGATACACCTAACCGATTAAACGGATCGCATTAGCAATTATTTATTACTATAAAATAACTTCTTTTTCAATAAGAATTCTATGATAGTTGGTGCAACTGCCAAAATTCGATTGGCAACAAATTCGTTTGTCTCAACGAATCTATTTAACTATATTAAAAAAATATTTTACGTAACGCTCAATACATTTTGATACGAATTCAATATATTTTTAGAACAAATACTTTATTTTAAATTCAATACAATTCACATGTATAATCTTCGATGAATTTTACCATAACCTCCTTAGGCATTCAATAAAAATTTTCAATTATATTAAAAATATGGATAACACTCAATACATTTTTTGGATACAAACAATGATTGATTTATGAAACGTTTTGAAATATAATACTATTTAACAAAGTTCACAGAACTTTTAAATATTTAGAAGTACAAACATACGCTGTTATTTTAGTGTATCTTGTTAAAGCAATTTTAATAATTAAACTGAGTAATGAAGCGTAATAAAAAAGACTAACGCTCCATACACAAGACTGCGGACAATAGCAATTAAAAAAATTATAATTTCTAACTGAGTTATAAATTTTTAGGGGAACTGTAGGTTTTTATCCAAAGTTATTTAATTAGTTTGGCTTAAGTTCGTTTTTAATTTAAGTCTTTGGATCAAACTATTTTTTATTTAAGAAATAAATTCTAAAGCATGTAAATATTCAACATTCAGAGCACAATTTGGATGTAGGGAAGGCTGAACTGACATCAGATGTTTCGAGACGACCACAGTCTTCTCATCAGAACCCTTTTACCTACATAATTATAATTTCTAATAGTTTACCAAAATTTAATGTGTGAAGTAAGAGAAGCAAATGCAAATATTCTAAAACCGTAATAAATTTTTCTCGTTTTTGGACAAATTCATAGTTTCTTAATGTGAAAAATTAACAACATGTATTACGGACCCGGCATTTTATATGAAGAGAGTAAAAACAGTATTTTCGTTCTTCGTTTTTAACACATAATCGACAGCCTTAAACAATAAAAGCTTACGTACATAATCTATTAAACCATGCTAAAGCAGTTTTAATTTTAAAATTAATGCATTTATTTTCTGAAATGTTGTATTATACTTTCAACGGATACGAACAAAGCATTTGAAATGAGAATCAGCCATACAATTTTCTATATAAAAATATCAGTTACAAAAAGGGAATTTAACTTCTCCCATGCATTTCATATAAGGGAAGTTAAAGTCCCTTTCTCTCTAAAGTTAGAAGAGTCTCCGAAAAGGATAATTCCATTTGTAAATTGGGGGGAATATGTCTGAGCTGTAATACCAATCATAATCTCAGAATCGACAAAATTTGCGAAAACATCTTAGTTTGGCTCTACTGAAAATACTTGCTGGTAAGTTAAGGTTCTTTTCATAAGGATCATTATATATACTTTTAAATAAAATATTCCGAATTTAAACATTTGTTAAAGAGTTTCTATTCTAGTTAAGGCAATCTCTGAATTTGGTAAACAAATATTATTGGCTAACAATATCTCAATTAATCTTATCAAATAATACAATTATCTTTTCAATAAAACTTTGTTTCCGCTAAAATATGGTCGAATATTCGTATGGAAGACATACAAATGTTATCAATATTTTTTTACAAAGAAAACACCATTATTCATATCATTAATAAGAAATCTCCAAGTATTTTACTTTTGTTTTCATTAACTATTTTATTATAAAAGAACCCAGAACTGGAGGAATGTTGGCTTAGTTTTATAAAGACTTTGTCAAGGAAGGTATACAAAAATTTTTTCTTGTCAACATGTACAATTTAAATAGGTTTATTATATTATTTGTAATTGCTGCTGTAGCAAATGGGCAGGTAATAAATTAAATGTTTGCATACGAATAAAAATGGTAATTTTCATTAATTCAAACTATTTTATATTCCTTAAAGGACAGCGATATAGACGACTACATAAATCTAAATAGGCAAAAATATAATAAAACTATCAAAGACATGGATACCCAAATGAACATGTTCAAACAAGCCAATAATGCCAGCTTAAAAACAATTAATATCAAACTAAACCTACTGATCGATACTATAGCACAAACGAATCAAAAATTAGACCAATTATCAGTTTTAAATAATTTGAGTGAAATATGTGTTCCCAAGTATCGCCAAACGGTACCATCTATTAAAACTACTACTTTAGAAATTAACGCCTGTGTTGCAACAGCCAAATCAAAGCTTTCTAACTTGTTGGATGACTCTATGTCCACAAGAAATAATCTGGAAATATATTACAAAGAAACGTTTGAAAAAAATATCGTGGGCTGCCAAAAACTCACGACATCAAGATATATAATATGCATTCTGAATGCGGTAAGTTAAGAGATTTCTTACAATATAAAACAGTTTAATGAATATTTTTATTCTTAAAGGTTCAAGATGCAGAAAATTTTACAAACTCCAGTAAAAAAAAGTTCGACACACAAATATATACAGCCCATAGTTTCGGCAATTCGTACATTATAGACTCCTTGGGTTGCAGTTATACAACAGAAGATAATGTGATATCGTCCTGTTCTCAAGCATATACGTTAATCAATAAGTGTGTGTTGGGACAAGATAATTGCACAAAATGCAGCAAAGGGTTCACATGCTCCGAAGTCTTCCAATTAAAGAAAACTGAGTATGAATCCATTTATAGCCGTTTAACAATACCAAATCCTTTTTACAAAAGCTACATTCCAACAAACTGCCTTATGTTGCAATTAGTTTGAAATAATTAAGTTATTATGTAAAACATTTCTTAACTATATAAATATATAAAATGCACAAGAAAATATTACAGATATTGTATTGATTTAAAATAAAGGTGGGTATTAATTAAATACTTGCGCCTGCTTATATAGGTCATATTTCACGGGACGAGCGTCATAGCCCATGGCTTAATCTGTGACGCTTATACACATGTTCGATTGCATTGAATATTTGAAAGTATATATGGATTCGATTCAAAACCAATTGACATTTTTAACCGACTTGAAGAAAATGAGAAAGGTTATCAATTCGTCATGTATTTTTTTATTTTTTTTTTTTAAGGATGTTCTCCCAAAACTCCGTCATTTATAAACCGATTTCGACTTTTTTTTCTTTATTTAAAAGGTTGTACTTCCAGATTGGTCCCGTTGAAAAGTAGGCGGGGTCACGCCCATACGAAGCAAATACACATGCCTTTTCATCTACTTCTAATTAACCGCTTCTTATGAAACTTCGAACGCAATTAGTTCCCGTTAAAGAACATTATTATGATAAAAATTATGGGCAGTGCCACGCCTATTTTATAGTCGTGCAAGAATGATTTCAAAACAAATTGAAATTTTTGGATAAAAAGTATTAAAAATTTTTACTGTACGCAACGTACTTACTTTCCAATAAATACATCATCTTATACGAAAGAATATTTTGTTATTTATATTTTATTTTTGCATACAAATATTTTTGTCTGCGCTTTAAAATGTAGCATTGCAATATTCATAAAGACGGATAACAAATGCAAAAATAAATAACCGTTAATAAAAGTAAACAATCAGTTTAGTTTTTCATTTCCACAAAATAGAACAAGTTCAAAAGAAAATAATTAGTTTTTGGTTTAAAAAGTATGTTTCTATGTCTACAAGCTGTTTGCCATTCGTGACTTTCCTTTTTAATATTAAATTAATTAAAATTCTATGAGTAATAATTGGATTGGAAAAAAAATTATTAACAACATGGGAAACTAAAGTGTTTATTAAAAACTTTGTAGCATGAGCTTTATCAATTTGCTAAGAATTTATCATTTATTATTTTAATATTTATTTCAAAAATTCAGGCAAATAATATAAAAAATAAAATAAAAAATTGTTCGAAGAGAACATATTGTGTTCTAATTGTAGTAATTTGAGTCGTAAATAAATCAATTAGATTAGACCATTTTCTTAACATTTTATTGTGATGGAAGAGAAACACGTAAAAAAATTATATTTCGTGACTTGTCTATTTTTATGGGCTTTGTTTTGGGGTTTAAGGAGAGGAAAACTAAATTAACCAGAACAGAGATCCAAAAACGATGTGTTTCGTGTTCAGCAACCCAAAGTTAGCTTAGAAAACATATACTTTTTGAGGTAATGGCAAAAAGTTTACAATTTTTAACTATTGGAATTTATAAAAAACAATTTATATTATTTAAAATAATGCCGGGTACTCAAACTGTCTTTCGGAATTTGGAACTTGTCTAAATAAAACGTATAACTATAAAAAAAAGTTCGACTATCGTACTGAGAAGTCATTAAAAGTTCCATTTGTTTATTTACACAGAAAAAATATCATTTAACTGCAAATAACAATTCGAATTGTAAATATTTCATTTAAATTCAAAAATATACTTATATAATATAACCAATTAAGTTGTTTATACGACTAACACAAAATTTTTTTCAATAAACTGAACTATCCAAATTTTTTGTTATGCATGGCGCAAAAACTCATAAATTTTTTAACATTTTTTTGACTAAAAATGTCAACTGAAGTTTTTGGGGAAACTTGTGAAAAAATTAACAATTATCATTAATAATTTCTTAAATTATATCATAACGGAATGTGCAGATATAGAAGAAACATAAGAAATCAAGTTTTGTGTGTATTCATTATTTGCATATTTAATAACGAATTGTTCTGTAGCTGAGAGGTAAGTACGTTAGTCTATTAGTCCAGAAGTCGCCGGTTCGATTCCGTCCAAAGACATTTTGTGTTTTTCGCAGACAAGCAAAAAGTCGATTCAAGCGTTGTGATTGCATATAAAAAATAGTTAATATAGCAACTATGACAATCAAAATTTACATAATTAATATAACAATAACTTTAATTAAAATAGCTTATAGTAATCAAACAAAAAAAAAAACAATAAAAAATTAAAAAACCATTTTGGTTGGAAAGCGCAACAAATGTTAACAAACAAGTTTGTTGACAATATTTATTGAAATTGGCAATAAAATTGCCAGAAAAACGGTAATTTTAATTGAAAATAAATGAGTTGAAAATTTTTCGTGAAATGACAAAAATCGTTATAGGCTCATTTCGAGTGAAAGCTTTAATTGTGTTTAATAATTATATTTACAATTAATTTTTTTTCTGTGATAAAAGTTAAAAAAAGTATGACAATAAAAAAATAACTTTGTTTTTTAAGTTTTTTTTATGAAATAATAAATATTTTACTATAAACTCTGAAAATTTCCTCAAGTTATCTACAACAGATTTTTTACAATTGATTTTTTTTATTAAAAATACCGAAATATTTATTATAAAAAAAGGCGTCAAATTATTCCATGATCAAGTGGAAAATAAGGGAATCGCTTGACGTGAATTTACTCATACCCATGGACGATAAAATCTTCCGTTTTTAGATATAAATTATTTTATTAAGGTTCATAGAAAAATTTTCAAAATTTGTTTCCCACAACTACGTTTAGTCACATTTTCTAATATAAATTAATGCTACCGATGAATGTTTTCTTATAATTTGTGTGTACTTGATAGTATTAATGCAACAAATTATTTACTACTTAGTGATATCTTTATCAATTAATAATCAAAGCAAAATAATAATGTATTAATTATATGACTTCTTGAATCTAATCAATTTATGGTAGCATTTACTAAGAAATCAAGTCATCATCATGTTTAAGCCTTTCGATTGACAGCGGAAACGGTAATAATATTTTATAACAAAATAAATTGATAGTAATATCAGTAACTAGAAATCTTACATTATTTATTTGTTAAGTTAATAATTTTGTTATAAAAGAATTAGTAGCTGGTAGTACTTTAGTTTAGTTGCTAAAAGACTTTTGCAAAAACTTATAATAATTTTGTCGCATGTCAACATGAACGAATTTAGTTCGCTTTTTATTCTACTTGCAATTTCTGCGGTAGCATATGGCCAGGTAAAGTTTGAGAATATTTCTTTATAAATCGTGTAATTTTATAAATAAAATACTAAATATTTATTAAAGGATTGTAATTCTGGTACAAACAACTATATAAATATTAGCAAACAAAAATTTAATGAAACCCTCCAAGACATGGATAACCAAATGGAAATCATAAGGGAAGATTTTCAACAAGCTAAAAGCTCTATATTAATAAATCAAAATATGCTAGTTGATAGTATTGCTCGGGCCAATGAAAAACTAAACTTCTTAGAAACTCTAGGTACATCAACTAAAAACTGTATATCCAAGTATCGTAAAAATATATCAACTGAAAAAGATGCTAGATCGGCAATTAATAGGTGTACCGTAATAGCCAGCAATAAACATGCAGAGCTGCTTTGTAGTGCCTCTAGAACCAAAACAAAGCTGAACGAGTATTATGACAACAGTTTTTATGCTGAGATAAGAAAATGTGAAAGTATAAGCCCACAAAATCGTACAGTCTGCTTTAGAACAGTGGTAAATTTAATATTATTATAGCATTAAAAAAATCTTCACTAAACATTTAAAATACTTTAAGGTGACTGCGGCTGACAATCGTACAATCATCAGTAAAACAGAATTTTCCCAACAAATTGAGACTGCGAGATGTTCCAGTAATGCTTATACTAAAGAGCTTTTTATTTGTAGTTATGCAATTGAAAAAGATGTATTACATTTCATTGCTGAAGTAAACACTTTAATCCAAAGATGTCTATCGGGTAATGAAGCTTGTATACAATGTCCAAAAAATAATTGCCCACAATGTTCGCAAGGCATTCAATGCTCCGAAATCTACGAAATGCCATCCTCACAAATAAGTTATGAAAAGCGAGATATGTCTAATCTTTTTTATGGCAAAAATGGCAAAAATTGTGTAATGATCAACATTATTTGAGAGTCATGAAATTTAAAAAATTTTAATATGCATAAATATGTAAATAAAATATGTAAATAAAATATGTATATGTCGACTTTTGACAAAACAACTTAAGTATAAGTTGCATAATTTTCAGGAAAGTAAAACTACATACTGTAGAAGTGTTGATTGAAAATGTTTCTATGTATATGCGCTTAATGAAAACAGAAAATGATGTATAATTAACTGAGTTTGATTAGTAGGGCTCGGACTTTCGTGCAACTAAAAATTGATTATAAGCGTTTACCAATACTAAAATAAGATGAACATATTTTCTTTAATTTCTTATTATTATTTAGAGAAAAATATAAAACAAACATAGCTGGGTCTATTATTTAAAGCAACCGAAGTTTAGTTGCGTTACCAATCGGCAACTGAAAATTAGTGGTTGCCAGAAAGGCACTAAAACGCAGTTTTAGTTGCCAGTTGCCATCACTAGTATCATTTTCATCAACTGGCAATCCGACGGATCGACATATACGACCTATTAATATATTTATCAAAAATTAAAATATATGCCAATAAAACACCATCCTGTAACTAAAAAAAATAATGTGAGTCCGATCACAGGGAGATGTGTAAACATCTAGCAATGAAACATTTTTTTTATGTTCAGTTATAATTTTTTTGGTGTTTTGTAAAATATTTTATTATTTTGTATTTGTTGCGGTCGACAAGCTATTAACCAGCTGTTTACTGAAATGTAGCGCATGTAGTTATTTTACAGCAATGGTTTTCAAACTGTACAGCGCTAGCACAATTATATGTTAGTGGAAATTAGATGGTGCGCACTAGATGGTGTTTATATGCAGCTGTTAAGTATGAATGACAATCTCAAAGACTAAGAAGACTTTAAGTTTGACAACTTTAGTTTTTTCGTTTCCTTATTTTGCTTTGTTTTAGTTAATTTCTTATTAAAAGTGCAAAATATCTTTTTAAAAGTTATTAAAATTAAATGTTTTTGTATTCATTTTATTTATTTGTTTTTATTTGCCTACGATAACATAATGTACGACAATTAGTGAAAATTAGTAGCTACTACTACTATTGCACACTAGATGATAACACTAATACACTCATACACAGCTCACACCGCGTTATTACAATCTTACTCAAAATTTCCCCCTCCGGTTTTCGACAAACAAATTTTGGGGTCAATCTTTGTCAAACCCTTTCCAACAAAACAAGAATTTTGAAAATCTGTTCACAAATGACAGTGGGATTCATGGGAGGGGCGACAAACAATTTTGGGACCAATTTTTGTCAAACCCTTTCAAATAAAACAAAAATTTTGAAGATCGGTTTACAAATGACAGAGTTATGCATAGGGGGGTTAGCAAATTTTCCCATCCAATTTTCGAAAAAAAAATTATGGGACCAAACTGCAGGCAAACCCTTTCCAACAAAAAAAGAATTTTAAAAATCGGTTCGCAAATGGCAGAGTTATGCGTGTACAAACATAAAAAAGTAAAAAAATAAAAAAATAATAATATACCCGTACAAAATAGTTGGAGTTACCGCAGTTAAACAGCAAAATAACCAACAGTCAAAGACAAACGCAGTCAATAAACCGTCAGCCAAATATCGCATCAAGTTCAGCAACAAATTCGGTAAAACCGAAAAAACCGGTTTTTTTCAAAAAACCCCGGTTCAAAATCCGGCACGAAACGGGTCTTAATCCCGAAAAACTGGACACAAGATCCCCTAAATCCCAGAAGTTCCCGGCAAAAATCAAAAACGGCGAAATACTCACTCAATTCAAAAACACGGCAACACAGCACCAACCAACAAACGTACGACCTTACTGCAGGAGTTTGACTTTGAGAATCCCTTTGCCAGTGTTAGTGTATTTCCATGCAGCTGTTAAGTTTCTCTGTACTTGTTGTCCCCTAGCAAACCAAAACATTTGAAATTAATATCGCATTCGAATGTTGCGTACACATTTCTCGGACAAAACACTCGAGAACGGCTATCGAAGTCGGAAAGAGAAAAAGCTGCTAGAGCCCACTCGTCGCTCAGTTTGTGGCAGCAAATCTTTCGATTTCGATCAATAACGAAATCAATAACGAACCAATATCGAAGAAATATCGATACCACAAAAATGCAGGAAAAAGTCATTTTTCAAGATTGTTATCTTTATTTTTTAAATTTATCTATTTTATTGTAAATGGAATATTTATTTATTTAAAATTGTAACTTAGGCTGCAGTCAATCAGATTCGATCACGGTACCGCAAGGCTAACAGATTAGCACAGATCCACTAGGCTATCGTGGCAGATTTTTTTCTATTCAATTATTGCACACATGAATGTTAATAAATTTCTTTATAATAGCTAAAACTTGGCACAAAAACGGCTTAAGATTATCTTTGAATTTTTGCATACTCGCTTATGAAATAAAATTTTGATATTTCGATTTACGATTCAACCTTAATTTCTTAGCTATAAAAATAAGAGATTAATTATTCTAATTTTGCCATTATTCCCTCGTTTCTTAGTTTTTCTCGCTAAACCAAACATTCTATCGTCATGCCGACGGAATATCAAAATTCTAGACATGAAAATCTTTAACGTTTAACCGATTTTATGCCATTAAAGAAAAGTGAAATTTCATAAATGTTTAATGGAACATGATTAGTGTTGTCATTCGACTAAAAATTATTCGAATATTCGGACAAATTTTTTCCCTTTTTGTTCGAACGAACAAAATTTTTCAATTTACAATAAAAAATTATTCGATAATTTTTTGTCGAATATTCGAATAATAACTTCTAACAAAGCCATACTATTTTGCAAAACTTTTTTTTAAAGTCAATAAAATTGGGTGTATTTTACTCTTTTTTGGGGAGGGGTATACTATTTTGTTTAGAATTTTTAAGTATTTTTAGACAAATTGTTTTATAAATTCAGTCAAAAATATTGTATGGTATATTACAGAATATACAGTAAATAGTTTTCATTGATTCAGTAGATAATTTTGTTTATAATTTGCAAATTTTTTAGACAAATTGTTTTATAGATTTAAACAATTTTTTTACTGAAAAAAAATGAAAAATGAAATTGTTGAGACAGTTTTGTTTGCATTTACAAATTTGTTTGTAGTTCCGCTTCTAGACAAAATATTTACTAATTCATTGAATTTGTTTACTAAAACTGAAATTTATTTATTTTTTTGTGTAAAAACTTTCTTATTTATAATATTAATAGGATGTAGTACATTCGATATACTAAGCTTCACTTCAAAAACGAAATTAAATGCGATAATCTTTAAAATGTTTTCCTAACAGAACCTTATCGCATTTGTGTGTGTTTTGCGTGAATTAAACACATGCACAGTGGGATATTTTTCAAACTTATGTTTTGTCAGTATAAAATATCTTCTGCACTTCTGTATAAAAATTAATGTTTGAAGACAAATGACCGCTAAATGTGTAAAATATTCGCATGGGTCATGTACAAATTCCTTCACTAAAATAAAAACCAAGTTTTCTAAAAAAAATACATTTCAAGAAATTACAGAATGCTATTAGTCATGGCATTTGTTGTACGTGTTTTCATTCACTTGGTTATTTATAATCATTCAATATAGCCACCACTGTGCATATGACGTATGCTTCACAATGTTTTTGATGGATTCCCAAATTCTAATTTCATTGAAAATTTTAGTTTTCGCTAAAAACTGATAAGAATGCATTTAAAAAGTTCTTTTTTTGCAAAATTAGTCCCATATCGTCTTATGGCAGGCAGCAAAAAATAAGGGGGTTTATATTTTGTTTCTTGTTTTCAATATTTAATGCTGCCATTCTAAAACTACGAACAGTTTTTAATAGAAATTGCAAGACTTAAGAGGTTTCACAGAGCCTTAAGTAAATATATAAGAAAAATAAATTAAAAAAAGAACAAATAATAAAAATGATACATTTTAAAACAATTTTACTATGCTGTGGAGTTTTTTCGATGTTAAAGGTAAAGCGCGATATTGAATAAAATGCACAAAAAATTTTGATAATCAATGAAAATAACAATAATTGTAGTTAAATCAAGGTGAAGTATTTAGCAGCAGCTCCAATTTTAATACTTCTTTTCGTAGCGATGACTACATCAGTATAAATAGGAGACAATATGATAGAACTATTCAAGACTACGATGGTAAATTAGATACGTTTAAGAAACTTTTTAATGAAGGATTAAACACTCTCGATATACAACAAGAGATGTTAATCGATAGCCTGAAAATCAATGATGAACATTTGAACCCAATGGAAATTCTAAGTGATTTTAGTAAACATTGCGTAAGCAAATATCGGCCTAGAATACCAACAATTGAATCAACTAAATCAGCTATACAATCATGTATTACCGCAGCGAAAAATCAATTGGCCCCATTATTGACTAATCCTTTAAATACAAGAAATAATATGCAAAATTATTACAAAAATACTTTTGAAAAAGAAGTAACAAATTGTGATAAGAAACACGGAAATGCGGTAACATTCAATTACACCAGCTGCCTAACAAATTTGGTAAGAATTTTAAAATCTATATTTAATAAAAGATATTATGAAACTATTTTTATTTTCAAACTAAGGTCTCAAGTGTCAATGTGGTTACTTTAAGTAATCAAAAAACTTTTAATACACAAATCGAGGCTTCCCAATGCACAGCAAACTCTCATATTAAAAAGGCAATCGATTGCAGCTTTTTGGCTCAAAATCGAACATTGTCTCTTGTGGCCGAGGCAAATACTTTGATAAATAAATGTTTGGAAAATCTTAACAACAGTGAAGACTTTTGTTCGGATGTTTTTTATATGCGACAAGCTCACATAGATTACAAGAATTTTTCCATGACAAATCCATTTTATGGCCGCAATGATACTTTAAATTGTTTATTAATTAAATTGTATTAAAACAACTATTTAAAAATGGTCGTGATTATATTAAGTAATAAATTATTTTTTGTATGTAGTTTTATTCTTAATATATGTATTTTTAATTGTTTCTATTAATAATAGCTCTGGTAGCATAGGCAGGCCATCGGTATTATAGGAAGTTTATTGGCTACAATTTTAATAATTAAATATAGAAACAATTGTGCTTATGCAAAGTACCAGAAGGAACATTTTTGTTGAACATTTTAACTCTCTAAATCTTCGTTGTGTGGCCTTTTTTTGTCCATTTCTTAAAAAAGCAGAAAAACTCCCCTTCAGTGGCGATATAGCGGGCTCAAATGTTATACAGGGTGTCCAGGCGAGGTAGGGGGGATTTTATAATTAAATAAAAAATATTAATTACAAATAAATGAGTTTTTTTTAATTTATGATAAACTACTCAAAATGGAAAATCATTTCTTAAAAATTATTTTGTCGAGATGTTGATTATCACGCTGTAAACACTCTTCTAATCTTGAACGAAAATTTCTCATTGCGCTTGAACAAGTTGCTTTTGAGATTTCTGTCATTTCTAGGGTGATGTTGTGCCAAATTGGTTGGTTTATTGTCGTATACCTTGCCCTTGAGGTAGCCCCACAAAAAAATAATCAAGAGGGCTCAAATCAGGACTTTTTGGTGGCCAGTTAATGTTACCTCTGCGAGAAATCACCTTATTCTGGAATATTTCATTTACGGCCTGAAGTGATTGGTCAGATGTATGGCATGTGGCCCCATCCTGCTGGAATCATGTTCTCAAATTATTGCCATCAAAATCTTGTATCTGGGAGGCTTAAAAATCCTGTAGCATTTCACAATAACGATCGCTATTCACAGTAACAGCTCGTCCTCTGCGGTCTTCATGAAAAACGGGCCAATAATGCCTTTAGCCTACATAGCAGCCTATACAATTACTTTTGGTGAATGAAGTCGTCTTCCATGTTTTTGTTTCTGGTTATTTGAAGACCAATAGCGGCAGTTTTGTTTGTTCACATAACCTCTTAAGTGAAAAGTAGCCTCATCACTAAAAAGGATCTTTTCAAAGTTTGTGAACCGATTGATCATTCCATCTCCATTGCTACTGGATCTCCAAGCGCTAGCGCAACGAAATGACGTGTCCGTATTGCATGCTGTTTATTTTCCGCATCAAAAACTAAATTAAGTTATAACCGTTTTAGAATATTTGCTTCTCTTATTTCACACATCAAACTTTTTAAAAGTATTAGAGATTACAATTTTTTTTTCATTGTTCTTGTCCGCACTTTTCTGTCTTGAGCGTTACGCTTTCTTAGTACGCTTCATTACTCAGTTTAATTATTGAAATTGTATTAACAACATACATATTGAAATTGTATTAATAACACCGTAGGTTTGTTCATCTAAATATTTAAAAGATTTGTGAACTTTGTTACAGCGTATTATATTGCAAAACGTTTCATTACTCAATCGTGGTTTGTACCCAAAACAATGTATTGAGTGTTATTCATATTTTTTTAATTTAATTAAAATTTTTGAGTGTATAAATAAGGATGTTATGTTAAAATTATCAACGATTATACATTTGAATTGTTTTAAATTCAAAATACAGTGTGTGTTCTGAAAAAAATATATTGAAGTCGTACGAAAATGTATTGAGCATTATGTTAACAAAACTCTTAAAAATACTTTATCTATAAATTTTATGACGGTAAAAACAGCTGCGGAAGGGTAGAAACTATATAGAGAACATTATCCGTTTAGAAATTTCTGATTTGCTTTGAAAATAGTTGTTTCTACCACACTGTGGGCTGTTATATTTTCAAAGAATGTAATTTGAAACTGACACAACTTTTAACATTGCGGGTAAACTTTATTAAAATTTTTTCATATTTGTAGGAATAGCCCATTTTTTGTTTATGTATAATTGTATGTAGAGAATTATTTTGAAATATAAAAATTTTTTTCTTTTTCCATGTGAGCCCAAGTCAAAATTGACCACTTTGGTCACAAATTTTTATTTCGTGCTGCAATTATTTAAATTTTTTGTTTTTAGAGAGTAGATGTGTAGTGCTTTCAAGCCCTATACTCACTTTTTGTGGTGTATTTTTTCGCTAAAATCATTCCCAGCACAACCGCGAAAACAAATGTAACGCTCAATACACAAAAATGTTAAAAATTTTAAATATATAATTTTATTTCAGGATCCATTAAATGAGGTGAAAACTATAATATGAATCCTATCTTCTCATATTTCCATTAATTAAATTGGTATTATTAAAATAACTAAAATATAATAACCCTCAAAATGAGAATCACTCATGTATGTACATTAGTGTGGTCGTAAAAATCAAATTTGCATTGCTTCAGGTCTCATACCTCTAATCCATGGGTATTTATAAAAAACTATCCTAAAAAATTTTTCAGCTCAATTAGCTTAGATTAAGGCCAGGCAAAGAGAAATCTAAATAAATGAGAAAAAATTCGTTGTTTAAGTGTGTTGGTGTTTAATTTCATTGTTGATAGGTACAAATGACTGTTGTGGATTGTTGTTGCTTATTTTGATTGTTTGTGTTGTCTACATGTAAATTGTCGGCTGTGTACATGTAAAATTTAAAAATAGACGAAAAGTAGTTGGCAAACGTCGTGGCTCACGGCTATACATCGCCTGTGCTTGGCTTAAATTAAGGCTTGTCGCACGCCCACTAAAGTTGGAGCAAATATGTACTCTTTTTCTGCATTTTATGTCCCATAACTAAATAAATATACTATTTACAAAAAAAAATCTTCTAAAAAGGTGTTGTCTGTGAAGTTTACAACAGCTTTTGCCTTACCGGCTTTTATCTTAATCACATATTTAACAAAATATACAGCAATATAGAAAAAAGCTCATAATAATTAAAATTTCAAAATAATTACACTAATTTACAAATTTCGGTAAACTTTTTCATTCACTAGAGCTTAAAGGTATATTTTTTTAGTTATTTGGGCCGCTGAACGCGAACCTGCGCTTGATTTTTTTTTATCAGCTGTAGTTTTTGAGATATAGCGTTATATCCAAATTGAAAGCGCTTGAACGACATGTATTGGCATAACTGGAGAAGGTTTTGCCCTATTCAGTAAAAAACAAAAACTAGAACTCGACAACAATAATATCTTTAAGCCGAGCGAATATTGTTTCTGAATATGCTCATTAGTTTTAGAGATATCGTAAATTGTGAATAAAATCAAAAGTTTTGCGTCAATTTCCACGAACTCATCCCCTTTGTAGTATATTAAGCTACATGATTGATACTGGACAGAAAATTGGATCGTTGTTGTATTTTTATTTTTTATGTATGTATTTTTAAACACAAAAATTTTAGAACTTTCTATGAAATTTTTAATTTTTAAGCTCAAACTTTTACGATATATCTGAAAATAATGGACAGATTTAGAAACAATGTTTGCCCGACTTAAAAATAACTTTGCTGTCATATTTGGTTTTTGGTTTTTTTTACTGAATAGGGCAAACTCCTCTCTAGTTATGCTAATAATGTATGTCGTGCAAGTGCCTTAATTTTTGTCATAACGCCATATTTCGAAAATCAGAGCTGATAAAAAACTTGGATTGCTGATTCGTGTTCAGTGGCCCAAATAACCAAAGAAACATCTTAAAATTTTAAGGAACGAACAAATTTACGAAATTTTTATATATATTTTATTTTGTTATTTTAATATATATAGGCTATTAGATATTTTGATGATTATTTTGTTAAATATGCGATAAGAAAAATCGGTAAGAAAATAGCTGTTGAAAATTTCACAGACAACAACTTTTGAGAAGAAAATTTTTGTGTTAATACTATATATGTATGTATTAAGTTACGAGACTTAAAATCAGAAAAAGGGCATTTACTCAAACTTTTAATCTGAATGATTTGGGGCATGAGACTTGAAGAAATCCAAATTTGATATTCTTACGGCCCCTCTAATATACATATGTACATCAGTGGCATATAATTATTGGTCATGGGCCACGACGTTCGTCGGCTATTTATATGTACAACACACAAACAATCAAAACAAGGATACACTAGTGAGTTGTAGCTATATATCAACAATTTCAAAAAAACACCAACACATTTTAACAACAAATTATTTCTCATTTATTTAGTTTTGTCTTTTGTACAGAACTATTTTTTTGTTCTTCGGATTTTGTACGTTTTTTCGTTCATATATTTCTAGATCACAGCTTTTTGACCTCATTATTGAAAGTTTTTGTTATAAAATTAATCTGCAAACATGGTATCGTGCTATTGATGCCTTTAAACGGATTAACAATTTTATCGCCTTTCATATCATCATCGGCCAAATGCCAGGCCATGTGATACGGACAACGTCCCGATATAATATTATTGTCATCAAAATCACAAGCAGAATAAAAATCATGTCCAGTCAAACAGTTTTCAATCAAACCATTCACCTCACCCAAAGTAGTGAATATTTGATAAACGTTCAGCGAATAGCAATCAAAAGCTTCATCGATTTTCGTATTGGAGCTACATTCGGCCGCAGTCATTTGTGTATTAAATATGTTAGTATTAGTGTCAAAATAGGTATTTGTACTTTTGATCTGAAATCAAAAAAAAAAATACTTTGGCTTCTTCAAAAGTTTATATTAGATGAATTTAATTTATGTTACACTTACCGCTGTTGCGGCACAATTTTTATATCTCATTTCATCTTTTTCGTATTTCTTTTTGCACTCTTTGATTGAGTTATTGAAATGGTTGTTGAAATAGTTGCGTATATTTTTCGAAGTATTTTCCGGATTATTGATTAAAGATGAGAATGCTGTTTTAGCCTTATTAATACAGGCTTTCAGATTGTTCTTTAAATTATTATCGGATAGCATTTTACCCCGATATTTTTCTACACACACATCATTGACATCACCCAACATTTCCAAGGGATCTAACTTAGCCTTAAAGTCACGTAATTTGATATCAACTACATCATCATAATATTCGATTACCTCTAAGCGCAATTCAAATTGTTTACGAAAATCTTCTAAATATTTTTCCAGTATTACTATTTGGTGCTCAAATTGTCGTTGATATTGTAGTATGTAATTGTCAACTTTAGCCGTAGGACTTGTGTATGTATACATGGCCTCAGGCATTACAACAATGTTGCACTTTAGAAAAATACATAAATATAATTATTTTTAACTAATTTCTTATAAGTGATCTTCTTACCTGAACTACTTTGGATAATACCATAACTGCCACATAAATTGCAATAAAATTTATTTGATTAAGCTGCATTTTTCAATACTATTTTAGTTAAGGAAATCTATTGAAATAATAAAATTATTTTTAAGTTTAGCTCATATTTATATAAATTTTTTTCAAGTTCAATTTCATGTATTTTTTTTCAATGTATTATAATGCTGATTTATTTTTTCCTTCATCCAATATAACGCATTATTTCTGAGGCGATAAGCTCTCTGCTAGTTTCATTAATATAAAATGCATTCAATAAATATTAACTTACATCGTATTCTTCAATAAAATTGTATATTGTTTTATTTACTTCCGAGTTTTAATAGTTTTTAGTTTACGTCTTATCAATATCACGTTTGCTTCTAATACAATTCATTAATAATTACAAACATGTCGATTTTTCAATTGTAATCGATTTAAAGATGACCAAGATACACAAACTTTATTTTGGCTAAATGAGAACACCAGTCGCTTTTAAGAAATCGCTTGACGCACAATGGGTCTCATTTCAAATACAGTGACAAAGAATATATAGAAATTCAACATAAATTGATATTTTTTGTCTCATCAGTTCTTGATAATATTTCTCTAACTGTATTGGATAAAAATTATTAAAACACTTACTTAGTAATAAATACAGTATCGCATATGAAAGAAAATGCTTTTTTTTCAACCTACAAAATGATATCTTATTCTCATTTGATACCAAATTTCTTGTCTCCGCTTTCAGATGTAGTTTTACACATCGCATTATTTACAACCTCTGAAAACAAATACAAAAATAAACAACTTAAAATAAAAGTGAATATATCAGTCTCATATCTCATTCCCAGAAAATAGAGGAAGTTCAATAGAAAAAACTTCATTTTTTATTTTAAAAGTATGTCTACAAGTTGTCTGTCATTCGTGGCTTTTCGTTTCAATAATAAATATTATCATCGAATAAATCAATAAAATGGTGAGTCGTATAAATTGATTGAAAATCTATAAGTAATAATTGCAATGCAAAAAAGTTATTAAAAACAAATGAGATTGAAGTGCTTACTGCAAACTTTGTAGCATGAGCTTCCTCAATTTTCTAAGAACTCGTCATTAGTTACTTGGATATTTATTTCAAGCGAACAATTTTTCGAAAAGAACAATCAATCGTAATAGTTAGAGGCTAAATAATTAATTAATATAAATGATAATTGCTTAAAATTAGATTGTGAAGAAACATTGGGATTCGTTACTTGTCTATTTGTATGCAATTTGTTGTGACAGTCTCTAATATCTCCTTTCAGCATTTTTGTTGTTATTTCGGGTCTTAAAGGAGAAGAAAACTAAATTAGTCAGAGCAGAGGTCCAAAAACTGTACAGAGAAAAATTAAAACTATAAACAAAAAGAAAGGGAAATTTAGGTTTAAAAAAAGTTTTCATTTATTGCGCGTTAAACATTTGAATAAGCTAAGTTGTTTTATTAGTAACTTTTAAAAATATGGTTGAAGTATACTAGTGATTTTGTATTAGCACTAATGAAATGCAGTCATATATAGTACATGTTTAACTCGGAACAAATGAATACTCTTTTTAAAAACTTATTTTAGTTGTTTGTGCTTTAACTTTCATTTAAAGGAGTGTTTAAATAATGCAGAAATTATATCGTCCTAAAGCGTGGTAACGAATGACAAAAATACTATGCTGTGATATGGCAAAACAAACATAAAATACATGTTTTTAGGAGACTGTTATCTTTCTGCAGACAATTTCTCATTCATTACGTATTTTAAGGCTTTAAAATAATAAAGTTTATATATAAATTTTTTGCCTTTTTGTACGATGTTAAATGAATTTTGCCCATTTGCCTTTATATCGCACTAGCAAATGCTTACACATTTATGCCTACTAAAACTATAGCTATGGCAAATATCAAGGAACTTCGGCAAAAAAACTTTTGGGTTGCACGCTTCGAAAATAATGGCCCATATAGAACAATTGTATATATATATGAATCTTTTATAAATTACTTTAGGCGGTTCGGAAACTTCTTAGCCTATCAATGAAAGAGAATAGTTAGTTTTTCAAAAATATTTTTATTTTTCAATATAATCTCCTGAAACTTCAATACACTTAGTCCAACGCTTTTCTAGCAATTCTATCCCTTGATTAAAATAGTTTTCCTCAAGTTCTTCAAAATAGTGGTTTACAACTGTAATTGCATCTTCATTTGAGGTAAAACGCTTGCCAGCAAGGAATTTTTTTAGATTTGGGAACAGGTAAAAGTCACTGGGAGCCAAATCAGGAGAATAAGGTGGGTGGTCAAGCAACTCGTACTTTAATTCGTTGATTTTAGCCATTGTTAAAACACTCTTGTGCGCTGGTGCGTTGTCTTGATGAAAAATTATTTTTTTTTGTAAGCCAGGACGTTTTTCTCGAATTTGTACATTTAATTGATTCAAAAAGTTGCAATAGTACTCTGAATTTATTGTTTTACCCTTTTGCAGATAGTCAATCAATAAAATACCTTAGAAGTCCCAAAAAACCGTTGCCATAACCTTACCAGCCGATTGAATTGTTTTTGCCTTCTTTGGGGCACTTCCTCCAGCTTCAGTCCATTGTTTGGATTGTTCATTTGTCTCTGGAGTATAGTGGTGGATCCATGTCTCATCAACAGTTATGAAACGACGCTTAAAATCCATTTTATTTCCCTTAAAACGATCCAAACAAGCTTGAGAAATGTTCATTCTTATGCGTTTTTGGTCGACTGTTAACAAATGCGGCACCCATCTTGCAGAAAGCTTTTTCCTCTGCAAAATTAAATGGACTCGATCATTTGAGATGCCCATGATATTAGCTATTTCACGCACTTTTATTCGTCGATGATTTAATACCATATCATGCACTTTGGCTACAATTTCTGTTGTTGTTGCTGTTTTTGGACGTCCACTACGTGGTTCATCTTCAATGCTTGTACGACCACGTTTAAATTCAGCAACCCAATTTTTTACTGTTGCATTTAATGACACCACGCATTTCTAATTTTTCCATTGTTAAAAAATCGCGGATTCGTCTTTTGTGAACACCTGTTTCTATATGAAGGAGTTGCCAGATCGAAACAAAATTTAACATGTGTTCATAGCAGAGATGGAAGTTTCCACAACACTTAACTTTTTTCTGTTTATACCGCGCTTTTTGTGCTAGGCTAAAAAGTTTCCGAACCGTCCAAAGATAACTTTAATATTTAATAATTATATTAAATGATTAAAAATATATTTTTGATGTAGAGACTTATGCCGTTCCTTACATTATGCAAAAATTTCATAAAAATATCTTTTATACTCAAATCTTGGGAGAAGAATAGAATTTATTTTTCCGTTAGTACGTAAATTAAAAACTTTAAAGTTTTTTTGAGTTGGGACGTTCTTTGATTATATGCCCTTTACATTTCTATAAGTGTGGGGCCCGCCTAAGAAAACTTAATAAATCTGTATAACAGTTAATCTTTTTATATTACCGCCTTACAGTATGCTACACATTTGAAACATATAGTTTCATTGCAATAGTATAACAATTTCAATGATCTTACTTTCTCAAAGGCGATCAAGTTTTATTTGATTTTCAAATTAATCATTTCAACAATTCGCACATAGTTTTTTAAATATTTTGTTAACAATTTTCATTTCTTGGGGTGTGTCGTTTTTCTATTGATTTGAAATAATTTCGTTCCATTTTCTTCATCTCAAGCTCTATTAGAAATTTGGAAATATTTTTCATTTGGCTTCTGGCTGTAAATTTTTATTGTCATATTTCTAAGATAACCATTGTATTATTTATAAATACGTATATAAAACAAATGATTTTGAAGCTTTTGCTGTTTGCCATTATGGGGGCTTTCTCGTTTGTTGTTGATAGACAATTGTGTGAGGTCTGGTCATTCCTGCCATCTTCATTTTTTATTTGTTTTAAGTTTAAACTTAAGGCAAAAAAAAAGAGAAAGGTCGAATTGCTGTATAGCAAACAAAAAAGAACAGTTTACAATCAATCAGTGAAAAACTTGATGAAAATAAATATTTATTTAAACCTTTGAACATATTAATACTTTGTACTTTCTAAAGTATTATATAATAAATAAAGTTAATTCTTATTGTATTTTTTATGTATGAAGTAGTTTATTTTCAGGTACCTCTTGCATATCGATTTTGTAATAGCTCAATAATGAGTCATGTCTAAAATTATGAAATTTTTAATGGTGCGAAAATACGTAGCCCTGCCACAAGATCGACTTGATAACAGCAATCTTTTTAAAAAATGTATACAAAAAAAATTATATGTAATATTTTTCAGGATATTTTAGGATAATATATACTTTGCCATTTTAGAAGCATTTGTAGCACGCAGCTATAACATTTTTCATCAATTCTTGTTAATAGGAGGCGGAAATCCATTGAATGACACCAAAACTATTAATATCCGGTTTTGATGAAATTCGATATACTATATGTTCTAATCTTATGTGCACATCCCATGGTGGAAGAGCTAGTTCGGTACCTTTTATGGCTCCTATTTTATAGCCGTCAAAAGTAGGGTATCTCGGGTATATTTGACAAAAGTTCGTCATATTCAAGATTGAATAACATTAGAGCGCGTCATTAGATATTTATAATTTTGGTGTCATTCAAAAGGTTTTAGTCTCCTCTTAAGAAGTGTTGATTAAAAATGACACAGCTTCCTGCTACAAAAGTCTCTAAAACGAAAGGATTCTTTATTCTTAAATATAATGAAAAAATGGTATTTTAATTTTCTTTATTTTTATTAAATTTACTCAACTGAAAGGTCCTTATTACGTAAAGCTTAAAAGTTGGGATAAAAATAGATTCAAAAGTTCCAAAGGTTTACCATTTGCATTGAATACCAATCACCACAGGTACTGAATTTAATATTCTAAGGCTGTTGTTTATGTCAAAAATAGTTCTAGACAACCTTTTAAGCGCATACCATTCCGCACTTTGGATCACTTCCGTCCTATGACAAGCACGTGTTAGATTCATTGATATTTCACCAGAAATATAACTACTTTGAGCCAGATCATCAGTGCTGTAACTAATGATTTGTATGTTCATTTTTTGCTGGGTATCTTTGTGATAACCCGATAATTTCTATGAAAATTTTTCATTTCAATGAACGAATTGGGATTTTTTTAAAGTAATATTGAAAATAGGATAACTTTGCAGCGCGTCATCAGATTTTAGTAAATTAGCCCTCTGCGACTGACGTTACTTCGTTATCACAATTCCACTGACGTGGTAGTTTGTAAACCCACTGAAAATATTTTTGATTTTAGTTTAATGTTTGTTGTAGTTTATTGTTTATTGTAATTTTTTGTTGAAAACAAAACGACAAATTTTATCAAAATCAAAATTATTGGCGTGTCATACAAACAAAAAAAACGTCATATATTATTTTTTTGTAAAAAGTTCACCATTAATTTGAGCTTAACCTAAGCTCATCAATATAGAAAAAAGAGATAATATCAATGGTTTAATAAAAAGTTAAAACGTATTTTTTCAGGTCTACACATGAGTACATAATGAGAAGTTACTGAAAACACTAGAATCGATATTTGTATAATTATGGCGTAAGACAATGTTTTCTGTTTACTGGTGTCTGCTAGACTACCACGTCAGTCGCAGAGGGTTAGTAGTAAATTAAAGCACGTACAGTGAGTGAACACTTAGAATTGGTACCACGTAAATATAATTGATATTTTTTGTTGATAGATAATGTCTTGGGTTTGTTTCAGGTTTGAAAGTGGAAAGAAGCCCTTTTGAAAAATTGCTCCTCTAATTTTATTGACATTCATTGTCTAATTTCGTGTGGAATTAATCACATAATATACCCAAGACTGCCTAAATGTTATTTGAAGTAACAATTGTAGCCTATAATTCTAGTTGTTTAAACCGTTTTAAATTATGTGCTAGAAGTACGTAATTTATCGCCCTCTTGCAACATTAAAAAAGTACCGTGATCCTTTATCAAGTGAATTTCTTGATTTTTTATATATAATCGCCTACTAGTTTTTATTGGGCCACCAGTTGTTAAAAAAAAGATCAAACACTTATAAACATGCAAACATTTTCTTTCAGTTCGTTTGCTTTTACAGTTGATCACAGGAAACTGAATGAAAAAAAAAATATAAAAAATTAACTGCCACTTTTCAGCCAAAAACGATGTAAACAATTTTTCCTGTTGCAAAAGTGGTAACGTGTGTCCCATCTAATCTCGCATAAATCATGGCAATTTATGACATTTTGTTAGAAGACAGCCCGAAATATTTCAACTCTCAATATGTTTCAATATCTTTTATTTATTTATACCTGTATTTGCTAAAACATTTATAAAAAAAAACTACTCGTGCAAAAAGCCAAATGTTGCACTTGTTTTAAGCTAATGAACACATTTGTCGCAAACACAGTGGGGTTGATTGTATTGCATGATGTGTTTTTCGTGCTGTATACATTGAGAGAAATTAAGGGGACTTTTTGATTGGAGGTTTAATATTCTAAAAGAATTTAAAAATAATTTATGTTCACAACTCTGCGAGATGAATGGGCGATTGAATTGAAAAAATAAACAAAAAGTATGAAAAAATCATTTTTATCGTAGTTTACTATGATAATTTTAAATCGTTAGTATCGTGAATACGAGCGCTAACTTTTAAAAAAGGCTAACGCCATTGAATGTAGAATACACGAATTAACTTTACCAGTAGGGTGCCCACCTTGCTAAATTTTGCGACTAGCATAGTGTAAATATTTGAATATTGTGGCTCGGGTAATGTGGTACATAAGCTAAAGGCGTCTTTCAAGAAAATAAGCATGTCAACAGGAGATGTCGTAAGAAAATGGGCAGCGGATTACATGGAGGTATGGTATACCACATTATCAGAACATAGTATACCACAATACCCGCCCATTTTTAAAAGGTTTTTTTAACTTACCCTGTTTGTGGACTTTGCGGAGTTTGTAAAGCTTGTGTCGTCGGGTCCAATCTAGTAATTTAAAATTTTCCCTCTTCCTGTTAACCGATTGATCTGAAATTTGGTAAGCGACTTTACTTTTGATGACAATTTATTATTGTGTTTAGAAAAGTGGGATGCGCCACGCTCATAAAAATAGCCTTCCTTCCTGTTAACCGATTGATCTAATATTTGGTAGACACCTTTACTTCAAATTTTCACTTAAAAAAGTAGGCGGTGTCACTCCCATAAAAAGTAGTACTTAGTTTTAACCCCTTCCTGCTAACTGATTTATCTGAGATTTGGTGGATACCTTTACTTACAATGACTATAAAATTTCGTAATTAAATATATGGGCGGAACAATGCTCAGAAAAAGTAATATTTAGTTTTAGCCCATTCCTGTTAACCGCTTTATATAAGATTTGGTACACACCTTTACTTACAATGTCTTTACAATTTTGTAATTAAGAAAGTGATTGGTGCCACGCCTAAAAAAGTATTGCTAAGTTTTAACCCCTTTCTGTTAACCGATTGATCCAAATTTTGTATCAATCGATTAACAGAAAGGGCTTAAAACTTAGTACTACTTTTTATAGGCGTAGCGTCGACCACCTTTACTTTTGATAACTATACAATTTTGAAATTAAAAAAGTGGGCTTATGGGCACGTCCATAAAAAGTAATATTGACTTTAACCCCTTTTCTCTTGACGGATTGATCTGAAATTTGGCAGACAACTTTACCTTTCATGGCAATACAATTCAGTGTTAAAAAATGGGTGGCGCCACTCCCATAAAAAGTAATATATAGTTTTACCTCCTTCCTGTTGACCGATTGACCTGAAATTTGGGGAACAAAATTAATTTTCGTGACTGATTGATCTGATTACGTTACGATTATGTGTATTCAGCATTATTGTAAATCACAGATGGCCGCCGCCGCCACAAAATGGATAATTAGTCATTAGACTAGTAGAACAACTTCAAATCCTAAAATGGCGGCAGTACAAAATGGGGGACAATATTCATGCATTATATATTGCCAGCAACCCCCCACAATATGGGTATAAAATGAAAGCGCTTGTCGTACACCAAGAAAAAAATATAATCCAAGGTGCAGTCCAAAACAAAATGCTAGATCATAGAGCTTACATAGGACATAAAGTAAACGACTTAAAAATAAAATACGCAAAACACATTTTCAAGTTAAATGGTTTTATTGCAATAATACATAATAATGATGCAGATAATGCACTAAAAGCTAAAAATTAAGTAAGTACCAGTTATTTTATTTAAATGGCTAGATTATGAGGGTTTTTATTTTTTCGCCAATTTCTCTGATACTTTGGATTCAAAGACTTTTTTACTTTCCCGAATATAAACCTAAGACTTGGAGTAGAATACCAGTTGAATCTGTTCCAGTCGAAGTAAGTTTCTGAAAACTGCAGCGAAATAAAAATTACCCGATCTTACGCTATCTTTTCTAATGTCAAGTGCTATTGTTTCAATCAACTCTGCCATTATTCTTTGTCATATAGCCTTCCAAATGATTTTCAATTAAACTTATTTTTTTCAAGTGTATTTTACATCTCAATAGCAGTTCGCAAAAAAAACGCATGAATAATTCGACGTCGAAAACTCCATTTTAATGAGTTTAAAATATGTATCAACATTTTAGTTGGTGGTTTATTTTAGAGAAAGAAAAAAAACTGAAATCAAGACAAAATTTTAAGCCACTCATTGCTTCAATTATTAAATGTTCAAAATATTTATGTTTGTTACGCCTACATACAACTATTAAGCAGTTGTTTTTAACAAAATGCGATTATTTTTTATGTATATGGTTTTCATACCAGCAGCCATACTTTGAAACAGTTTGCGATCAATAGCAAATTGTCAATTTTCAAACCAATTAAAACAATTTTTATTATTAATTAAAATTCTTTGCAATATTTTGTACGTCTGTTGTGTTCTATTACATATCATAGGAAACGATATTGTTAAGAATCCATTAATTTCGAATATATCGTTTGTGTTTTTTATTTTTGCAGTTGGTTTGTTCGTTGGTTGAACGGTTTCGATAAAAATCACATTTTAATCTAATAAAAAACTCTAGTTTTTTTTATTTGTTGTTTTCTTCTGGAAATCATTTTAAACAACTTAAAAAAAAAAAAATAAAAAATATTGTTAACAGCCACCCATTGTCTTTTGGTTTGTAGCCTGTTAAGTGAAATAGATTAGATGGGAATACCAAGAGTTAGGGCCTATAAAGGGGCAAATTTTTGCTTTAGTTTCTTTCTAACTCTCATATTAAGTTACTAGTTAGGTTTTAGTTTATTTGCTGTTCTTAATTGAAGTTAATCAACAAACTGCATGTAGTCTACACCATAGCCAAAAGGTTTAGCGATATCTTATTGATATTTTTGGATGCACATGCAAAGTTTATGTATTACAAATAAAGCGAGCTTCATTTCATTGAAATCCAAGCACATATTTTGATTTTATTCACAATTAAGTGACGGTACTTCAGTGAAAAAACCATGATTTCTGTATATTAGTAGCATACACACACAAATGCAACAACCCTACGTCCACTACTCCTTCTTACGCCTAAGAACTTCACCAGCAACACCAGCTTAGTACCACAAAGCTACACTTTAAAATTTCTCTGGATATGGTGTTTAAAGTTCGTGTTATGTTAATCCCTTTTGGACGGCTGGTTTCGAATAAATTGTATAAGGTTTTTTTTCCAGCTCTTCCTATTGACAGCGGGATATTTCTTTCAGTCTATTTTCATTTGTACTCATACACTTTGTGAACGTCGAAAAGTAATTCAAATTGTTAAATGACTTTATTTTTATCTTTAAGATTTTTAAATATTGTGACGTTTGCAGTTTACTCACACACACACACACACACACACATTTTTAAACAGGTAAACCTTAAAGGGGAACTTTGTTATTGCAATGAAAGTATTTTTCATTTTAAATAGTTATTTTTCAAATCTTTGCTACAAGAAATAACAAGAGCAAATGTTGCATGTTTGCCACAAACAAATACACTTGTTTTATTTGCAAAGTTTAGCATTGAAGTTCAAGTCTTGTGTTCAGCTTCGAGCTGTGACTCTGTTCAGGTGCTTGTACGATTATTGTGTGCTGTTGTGTATATTGAGAATATTTTATATATTATCGCTCGTATATATCGTAGGTTCTGTCAATTTTATAATGTAACATGCTATTGATCGTTATTTAAATATTTGATGATAAGCACATTGTTTTTCTATATATTTCTTTGTAATTTGTTTTTATGCCTAAATAAACAACAAAGTTTCTTTGATTTTGAAAATTTTAAATTGGTTTTGGTGGAAATTTTAATTAAAAGGATATAAAAATTTAAATATTTTTTTGATGGCATGAGGGCAAAAACACTTCAAAAAACTTTAAAGAAATAATAATATTTTATACCAGCAAAAACTTTTAATATTTTTTTAAATCGGTATTACTTTTCTAATTGCTTACAAAGTAATGGGTGGTACTTATTTATCTTACTACTATGCTCCAAAATAAAACTACTACTTAAGGCCGTTTCAGACTATAATACAAGAATGTATTAATATTTTTGAAGAAAATGAAACTCTGCCATGATAATTTGTTATTGTTTTTCCAAAATTTTCAAACAAACAACAATTATATCAGCGATCCTTCAAAAGTTTTAATACGTATTTATTTTATTATCTGAAAAAAAAAAATAAAGTATGAAAGAATATTAATAAATATAGAATCTATAAAAAAAAACTCTTTTATTTTGTTTTTGACTACTTATATTTTAGCTACTAGTAAGTCAAAAAATAAGTAGCTGTTGGTCGAACTGATTAGCGCGTTGACTAAAAAGCATGAGGTCTTGGGCTCGATACTAGTTTCAGGCAAGCCATCAACATCACGCATTTCTCTGATGTACATTGTTATGCCATTGTGTTAATTGTTGTAGGATTTTTAAAGTGATGAAGGCATAGAACTGATCAGTGAGGAGTACTAGCAGCGATTAATATTAACATATAGTAGTGCACATAACTGCTCCCTCCTTCGTCGATATTACAGCAGAATCGTCGGAGAAGTAAAATAATTAATAAAATAGCTATATAGCTTAGCGGAATTGTAAATTAAATAATTCTCACTTTACCATCTGTTCGACGGTAGCCCATTCACCATTACCGGGAAAAAGGGGCGAACATTGGGTTCACGTGAAATGTTTCGCATGAGCAAAAATATGGTGAAAAAAAAAACTTACAAAGTAGTACACTAGCACAACAATAATGAAAAATTAAAGATGAGATCAGATCCCGAAATTCGAGCTCCAAAGACAAGATCAGAGCTATAAAAATGAGATAAGAGCTCCAAAGTGAATTTAGAGCAGCGTAGACGAGACCGGAGTTTTAAAGATGAACTCAAAGTTTTGGAGGCGAAACCAAGGCTCTGAAGAAGTTACTAGATCTTTTTAGACGAATTTAGAGCTCTGTTGGCGAGACTGCCGCTTTAAAGACGGGAGCGCAGTTCTAAGAACAGAACTCTTAATTGGGGATCAAGGGTGCAAAGATTAAATCAGCACACCAAAGGTGCTATTGACGTTCTAAAGACGATATCTAAAGCTATACAAATGAGATGAGAGCTCCAGAGGCAAATTTAGAGTAGCGTAGACGAGATCGGGGTTTTAAAGGCGAATTCAAAGTTTCTGAGGTGAAATAAAAGCTCTGAAGACGATACCAAATCTCTTTAGAGAACGCAGTTCTAAGAACAAGATTAATACTCTGAAGTTGAAATCAGAGCTCTTAATTGGAGATCAGGACTCCAGAAATGAGATCGGAACTCTGAACACGATGCAGGAGATATAAAGACGAGATCAGAGCTCTACTAATGTAAGAAGATCTCTAAGAACGACATCAGTGCTCTTAAGTTGAGATCAGAGTTCCGAAGGCGAGACCGAAGTTTTAAAGACGAACTCTCAGTTCTAGACACGATATCAAACACGAGATCTAAACACGATACCAGATAAAAATAGAGTTTCTATGACGACACAAGCGCTTTAAAGACGAGATAAGTACTTTAAAAGCGAGAGAAGTCCAGTGCTCTGCAGTTGAGATCACAGCTCGAGACTTGAAATCAGACCCCTAAAGATTAGATTGCAGTTTTAAAGACGATAGTAAAGCTCCAAAGATGAAATCATACCTTTAAAGTAATATCAGGGCCCTAAAAAAGAGATCAGAGCTACGAACACGATACTGGAACTTAACAACGAGATCAGAGCTTTAACGTTGAGATCAGAGCTCTAAAGATATGATCAGGGCTACAATGACCGAAGCTATAGATACTGTATCAGAGCATTTTACTAGAGATTGGAGTCTCCGAAGACGATGCCGGAGTTTTAAAGATGAGATCAGGCCTATAAAGACGATATCAAAGCTCTAAAGTGGAGATCAAAGCCCTTAGGATGAAATCAGAGCTCTAAAGACGAGGCCAGAGCTCCGATAATGATATCAGATGTACTACACACGATAAACGAGTGACCAGAGCTTTCAGGATAAGACTAGATCTTTAAATATAAGATTAGGTCTTCAAAAGATGATATTAGGACTATAAAGACACGACTAGAGCTCTTAAGATGGCACCGGAGCTCGAAAGGTCAGGACGGAGCTGCTAAGATGAGTTCGGAGCTTGATTATAGCTCTAACGACAAGGTCAGTGCTTTAAAGATGAGACCAGAACTTTAGAAATCAGACCAGAGCTCAAAATAAGAAATCATGTCTCTAAAAGCGTTACGCAGAAATACTCTTGAAAGAGTTTTCTACTCCGTTCGGTGCCAATTTATTCATGTAAAACAAGATACGGGATGGTGTAAATCCCTAATGAATCAACAAATATTCGAAGCAGAAATAACTTTTCAAATGCGGAGGGAATGTCATTGATATATTTCTTACTATGTTAATTTAGAGACAGGCGAAATATCTTTAGTGCTAAAAGCCGTTATTCTGAATTCATGCTATCGATAGCCTTAACCTCTTCTAGATAAATTACTGAGGATCTCTGATTTGGCATTGGTTTTAAGAAATGCATTAAACTTGCTTAAACGCAAAATAGTTCTAATGAATCTATCAGTATATTATAAAGATTGCTATAAATGATAGATTAATTATGTCACTCTTTTGATATTCAAACACTCTGTTTTTGTTGGTATTTAAAGCTACACATGTGCCATCAGCTTTGGAAAAGAAGCTTTATTATTTCCGTTTATATGGAAAATATATAGTATTTCAAATGTACTATACTTGCTTTCCACTGCTAGTTCCAATTTTTTCTTCCAGTTCAATTATCAATTATAAGACTTAGTTTGCTTTTCCTACTGGTATTTTTTTACTTTTTGCTCAGCCAAACCAATGATGTTGATTTAATTCGCTTAACATTCCAAAACATGCTCCTACATAGAATAAGCAAAGAATAAAAAACAAGAAATCAAGAAAAACTGTTAAAAAATTCTCCCCAACTGTGAACTGATTTAAATCCGAAGCATTTAAAATAAATGTGAGACTATTAAAGAAGGATTGTTATAAATCCAAGCGCTGAAAAAATAAATTATGTCGTTCTTTAAACACTAAATAGAATACTCTTCCATATTGCATACTTGTGGCTTTTAATAAGAAGCTTCTTTATTTTGCTATTGTTGCAATTGCAGTTGCTTTCATTCGCATAAAATGCACGGGGCTACAACAATCACAATAACAAGTGCTTGAAATATAATGTCAGTTTATTATTTTAGTTGGACAAGCAAATATACAAAATATTGTTCGAAATAAGAACAGAAGTTGAGAAAAAAAAAATTGAGAACTCAAGATCATGTAAGAATTGCATGAGTAGGATACAAACAAAAATGTAGCAATTCTAAGAGAGGTATGCAAAAAAAATATAGTGTTTTATACGAACTTTAATGATACCATACACTTTTTGTTAATGGGTGAAATTAAAAATATAAATCGCACATGTATGTACTGTGTGCTGCGGATCAAAATACATAAGGATCAGTTGTTTTTATTTAAGAATATTTACAAAAAAAAGTTTTAAAGTAGAAAGAGGTAACATAGAAAATTACTTTAACTTTAGGGTGTATACTGATGGATCAATAATGATCTGCGGTGTGGGCTCTGGAGCCTTCTCGAATTACCTTGGGATAATACTCTGCAAGGTATTTCTGGCCGAAATATTGGCTATAAATGTGTTGATTGCCAGGAGTATCTGAGGAAGAGTCGTAATCTTCGTCGACAGCCAGGCGGCCCTTCTGTCTCTAAGGTCACACACTACTTTTCTTAGGGTTTCGTACACCAAAAGTGTAAAGGAACCCTATTTTTCTCTGTCTGTCACAGTTTGTTTTCTCGAGAACCGTAAAAGCTACGGACCTGAAATTTTCACAGAATATGTAAAACTTTTGCCGCTACAATAGCAAATATATGACAGCTAAAAATAAATGGGTGTTCTAAAGCGAGCAACGAAAAATGTTTAAATACTAATTTACAGACCCTTATATATGGACACTTAAAATTTTGAAAGTTAGTGTTAATTGGTGTAGTCTGTAGAATAGACTAAAGCAATTAACACTGATATTTAAAACAATAAAAATTAAACGGTGTTCTATCACTTAATGTAGTTTTGACTATGTAATTTAGACAATTTGCTACATCTTGGAAACCGTAAGAGGTAAACTTTTGAAATTTTCAAAAACGCTAAAACTAAAAAATTCCAAAATTAAAAAATGTCAAAACGAAAAGTCGCCAAAATGAACAAAACCGCTTAAAGGAGAAAAGCACTAAAATTAAAAAAAACGCTAAAACCCAAAACATCACCAAAACTAAAAAGATCGCAAAAAAACTAAAAAAAAACCTTAAAAACCGAAAAAAGCAGCCAAAACTAAAAAAGCAATACAACATAAAAAATCGCTAAAGCTAAAAATATCATAAAAAATTAAAAAATTGACAAAAATGGAAAAAAATCTGCAAAACGAAAAAAAGCGCCAAAACAAAAAAAGCACCAAAGCTAATAAGATCGCTAAAAACCAAAAAAATTGCCAAAACGAAAAAAGATGTAAAAACAAAAAAAAATCGCTAAAAAAAAATCACAAAAAAGCAAGAAAAAAGCGAACTGAAAAAAGCGCCAAAACTAAAATAAATCTTTAAAACTAAAAATATCGTCAAAAAGTGCACAAATTGTTAAAACAAAAAAAAAACGCTAAAACAAAAAAAAAAAACGCCAAAACTAAAAAAATCGGCAAAAAAAAAATGCAAAAAACAAAAAATCGCAAAAAAACGAAAAAAATGGCAAAACAACGAAAAAACCTAAAAAATAAATAAACTAAAATTAAGCAAAAAATTAAAGCGAAAAAATTTTCAAAATGAAAAAAGGGCAAAAAGGAAAATGGATTTATGAGTATTCGTAGGGAACCCTTCGTGTGCGAGCCAAAGTCGCGCTTTATTGATTTTTTTTTACTTTAGTTAGCCAGTGCAAAGACATGTTATTCAGATTAGGTGGTCAGACTGACGTTACCCTCATCTGGGTTCCCGCTCATAGCAAATTCCCTGGCAACGAAGAGGTGGACTAGCTGGCCAGGGCTGGCTCTGCTATGGATGCCTCCACTGCTGAATCGGTAGCCATGCTGTTTGGCACTATTAGAAATCGTATTCTCAAAAATTACTGGCAGAAAGCTGAAGATAGGTGGCGCAAGTTGAACACGTGCAAAGTAGCTAGGAAAATGTGGCCTTGTTACAACGATAAGCGCATAACACAACTAATTAACGGATACCGTAGAGACATCTCGAGACTCGTCGCTATAGTGACGGGCCACTGGGTGATAGTAGCAGAATTGCCATTTCTTACAATGCGTTCTGCCGTAGTTGCCAGGATCAAAGTAAAGAAGAAACAGTCTTTCTCTTTCTTTGCCAGTGTACAGTCTTGCACCTCTCGAGACACAAATTCTTGGGCAGCGATATACTAGACGACCTATCAGAATTATTAGAGATTGGTCTAACGCGTTGGATCTAGTATCTAATACCGAATCCGAGATCTGGGTTCGACCCTACATAGGTTGACACTGACGAGTGGAGTGGTCTCTCAAAACGGAATATTATTGATTCTACTTGAATGCTTGCGTGCAGTAGGCAGCCACGTATATCAAGCAACCAACCAACCAATCGCCATATTCATAAACGATTATTAAGTATACTTACGAATGTTACTCTACTCAAATGAAAGAGGTTTTTGTGTGGATTAATAATCTATTAATATTCTAAGGTATGCAAATGTATCTTTAAAACTAGAGCTGCTAAGAAAAATTAATAATGCTAACGTAATCAGCAGATGAAATTATATAAGGATCAGCTATTTTTTTAATAACTTAAAAAATCTCCATTTTATTGCGTTGTATAATAGAACCCATTCTTTCTGATGGGCAAGTATTGAAAGCCATAAAAGTTCTGAAGAGCTGCAAAGCTGCAGGTAACGATAACACGAAGCTTTCTTTGTGACTGTGGTGTCCACTGTTATAAAAGATATATAATTAACAATCTTTCTTTCTCATCGTCTTGAGGCGTAGGGAAAACAGTGAAAATTCGCAAGAAAGGTAACTCGAGCGGTTGCAATAAATGTCGTGGTATAAGCCTCCTGCCCACTAATTGGATTCCGAGTAAGATTCTAAGTAATATAAATTATTTGTTTGTTTCTGGTTATTGCTTTCACATTTCTCATAGAAATGATCGGACTATCATAAA
Organism: Panzeria rudis; assembly: GCA_956483635.1. Classification (NCBI taxonomy): domain Eukaryota; kingdom Metazoa; phylum Arthropoda; class Insecta; order Diptera; family Tachinidae; genus Panzeria; species Panzeria rudis. The sequence goes on from OY101447.1 coordinate 164,338,091, forward strand.
GAAACAACTGTACCTTTGAATCTGTTTTCATCCCAAAAAAATTAAGAGAATTGAAATACCATTTTTCAGGATATTTAAAGAAAATCTTCATACATATATACCCAGTGTTAAAAGAAAGCAGTATGGAGGCCTTATAAAAGACAACTTTCCACCTTCTTTTGGAAGGAGAACTACTTTATACTCCATTCCATCTACATATCTTTTTGACACACGTTGTCATTATGGGGAAGGTCTTAACATCGCTTCTTCTGTAAGGCCTGACAGAAGACCTTATAAAAATAAAATTTTGAAGGATTTTAAAAATAGAGGTACATATTTTAGTCTCCAAATTTTTGTAGCGAGTTTTGTGTTCCTGACTAATAATTTTTATTTCGAATTATTTTCTTTCATCTAAAGTAATATTTTTTGCATATGAGGCTAAGGTATTAGGAAGGAATTAAACATGAAAAGTTCCGTCGAAATAAGTGTAAGTTAATCAACTCCAATATAAGCGGCATAATAGCAGCATGTATAATGTCTCTGGTACGTACATTTTCGATTTATATACAAATTACTTGAGAAAAAGAATACGAGAATTTTTGTTATTTCTCAACTACATTTTTTGATGAACAAAACAAAAGATCTAAAAATAAAATAATCCTTCCTCCTGCCTTTTAAGAGAATGTCTTTTCTTAGGGAGAGTCGATGCCTTCTAAAAGAAGAAGTATGTATGTAAGTAGGCCTTCAGGAAAATATGACTTGAGAAGGCCTTTCTAGTTTTACTGCTGGATATAATGATTTTTTACGTTACAATAATAATATTGTCTTTGTTTTTCTGATTAAAAAAATGTTCGTATCATTAATGACAACACACATTTAAAAAATGTTTTTGAAAAAGTTTCATAACATTTATGTAATTTTTCTTCACTGCAATGCAAGGTTTCATGCAATTAATGAAATTTTTCGTTGCATTAATATAAGTAACGTTATGGTTTCATTCCCCATTATCAACTATTTGCCTTTCAGTGTAAATCTAAATAGGGTACACTTCAAGAATTTTATTTCATTTTAAGCAGCTTCACAACAAACAAATTGCTCGCAAGTTGTATAAAAAAATGCGAATTAATTCACTAATATTTATAGCAAGTTCATGTGCAAGCATCTTCTACTTAATATAGAGTGTACGGGATATACAAATAAAAAAGTAAAGAAAAAACAAGATCTACAAGTTTATTTAAATACAAAGTCGACATTTTCTGTTCAATTTAAAATACAGGACATTTGTTGATTTTAAATTTGAATATTATCAAGACATTAAAATAACAAATGAATTGTTCTAAGAAGAAAAGAATTTCTGTCGATCTGTCTGTCTGTAAGATTATGCAAAAATCCAACAAACACGCATACAGCTAAAACAAATACATGTACACAAAATCGAAACAAACAGAAAATTGACATGAAACGCAATTAAGATTTATAAAAGCCACCAAGTCAACAACATCCATCACAAGACACATTAAATGACTAAATTAACGCACGGATACGAGTACCTGACTAAATGGCTGATGGAATAACTAACAAGCTGAATGACTGCCAACTAATAAAACACAAATGCCATTAACGAAATTTTTTTCTATTAATAAAACTCATGACGGCATGCAGAGTTGAGACCCTCCTCCCTCCTTTATTTCATTTATTGTAAATATATTTTTACGCTATAAAATTTATAACTTAATAATATCACAACATTTTTCTTATTTACTTCATTTTTTATTTTATTTTTTGCTAAATTAATCGTATATTACAAAAATTTATGTTTTTATGTTAAAAAATTTTAATAAACATTATGTTAACATTAAATGTTTAACGGCAAAAAACCAAAACGAATTATTACAAATGCACTCGAAAAAAAATCAAGAAATTGTTTTTCCCCCAACACGCAATTTAAGTTTTTGTTAAATATATTTATTGCGTGCTTTTATGGTAAAACATTGTGGAAAAAATTTTGCAAAAACAACTTTTATGATTTATAATTTATAAATGATATTGTTTAGATTGCATTAGAAAACATACGAGCACATTTCTGTACATGCGTTTGCGGTGTTTCTGGTCATGTTGCTTTTATCCCACCACACTAGCACACATAAAATTAGAAACAGATTTTGATCATATTTTCGTACAAACAGAAACAATTTTTTCTCTTAAGTGGTTAGTTACATGTATTTTCTCACATTTTAGAATTTTTTTACGGCTTCTATTTTTTGGCAATGTTTGCATGTAGTTTGTTTACCAAACTGAGTTAAATGTCTTTTAAGATTTACAATTAAAACGATTCTTATCGGTTACATTAATTTATTTTTACTTGTTGAGATTTATTTTACTGTGTATTTGCATTGAAAATATTGCATTTGGCTGACCTTTGAACTCGATAAAGGATAAAATGTTAAACATATTGTACACTGGTGTCATGCTTAAAAACAAAAGAGTTAAGACACATACTTTTATCCAATATGATTTAATTCTGAACAATAATTCAAAGGGCCATTATTACAACTTGGCGTTAGTGAAAGGTAGGATTTTATCGGACGGATAAACAGCTTATCATTATTGCAACTTTACTTTAACCTAATAGGTAGGATGAACTTGCTTTAACTTTTCGCTCACTTTAGGTTAAAATAAAGTTTTAATGACGACAAACTGTTGTATATCCGTCCTACAAAGTCCTACCTTTAACTAATGCCAAGTTGCCATAATGGCCCTAAGACGTTTAGTTTCCTTACATGGGTATAGTACTAAATAAACTAGTTGGAACTGTTAAGAAATAAAAATCTTTGGCTTTATTAAAAAGTAGACAAAAAAAATGCACTTAACTATTTGTTTACAAACGGTTCCTAAATATAACCCGGTATTGAACTTTAGCAGAACCAAATCTGCAAAATTAATGGATTATGTCACCTGTCATCTGGTTGCGTGATTTGAAAGACCAGATCAAAATCAGGTTCAAAGGACCATAAACAAATTGCACTCCGTAGTTTCAATTGTTGTCTTTGTATGATTGCACAAAAAGATAGTTCTCATTCTTTATAGTGCTATATAGGACTGATTCATCCAGAAGGTGCCAAAAAATATATGTGGGTGATTCTCATTTTAAATGTAGATTTTTTGTTTTATTTTGTGCAACTAATAGAAATATGAGATATGAGAAATATGACATATTATAGTTTTTGCCTCATTCAATGGATTCGGAAATAAAATTATATTTTAGATTTTTTTAACATTTTCGTGTATTGAGCGTTGTTCTGGGAATTTTTTTGTGAAAAAATTACTACAAAAAATGAGTATAGGGTTTGAAAGCGATATATATCTACTCTCCCTCCAAAAACAAAAATTTATAATAATCGCAGGACTAAAATTAAAAGTTATGACCACTTTTTAACTGACTTCAAAAAAGAAGGTTATCTATTCGCGTTCATATGTTTTTTATGTTTCTACACGCATAACTCTGTCATTTGTGAACCGATTTTCAAAATTCTTTTTTGTTGGAAAGGGCTCGCCTGCATTTTGATTCCCTAATTTTTTATTTATTTATTTATTTTTTTTTTGGAAAAACGGTGAGGGAGTTTGCTCCCCCAAAAGCACAATTCCGACATTTTCCAACCAATTTAAAAAAAAAAATTTTTGTTTTGGTTTGCCTGCAATTTGACCCCTTAATTTTTTTTCGAAAATAGGTGGGGAAATTTTCTCCCCCTCCCCCAAGCATAAGTCTGTGATATGTCAACTGATTTCCAATTTTTTTTCCTTTGAACGGTTTTGCTTGCATTTTGGCCCAAAATTTATTTTCGGAAACCTGTAGGGAAATTGGCTCCCCCCACGCATAACACGGCCATTTGTTAACCGATTTTTAAAATTGAGTTTTGGTGTGAAATTGAGTTTTGGTTGCAGTTTGGTTCCATAAATTTGTTTCTAAAATCTGTGAAGCATTCCCCATCCTACCCTCTCCCGGAAATATTGATTATCGCATAAATGCTCTATATATGGACCGAATTTCCAATCTTTTTTGTTTGAAAGGGTTTGTTTGCTGTTTGGTCTGATAAAATGAAAATCGGGCGGACAAAGTGGTAGCCCGATATATTAATTTTAACCGATTTTAAAAATATTTTATTTGAAAGGACATGAAAGGTTTGGTACTAAGCAAAATTGGGGACAGACTCCCTATTTGTACACAGAAAAAACATAATTTCATTTTCTGTAAAAGAATTCAATGAAATAGTAAATATTTTGTCTAGGAACGGACCTACAAACAAATTTGTAAATATAGATGAAAATCTCAACAATTTAATAAAAAAAACCTGTTTTTTTTCAATGAACAAATTGTTTAAATCTATAAAACAATTTGTCTAAAAACATTTAAAAATTGTAAACAACAGAATTTACTAAATCAACCAAAAATATAAACCGGATTTTCTGACAATTATGAAACAATATTTTTGTCAGAATTTATAAAAAAGTTAGTCTAAAAATACTAACAAATATTAAACAAAATAGTTTACTTCATCAAACAAAAATCAAACAAAATTTTGTCTGGGTAGTCATTATCATCATCATCCATTAAGTCGTTATAAAATTTGACTTTGTTAATTGTGTTCAAGTCTTAATGTTTATCTAAAGACTTAAAAAAATTAATTAGAACTAACGCCACGACATTCACGAATTGATTCACTCGTAAATAAACTTGGTACAATCGCACTCCGTTTGCTATCAATGTTGTTGTTGTTGTTATTTGTGTGTATATCTTTATCGGCGTTGTTTTTTGACGACACAGTTTTTCTTGTTGTTTTTGGTGTATGCATCCTAAATAAGAGTCAAACAAACAATTCATTGATTATGTAAAGAACATTTACTGAAAATGAAATTATTTTTAGACAAACTTGTGTTTGAAAATTTTTTTGTGATCAGTTTTTCTGTGTAGACAAACACACAATTTGAACTAACGTGAAATTGTGTACGTTTTGTTCAATAAGATCTTTGTATTTCTTTTTGGCAGATTATTATTATTTAATATTGGCTTCGGTTCACATGAAAAAATGAAAAATTTATACCTTTTAAAATAATTCTTTAAAAACATTTTACATAAGCAAAAAGCAGTCTAGCTCTTCTCTCAACTAAACTATATTTAATAAAAATTGACACACAAAATGCAGCCCACAGTGCGGTAGAAGCAAAATTTATTCAAAGCAAATCAGAAATTTCTAAACGCCTAATGTTCTCTATATCGTTTCTACCCTTCAGCTGCTGTTAACTTTTTTCTTAACACACTACAATAGATTGATAAAAAAAAAATAAAAATAAAAAAATAAGTAACGCTCAATACATTTTTAAAGGAATTCAATATGTTTTGCAGAGCACACACTATATTTTGAATTTAAAACAATTCAGTTGTATAATTTACAATGTATTCTAACATAAACTTTTTAGTAATTCACTAAAAATTTTAATTAAAATGAAAAAATATGGATAAAACTCAATACATTTTTTTGAATACAAACCATCAATGATTGATTAAACGTTTTGCATTATAACTTAAGTTAACAAAGTTCACAAATATTTTAGATATTTAGATGTACAAACCTACGCTGTTAATTTAGTGTATGTTGTTAATGCTATTTCAATAACTAAACTGAGTAATGAAGCGTACTAAAACAGCGTAACGCTCAATACATATAATTGCGGACAACAACAATCTTTTGAAAAAAAAAAAAAATAAATATAATTTATATTATTTTTCAAAAAGTTTATGTGTGAAATAAGAGTATTAAATGCAGATTATCTAAAATTTATATAAATTTAATTTCGCACTCAGTGAAATAAATAATTAGTTTCTTAATGTTGAAAAGCGACAGCAAGCAAAATGGACTTTTCATATTTTGAGAAGAAAGTAAAACCAGTGTTTTTGTTTTTAACACATAATAAGCAGTCGTACACTAAAAAAACTTATGTTCATTTATTTATAAAATTTCAAATCACGCTAAAGCAGATTTCATTTTAAAATTTATGAGTTTATTTTATGAAATATATTATTATACTTTTAACGGACACCAAAAAAAGCATTTGAAATGAGAATCACCCATACAGATATATCGACGTTTTGATAATTTACATCTGGGTTAAAAAAATAAAGTGTGTATATTTTATATTTTATTTTGTTTATTTGACTACTTATTTTTTAGCTTCAAGTAAGTCAAATAATAACTATTTAATGGTACCCCTTTATAAAAGAAAGGTTATTGAGCCAAATTATAAGTAGCTATGATTTAAGTCCTCATATACTTTTTTTGTCTATCAGTAAGCAAAGCTTTTGCTGGTATGATTCAAAATATATTAAAGTTTTAAACTTCCACTCTTATTTACATCTGTTTCCTGCAATTTAAAAATATTTTTTTTGCCATAAATTTTTTATAGCATTTTTTATGGTCCTGCATAGTTTTTCATTTTTAATTAAAAAAACAAATATATTTCACAAATACATACCTGCAACAATTTCTCCATCCTAACGAACAAAACAAATGCAAACACTTGTTTTATTATGTCTTTGTATACATATTTAAGAAATTAAAAACGTTAAGAAAACTATCAATGGAAAAATCGTTTCAATAAAAAAGTCAATAAAAATAGCTTAAATCAAAGACAACACCGCTTGTAATCTTTAAAGCTTTTTGTACATTTTGTTATATTCAAAGAAAAGACTTTGGAGTTTTCAAAAATAACGATTACGTTTGCATTAATTGTTTGTTGGTGATAAAAACTTAACATTTGAAATGAAACAGTGCGAAAGTTTAACAAACAGGCACCATCAACAACATGCAACAAAATTCATATATATTCAAATATTCAAACAAATAGAGGTTGTGCACGAAAAAGGTGTATATTTATATTTTTAATACGCTGAATAAGAACTAGTCTGCATGGCATTTCGACTAGCTTGTAGTCCTATAAAAAGTTGTTAAATAAATTTCGCTATCTCAAAATACGGATGTCGTATGTGCCAATTCTAAGAATGTTATAAATATATCCATAGAAGAAGTTACTAATGATGCTATCAGTTTTTTCCCAAACCTTATATTTTCGCGGATATGCAGCAAAAGGCTTATAACGCCTTTGCAGTTAAAATTACAGTAAGGCCCCTATTAGGATTTACAACTCAACTAGGTTGAATTGTCAATTTTACGACAAAACTCAATCATTTTTTTGTATTATGATTCATAACTAATTTTAATTGTCTTCGAAAAAATTTTTGAAAAATGGTTCTCATCTATACTCTCTGTTCTTTGAAACCATAGTAGGCATCATAAATATATCAAATATTTTTAGTTTTTGCCTATTTTTTCTTGAGATTTAATGTTTTATGGATATGGCAACAATATTGGTTAGCAAATAGGATAGATTGGCGCCTAAAATCACCATTTTAAAAGTAAGAAAAAGTAACACAATAGTCGAAATAGAAACCAAGACACAACTGCTAAAAAACAGTTTTCTCACTTTGATGAAAGTTGTAATCCATAATAAGAATTTGATTTGACAACTACGACTCCACTATCAATTTAGTTGTGATCGTAACAGGGGCCTAAATTTCACTCATGCTGATGAAAAGAAAATACTCAAATTGTATTCAATCTAAAATTGGAGATAATCTATTGGGCCATTTTGAAGATAATTGATGTTAAACATTAAAAACCGTCTCCTGAAAAGTCACGTTTTGCTATCCGCATTTTGAAATTAAGAAATATAAATGAACACTGAAAAGGGCCTGTTGCGGTCTCCGATATAATGTAGTTCTATTCTGTCCTTCTCGTTAGGTATAATTTGTACCTTGTTCTTTGATATATTGTCTCATGCAAAATTATTTCTTACTAAAATTTTACAAACTTTAACCTATCAATAACCACTTTCGACTCACATAGTTTTCAGTTTTATTAAGAAAAGCATACGGGAAAGGCTAATTTATTATAACAACATAAGAAGAATTTCTGCTGGCAGATGCTCAGTATTATACTTCATATTATTATACTGAGCATCTGCAGTCTTATAAGCTGATACTAGAAGTTTGGCTTTTGCGACCTTGTCTTGGCAATCGGAAGAGAGCTCCTAGTTGGTTTATAGCTAGCGATGTGCCGCAAACGGTGAAGAGGTTAATTCCTAAAATCACTTCAGGTGATAGACGACCAAGGTCACGAATAAGGAACAAATCGATAGTTTCTAGTTCGGTAGGTCATGCGACGGAAACTCCGAGTCGATTTGTTCACCAGGAACATACAGGTTCCAACTTTTTCTAAATGGACTGTGCACCATATATAAACACATTCCCAGAACGTTTGAGCTATCTAAACTCTTACGAAGACGGATTCAATCAAGGAATAACCATTAAGCTAGAAGTCTACTACAAGATAGACAACACCTGTACTGGCATTCCATAGCAGCCGACCACAAAGCATAACCGATGTAAGTTTTATTTGATCGAATTTTTAAAATTTTCGAACTAGGTCACACCCGTCGGTCACACCCATCTTATGTTACAAATAGTTTGTTTTAAGAAAAATGATTTTATTCGAACAGTAAATACATAATACAATCAAAAACACTTTATTGTATACGTTATAGTAAAATTTTTACAGGACTTATCCTGAAAGTCATAATTCTTTTAAACTAAGATTTGTAAGGTCGCACCCGTTGCAGCTTTCTGACGTCCATTCTGAGCAGAAATCGTGTTGTTTCATTGTCTACCCGTTATTCAAAGACTTTAAGCGTAACGTCTTTGCGAGTCGCAGCCTTTTTTAAGTGACAAATTTTATATTCTTGATTTAGAACAAAAAAAATTTTTGTAAAATGTTCACACCCGGCTAAATGGAATTACTAATATGTAGCATCTAGTATATAAATACATTTTTTAGAATTGAAAAACGAAATTTATTGAAATTTTTTGATATGAGAATTTTTAATCGTGTGCTCTCTATCCCACATACTTGTTGTTTAGTTTCTTTCTGCCCAATGTCTCTGTTCAAATGGCATCAGTTCTGTTTTTACAACTTTAGTGTTGGTTCGGCAGCTGCCCACAATCATGTTGATACCATGCATTTGTTAGTTTGCCAGTTAAGTCCCAATAGTTAATCGTAGTATTTGCTCAGTTTTTATGTATTTTCTTAAGACATTTTGTGGTGTTGTTGGAGGAGTAGTTTCTAGTAGTTTTAGTCGTACGAGCGGTAGTAGTTTGTGATTTTCATTACAAATATATTCAAATAAATTTACAACAAATTATGTGATAATTATATTTAAATTACTAACATTATTTTCGATGTTATTTGGTTCAAAGGCAAGCCATTTGAAAAAATTCGTTTCTTTTTCTTTCGTTTTTCTACATTTAATATTTGTTTTTAATACTTAATACGTTTGCACTAATTGAAATGATAAAACACATTTTGGCGGAGATGAAAAAAGCTTGTTGTTGTTGCCTTTATCTTAATATGGTCTATGGAGAGTTAACAAATTAGCTAAAAATAACAATATTTTGTTTTTAGATTTGATAAAAATTAACTTTAAATAATGATGCGGAATTTGAATAAATTTATTTCGTTTAAATAAAAGGAGAATCATGGTATCTTTTAAATTAAAAATTTTAATGGTTTTACTTTTAAAATTTAATAAATAAAATTAAAATAAATATTAAAAAAATTTGATTTTGAAATATTCCCAGCAAAAACTTGTTAATTAATGTGTTGTCATTACCAAGCAACATATTTTTCAACCACAAACTACATACCGTCTGAATTACTTTACATGCTGTAAGGGGTATTATATGCAAAAATATGCACTAAAAAATCGAGGCCAAAATTCTTAAAAAGTTCTGAAACGTATAAATATCTTATTTGTGCCTAAATACATCGCATAGGAAAAAACATGCAATTGCATATTTGCGGTTTCTCTGTTTTTGAGATATGAAGACATTATATTAGAATTTTGAGATATGAAGACATTATATTAGAATTAGATAAATCCAAATAAATTTGGATTTATCTAATTCTGCTAAACAATTATCGATTTATGATGAAATATATCAGCATTTCTAAATAAGAAACGAAAAAGTCAAAACAAAAAATATGCCTTAACTCATATATTTTTTCAACCGATTATAGTGTAATAACGTATTTTGAAAAGCTACCCTAGTGGGAAAGGAACTGACATAGAATATGTCACGTGACTACTCCTTTGGGGATAGGGATCGGTTCGAGTTCTAACACTTTGCATGAAGGGGACCTAGCACTTTAACATGGCTTTGTCATAAGAGGGAGCAATTAATACCTTTTACACATTTTGTGATGGGTCACTCACTAAACTGATCAAAAGATTAATGCCTGTTACACTTTGTACAATACTGGTCTCGACCCTAGTCCCTATGAAATTATTTGTAGAACTGACTGGTTGTAGGATCCAATAAAAAGTTTTTGTAAATATCCTAGAGGGAAAAGAACCAGTCACAAGACAGGTCACGTGACTGGTTCCCAAGGACTAGCAACCGGTTCGAGTTCCGGAATTTTATATGAAAGGGACCGGTAACTTTTACATGGCGTTGTCATTGGAGGGGGTCAATTGACATAAATAAGATACTCAGTGATAGTCTCTAGACCCAAACTAAGGCTACTTGTCCTGTGATGGGTTCTTTAATACTAGCTGAATTATTGTACTTTAAAATAACATTTTTAATTTGGAAAACATCTGCTTGTGCAATGATAGTTTTTTCTAGTTTTTGTTCTAGTTTTGTGATATGTTGTGATATGATTCTGTTCACCGGTTACCACTCAGGAACATTTCGTACTATTCGCATTTTCACCAGTCATAGGACAAGCACGTTCAAGACATTTCGCGCTGAGTAAAAACAAGATAATTTTATAAATTTTTGCACATTTTTGGAACATTTATACCGGTGAAGTAATAGTTTCTATTTTAACCGGTCACATAACATTCCTATCTTCACTGGTACTATATATTGAAATGTCATGGGACAGGTACATTTGGAATAATTGACACAAATTTCCCTCAGGGTACTTTACTGTTCTTTTGGCAAAGATAAATAAATTTAGTGTTGTAGTATCTCATAAGCAACTTAGATTCTGTGGAAAATGAAATTTTATTGAAACATTTTTTTACACTTAAACCACTATAATTTAGCCCCTTACTAACAGATTTTAAACAACCTTGTCTTATTTGAAAAATAAGAATTATCCTGCCTGTTCTGTAAATCGAGTCAATTTCAAAACACTCGATTTAGAGAAATTAAATCCACTAATAGCAACATTTTTGCTGTTTTTTGCAGTTTCTTATATTTTAGAGTTTCAATTAATAAATCTGAAATTAATTTATTATCTATAGTTTTAAATGCATTAATAGGGGCATTATTTATTTTTCGAAAACGAGAAATTTACTCGGATTCGGTTTACTGAACAGGGTCGGTCGTATATCTTTCAAATTTCGGATAAATCCGTTTGGAAACAACGAAGTTATGACTGTTTGAATTTGAAACTCTACGAAAGCCATTTTTTCACTACATTTACCATTATAAAATCACTTTACGAAGTAACATAAAAAAACTATAGGTATTTTTGTACTCTATGGGCTCCAACAAAACTGAATTGGTACATGAGAACCCCTGAAAAATTTTTAGAGTATCACAGTGCTATTTTTTTTTTATTAAATTCCAAAGTATTGTTTATTTCTCCTTTTATTGATATCTGGTTAATTGCTACAAATCTTTTAATTAAAATAATTATCTGCCACTGAATATATTTATTTCCAATTTATTATGAGTTATAAAACAATTTTCTATATATGATTTGTTATTTCATTTTTTAGTTTTTTTTTTCTCAATCATAATTTGTCACTGTCATAATAACGCTAATTGTTATACTTTTAAGTTTACATAAATTTAATTATTTAGTTTGAATCACAAAATCACTGCCACTATCAAGCCAATTAATAGAAATGAAAATATAATAAAATTATAATAAAACATTAATAAACTGTATTTACAATTGATGAAAATGTAGGTGTGGTCTGATATGAACTTTAATCGCCTTGTCTGATTTGTATATTATATTACAATAATTTCCCATGTCGAACATAAATATTTTTATTTATTAAAAACAGACTAACAGACTAGTAAATTAATTGGCTTATAAAATCCAAATTTAAATTGATATTTTTTATTAACTTTTAATGGAGTATTTGTTTACGAACTTATGTATATCGGAAACGTGTTTTTGTACTCTTAGCCGTAGGTACAAAACGTAAATAAATATAGATTAGTTATTGCGTTTGTAATATCATTGCGGGAATTCTTTTTAGCAATTGCCTTCAGCGTACTTTTTCTATGACTGGTGAAAATGGGAATGATCAAATATGTTCCCGGGTCGTGAGTGGTGAAAAGAGAACAAAGCACTTAACCTTCGCACTACCAAATCTCTTTATGTACGTATTGACCCGAAACACACCCGAGTGGGTTTTTTTAGATATTGCACATATTTTAAACAAGAAATTGAATTTACACCAACATTTCATAAATTTGCGACATAAAAAATGCATAAAAAAATAATAAAGTAATATTAATAATAATAATCATACAACAAATATTATATACGGCTCTTGCATCGTATATAATATATGTTGAAAATTGTAATTTAGGAAGTACAATAAAAAATTCTGGACGTAGGCTTTTTCTGGAGCAGTTGGGAGAAGAACTTTTTATTGCAAATATAAAAGCTCGGTCAAAAAATAGGCTTGTTGTTGGTAGATTTGGAATAAAGTCAGCAATTGAATGCATTTTAGATATGGCTTATGGTGACTTCTGGTTTCTGATGTTTCTGATTATAGTTTATTATAGGTGAGCCAATTTTTGGAGCAGATGTAGATGATGAATGCAACGCCGATGAAACACCAGAGCGTGATTTTACTAGTCGAATAAAAAACAAAGTCAAATGTTAAATGTGTCATGAGGGCAAGAAATTGAGAAACACAAAACAGTCCTGTATCACATGCAGCGTTACAGTTTTGGTTACTTTTATCCAAAATTAATTATTTTTTTTCAAATGTGTACTTGTGTACTTTTTTCCATTTTGGTTACTTTTTTTTCAACAAAAAAGTAACAATTTTTTATATAGTTTTTTAAATTTGCATATAACTAACTACACAGTAAAAAATTTTCATGTTTTTTGAAACACCAAAGAAATAAAGCGCTTCATAATTCGCTTTGAAATATGAGCTTGTTCAGAAGTTGATTTCATAGCGTCACAACAATGCGAGAAAAGTATTTGCTTTTTACTTATACAAAAGCTTCGTACACAAGCTATATGAAAAAGCTGATTTTATAGTGCTGATCCAAAGCAGGCTTGTAAGCGAGAATGAAGAGTAAGTTTATTTGAGTTTCTTGGTGTCGTTTTGTAACAGTATTTTTGGTCGAGTGATTGGTACGTTGGACTTCAAACCTGAAGGTTCTTAGTTCGATACTAGTTGAAGTTAAAATAACAAACATTGAGTACAAATATGAATATAATAAAAATAAATAAAGTAACGAAATAAGAAAAATTTAAAATGGAGTTAACAACGCCAATCCACATCGAACCATTTTTTTCACATATTTTCTGTTCTAGTGCTGAAAATGTTGATGATTTTCAGCGCTTCAAAAGCGCTTTTGTGAGCAAAAATGTAGTACTCCAATCCGGGAACTCGCCATACAAAAATCAGCAGCGATATCAGCAGGTTTGTCAGCGCTACTTTTATTCCATAATAGTAGAAACCTGCTTTATTGGTAGCAAGTTTTTTATTGGGTATAGTTATAAACTACCACAATTTGAGCGTTTTTGTTATGTTGTAAAGACAACACTACTGAATAATCAACGTAGCGTTGCACAAAGAAACATGCCTGTCTCCAAAGAAAAATGCTTTGACAATTTGATAATAATGTTGGAATAAGCTTGATTTTTAAGGCCATCAGCTCTATATTGCAATTTAAAGAATTGTGCATATATCGAAACGATTCCGATTAGGTTTGGTCTGCCAAAGATATGTTTTAATATTAAAAAATTTTTATATCTTAATACTTTATCTATCCAGTCATATGTTATTATATTTTATTTATATTATATTTTATTTTTATTACTATGAACTTTTTTGTTTTGTTATTGCTAATAACACTTCACAACAAGGAAAATGTTTCGGAGATCAAAATAGATAGTTCTTATGGTTTTTGCATCTGCTGAATCCAGAAATTATCATAAATTTTTTTGGTGAGCTCCAGTTTTAAGGATATAGTGACTAATATTTTCATAAAATCCATCATATTTTGTATTCTTCGCATCATACTTCCGAAATGGCCCTCAAAATAATAAAACAATTTCTTTTGAGTATAGTTTTGCTCATGCGAATTTCAACATACCTGACTGGTAATGCCAGGATGTTGGAAATTGTGTTATTTTTTAGTCTTTAAAAATTTTAAAACGTCAACAAAATTACCAATTTAACGGGTGGCATGCAGTAGATATTCAAATGAACAGTATTGTGGATGAAAATTGGAAGTCCATTGAGAGGATCCAGAAATATTTAGAAAACAACTTAAAGTTTCTACAAATTTTCTGCATGCTTAAATCGTACACAAATAATGTTCTTTTTGTTTTCTTGTACTACTTCAGTATGAACAAATTTTGTTGAATGTTTAAGTTGCTTTCTTAATATTTTAGGACTCTCAATGGATTTCCAATTTAAATGTTATAAAGAACATTATTTGTTTAGACATTTCTGATTTGCTTTGGAAAAAATTTGGTTCTACCGAACTGTTGTTATATTTTCAAAGACTGAATTAGGTAGGCCGTATTTTGCTACGAATAATTATTTGAAACTCTCATAACTTTTAACATTGTTGGTCAATTTTATTAAACATAGTTTTATTTGGAGGAAAAGTTAGCCTACTTTTCGCTTGTGTAGAAATGTTTGTCCAGAATTATTTTAAAAGAAAAAAATTTTTTATTTTTCCATGCAAACCCAAGTCAAAATTGAAAAAGTGGTCATAACTTTTAGTTTCGTCTTCCGATTGCTATAAAAGTTTAACACACAAAATGTACGTTTAGTGCAACAATACAGAAAAAAATTAGTTTTTAAGAAAATCATAGAATTTTTAAATGCGATTTCTATTTAAAATCCGACTTAAAAACTATTTTATAATTTTCCTACGTTGAGTTTTAAAATTCATCATGAGTTGCGCTTCATACCATTTAAGGATATAGATCAAAATGGTTTTACCATAATACGATCACCTTTCGCGAAATTATTGTAAGCGACAAAAATTTTAATTTTCAGCAGAATGGTCCTTTATTACGATCAAATCTTACAACCTGTATTTTAGAAGTTGTCAACAATTCTGAAATTTTGACAACTTTAAACTTTGGGCTTAAAGTTTCTGACAAAATGCTGCTCATAGCCATTTCGTGCAAAGGGGTCAAATACTAGAAATCTTTCCTATATTTAACCCTCGACCAAAGGAAGAGGTATTATAAGTTTGTGGTGTATGGCTGTATATCTGTGTATCTGTCTGTCGAGTCAACGTACAGACAAAACGGCTGGCACGATTTTGATTTAGTTTTTTCTGCTTGGAAGGCGACTTGCTCGTTCTTAGCTATGTTTGAAGCAAATCGGTCCAGCCGTTTAGAAGATATCACATAGATTTTAACAGATTTTAATTTAGTAAATTTTGTTTTAAAGGTGACTTGATCCAAAATGTTCTCACCTATGTTTGAAGAAAATTGGTCCAGCCGCTTAGAAGATATCGCATAGATTTTAACAGATTTTAATTTAGTAAATTTTGTTTGAAAGGTGACTTGATCTTAAATGTTCTAACCTTTGTTTGAAGAAAATTGGTCCAGCCGTTTTGAGGTTATTATCTATTTTCTTCGGGGGTTTTTTTAAATTTTTAATTTAATGTTATTTTATAAAATTTCTAGGTGTATTTATTTCAATCAAAATGTAAAATGTTTAACGTCCATAAGAAAATTTAATATTTTTGCCGTTCTTTCTGTGACTATTTCTTTAATTTTACCACCAAAAACACATGACATCAGACAAAAAATTTTTTGCTAATTTAAAAAAAAAATTTTATATATGTTTATTTCGTTTGTTGGCTGGTTGACTTGTTGTATGTACATACGAAAAAAAGCCAACGCACTTTGCTTGTTTGTTTTCCTTCAAAGATAGTGAAGTGTAGACTAGAAATTCTACTTATTCGCCTGTGTGTTTGTGGTCGTACATCAGTGTTTTGTTTCATAGACACTTTATGTAGGCAAAAAACATGACATGTATTTTCACACTATTATCGTTTATTTTCCTTTAGAGCGCGGATCTGTGTGATAAAAACTAGGTGTTTACTAAAATATGTTGCGCTATTGTAATGTGATCTAAAGAAGTGCCTATTTCTTCTTCCACGGTTTTGATATGAATGCACTTACAGTCTGGCAAATATTTACACTGACGCTGACTGCAGTTGAAATGTAATGTGACACATTATCACATTGTTACTTTAATCAAATGAACGGGTTTCGTTTGAAAATATTATTTCTTAAATAAAGTAAAATATTTTTTGTTAGAAATTTGCATAAATCTCTTGTTCAAAGTCGACATTCACAGATGTTGTGGCTTTTGTTGCACTTAGCGTGAGCGTGGCAGCGTGTATGTGCTTGTAGATATTTAGTTTTTTTTTCACTGAAGAGGACATTTATTTTATTTGCCTCCAAACTGCCACTTCAAGTGACTGATGGAAATGTTTATTTTTCTCTAAATCAGCTAAGTTGTTTGGATTTTCTCCATCTAATCAGCGGAAAATGGTTTCATTGTATTAGCTTTTGTTTATTTAAAAATAATTTCCTGGTAGTTGAAAAGTAAATTCAATATTTATTGGCTGTGACTGTTGACCCTATTTTGCGCAGGAAATATAAATATCAAATCATGTGTATTGTGACTAAAACAATTACACAAGAATTGGATATAGAAAAGCTTAAAAGCTGAGGCGAGAGTTATTTAGCTCAAAAGAATGCATAGGGAAATATTTTGAATGGTATACATTTTGCATAAATAGCATCATTACGGTTCTGTACACCAAAAGCGAAAGGGACTCCTAATGTTATCGTAACGCCTCAACTTCAAAGCATGTTCCAGACCCTAAACTTCAAAGGGTATTCCAAAACTAGCAATGAAACATGCTCAGTTCCTAATGTACCATATTACAATATTACCTATATGTACCATATTACCCATATTATAGGCACTTGACATTTTCAGGCTTAATGTATTATACAGACTACACCAATAGATACTGAAATTTAAACAAAATAAAATTCAAAGAGTATTCTATCAGGTAATGTAAATTTGACCGTATAATTTTGACAATGAGATGTATCTTGGAAACCGTAAGACGCAAACTCTTCAAATTTTCACAGTTAGTGAGTGCAACACTTTAAAGGTAACAGTAAACAAGAAACAAACAAACTAAACATTAAAGGATATTTTATCAGGTAGTTTAATTTTGAAACAATATTGAAACAAACAATTTTAATAACACTATGCTAGAAGAAAAACTCCAAGAAAACGAGCTACGGACCTGAAAATTTCACAGAATAT
Organism: Panzeria rudis; assembly: GCA_956483635.1. Classification (NCBI taxonomy): domain Eukaryota; kingdom Metazoa; phylum Arthropoda; class Insecta; order Diptera; family Tachinidae; genus Panzeria; species Panzeria rudis. Next base: position 164,355,773 of record OY101447.1, read on the forward strand.
GTAAAACTTAAAAATGAAAGGGTGTTCTGATGCGAGCAACGAAACATTGAAATACTAATGCAATATACAGACACTTTCATATAGACACTTTAAATTTTCAGTGATAGTGTTAATTGGAGTAGTCTGTGGAATAGACTACACCAATTAGCACTGATATTTAAAACAATAAAAATGAAAGGGTGTTCTATCACTTAATGTAATTTTGGATATGTAATTTAGGCAATTTGCTGTATCTTGGAAAACGTAAGAGGTAAAATTTTGGAATTTAAAAAAACGTTAAAACTAAAAAATGCCAAAACTAAAAAAATATCAAAACGAAAAATCGCCAAAATGAAAAAAGAGCTTAATGAAAAAAAGCACCAAAATTACAAACAAAAATCGCTAAGACGCAAAAAATCACCAAAACTAAAAAAATTGCCAAAAAAATTAAAAAATGCAAGAAACCGAAAAAAGTCGTTAAAAGGAAAAAATGTACTAAAAATAAAAAATCGCTAAAGCTAATAGCATCATCAAAAACGAAAAAAATTTCTAAAAATGGGGAAAATCACTAAATCGAAAAAAGCGACAAAACTAAATAAAATTCCCGAAAACCGAAAAAATCGCCAGAACGAAAAAAAGTATGGAAACAAAAAAAAAAATCGCTAAAACTAAAAAAAAATAAAATCACCAAAAACCGAAAAACCCCCAAACCGAAAAAAGTGCCATAACTGGGAAAAAGCGCAAAAAACCGAAATAAATATCGTCAAAAAAGCGAAGAAAACGGTAAAAAGACGCCAAGAAACGAAAAATCGCCCAAAAGAAACGAAAAAACCCCGAAAATGAAAAAAGCGCTAAAACAAAAAAAAAATAAATAAATAAATTACCAAAACAACAAAAAAAACTTAAAAAATAAAAAAAACTAAAATTAAACAAAAAAGCACAACGCAAAAATTTCCAAAAGAAAATAATGGCAAAAACGAAAAGGGATATACATGTGTATTCGTACTGAGGCCTTCGTGTGCGAGCCGAAGTCGCACTTTACTGAATTTATTCATATACTCAATGATTTCGGAATTATTTAGATCGCAATGATCAAAAATATATTTTTCTATGCAAAATTAAAATAATTTTTTTTTAAATTTATAAAAAATCGAAAATGGCAAAATGCTAACATTTTGATTCATTTGTCATAATGCCATATACATATGCTACAAATAAAATAAAGCTTATGTCATAAAATTGATGGTAAAATATTGATTTTATTCACAATAAAGTGAAATTACCTGGTTTTTGCAAAAAATCGGATTTTGAAGAGTATACTGCACCGATTTTATCATAACTTAGGAAAGGATTAAACAAACCTCCGTTTAAGCTGCTTAAATATTAAGTTTTGAAAAAAAACTCAATAGTTGTGAAATTATTCTGACCGCAATGATAGATAAAAAATAGATTTTTTAGGCAAAATTGGAATTTTTAAAAATTATAAAAAATCGAAAATGGCACATATTTACAATTTTTATTAACTACTCACAAGGCCACATATACTTAAAATAAAAGAAGATTTATTTCCTGCAAATCGATGGATAAAGATTGATTGCGAATATTTGCATCGTACAACAAAATCAAATTTTTTAAACGTAATCGTCCTGCTATTTTGCTCTGAAGGTGAAATGGGCCAACAATCTCGACAAGATTAAAATTGCTCAAAAAATCCTCAAAACTATATAATTGAAAAATCTTAAAGCTGTGAATAAACTGCGACTAAATCAGTGGAATGAGAAAAATTTATAAGAAATTGGGGGAAAAATACATTAGAATAAAATTCAAATCGTAAAAGAAAAATTTTTTTATATGTGGAAAAATTTCAATATTTTCGATGGCAAAAAAGATTTTTTTGTTGTTGTAAATATGCATATTAAATGAAATTTATTTCCTGGTGTTTAAGCATTGTCTATATGCATTTCATTGGTGCTTTACCAAATCGTCAGTAGACTTCAAACACAGTTTTGAAGATTTACAAACTCTTTATCTTATGATTAAAAAAAAGCATAGTAGGCGCTGAAAATAATACAAAACCCAGCAAATAATTTGATTTCGACATGAATCTATTTTATTTTTCTACACCTTTTTCTGCATATTAGAGTTTAAAAAAACAAAGTACACAAGAAGACTAAGTGTAAAGTATAAAAAAAACATGCACTAACAAATCGATGCCTAAATCCTTAAAAAGTTCTGAAACGTACAAATATCTTATTTTTACCTACATACGTTTTATATAGAAGAATTAAAATCACACTCAACAGAGCCACATGACAAGTGGTGATAAGCAAAATACACGTGAGCACTGACGATGGAAGTATAGCGGCTTCCGAAAGTGGCGCTACTCTGTACTGCTGTGTACGTTGAAAAATTAAGTTGATGTTAATTTATATATTCTCTCCTGTTAAAAGGACACCAAAGTTACTCTAGCTTGCAGACATGAAGAAAAACTGTATAAATCAAACACAATTATGACATTCAATACAATAAAATCACAAACACAACTTAAATCTAAAAAAGAAAAACACTACATAATAAGTAATCCTATCAAAATCTTACATCTAATTTCACATAGACAGCCAGAGCTCTAAACACCTGGCGTTTTATAAAAACAATATAATGAAAATTAAGTCAGCCTTCATTACAAAAGCAAACACTTTCCTTAACACCCGCTTAATATTGAATTCAAATTAATTTTATGTTGACATGTTCAAATATGCGCGGTAAGTTTTCAAATTCTTAGTTATGAGCACATTCCGGTAACTCCTCCTACAAAACGCCAAAGCTAGCTGTCTGTTAACTTTAATTACCCCGATAATAAAAACAGCATAAAAGGAATGTTTGTTTTTAAGACATTTTATTTCTATTTCATTCCATTTTTATTTCATTTTTGCTTTCAATTCATTTAAAAATCATGTTCTTTTAAAACGTGAAGACATGTCTGTAAATTTCTTTTGATATCAACGCATCTTGTTAAAATAAAATTTAAGCACGTACATTTCATGCAACAAGCGAAACATTGTTAACTGTCAAATTGCCATCGCTGGTAATACTGTTGTTGCATTTATTGCATTTATAGGTGCTCTTGTGGCATGTGGCTGTGTGAAAACATCAATTGGTAGTGAAAAGTTGTGCCGAAAAGGAATTGAATTCATTTTATTTGCAATATGAAAGTATATAAAGATTTCTAAATTAGAGTACACAATAGGGAAATTACGCTTAGCTCTAGAGATTTCTTCAGAATTATTATTTACTCACTACTCTGAAATGATTTACGGTACATTAGCTAAATGACAACCAAATTTTCAGCAGATATAACGATAAATTGTTAATTTATTAAAACATTCAAAATAGAAAAAATATTTTACAATTTTTTCTTCAATTAATTAATTTCTTCAATTGCAATAAAATTACTTGTCATAATTAAGTTATTTAATTGATTTAATTAACATGTTGGTGCCAATAACCTTAAAAGCAAAGAAGCCTAACGTTTTTTTTAATGAAATATTAATGATTTATTTGTTGTATAACCGTTGGTTTTTAAATTTCGTTAATATTTCCAAATTTTAAAATGGGAAGTTACTGATTTCACTACGATTCTCGAAAATCAGGAAGCAAAGTACGACATTCGATATAGAACGAAATTTTCATTTATTTTCCATCTGGTTTCTATTGAAATTTCGTTCGATTTCGGATGGCGCAATTTGGCCCCATATCTCGATGTTTTGAAATCCTAGGAAATTTTTCTGAATATGTTTACGATGGTGTTTTTAGTTTTTGCTCCAAAAATATTTTAAGAAGCGTTTTTTTAAATTTAAAATTTAAAATTTTAAATTGCGAATGCTTTTGTAGTTAGGGGGATTATGACACATCAAAAAAAATATAGTGCTGATCAAAGGTAATGACAAAAGTTTCATTTTGTTGCATAGTGCTTAATATATCTTTTATATTTACTAACTTTTTAGAACTAGAAAAACTTATGGAATTTTTATGTAAGTTGGTTGAGTGATTCAAGAGATAGGTTCAAGACGAAGTAGAACATTCTAAGAAAAAAATTAGAAATATTAATATTAATAGTTAATTTCTGTGAAGGTTTAAAGAAAGACTTTGAAATAAATTTTAATTAAAAACACATGCTCTTTTAATGATACATTACCATGCCAATCTTTCAGATATACATTAAAACATTTATATCCGTCTGTTAAATCTTTGAAAGCAATAACCTCAATTTAAATAATAAAAATAAATATAGAAAACATGCCGCTTTATTATCGCACTTGAAATATTTCAAATGTTTTTACCTTAACACCGCGAGTGCTTGTGTCTTAACTCTTTTGTTTACAAAATTTCTTAAATTGCAAATTCATATTTTTTATATTATTGATAAATTCCGACACACTTTCAATTGATTTCTATAGCTGAGTTACAACGATTTTTATTATTGTTTTTATTTATATTTTAATGTTTAAATTTTTTTTTATTTATATATTAAATTTTTTTATTTTTTTTACTTCACTTTCAGCCATATTAGTGAATTTATTACTTCACGCTTTTAGCAAATAACACCACAGCCAAGTTATTCATTACTAAGATGACTTCGTTCCAAATGTCTGTCCAGTTATTACAAGCATCGACTGACTGGTGTTAGTTACAATTCCGCATTTTTGGGTAAGTAAAATAAAACTCACAAAATAAAAATATTTTGTTAGTCTACAACACATTGCAGCACTGAATATATGAGGTGATTTTTTCCAAGAGTTGGAGTATAAAATGAAATAATTCTGGCAAAAAAAACCGACATAATTCAAAGAGCCAAATCTTGTACGCCATTTAATATAAAAAATTTTCAATATTGCAGAGTTATGGGATAATCAATATTTGTAGGGTGGGGGGGGGGAGTAAATCGCCCCACCGATTTTCAAAAACAAATTATGGGACCAAGCTGCAAGCCAACCTTTAAAGAATAATTTTAAAAATCGGTTCATTAATGGAGGAATTATGCGATAATCAATATTTGTGTGAGAAGGGGGGGCAATGGCCCGCCCGATTTTCAAAAAAAAAAAATATGGCAATAAACTGCAAGCAAAGCTTTTCAAACATAAAAATAGTTTTGACAACAAACCTAAAAAAGTAAAAATAACATACACACGAATTGATAACCTCCTTCTTTTTTGAAGTCGGTTAAAAAGCAATTATGCAGTGATTTTCCTAAAAATTTTTTGCTGAATTATGAGACAAACCGCTTGCGAATATTTCAACACCATGGCGCAAGTATTATCAGCCATGTTACCGAACACCATTCCGTTCGGAAGGGGTTTCAATTCCGTAAATTGCTTCTTCAGAAAACGAAAAACTAAAAGTTTCTTCGCAATCAAACCACTTTTAAATTTCAAAGCGGAATTAACAAACACTTTTCTGCTAACGTCATTTGCATTAAATACTTAAAAACGTGCATACTTTTAGGAGCGTTAAATAAATATTGGTCATATGCTTTCCACGTGAGATTTGTTTCTAAAAACAAATGCCTCAAGGTATAAAAACATTATTATTGTAAAATCGAAATACAAAATAAACGGAATATAAAGCACCAAAAATGAACTTTTTCGGAATGACAACTACGGAATCAAAACGGAGATCAATTTTTCTCCTACTTCGTCATAAGAGTAAGTTCGGGTAATGTGGTATAGGCTGCTAATGAGGTATAGCTGCGTTTCTCCAACACTAATAGCATAGGAATAACGATACCAATCGTACTAGTTTGATGTTCTCAGAAAGTTAAGAGTGTGTTAGTGTATTCGATTTATGCATGACATGATTATAGTCAATCGCAAAAAATATGTGTAGTCGCGTGGATGAATTTTTTGTACTCTGTTAAATATTTTATTTTATTTTCCAAAAACAAAATAAAAACTTCATTATTTTAAGTTTCATAAAAAAATATATTTTTCATTATTGCGGTCTGAATAATTCCAAAACCATTGAGTATATAAAAAAATAATATTAGAATGGCAATTTTATTTATTTTTGTAATAAAATTCAAAAAATCCAAAATTTTAGAAAAAAATTAATAAAAAAAACTATCCATTTTAATTTAAAATTTGGATTGTTTTCGTAGTTGTTAGGGTCCATAACACATAAAAAACTCTAGTGGTACTCCTTGGCATTTTTCTTGTTGCATTGTGTTATTTGGGTAATCCGCGTGGTCGGCTTATGTGGTACAGCTAAAGGCGGCTGAAGTGATAAACTGTATCACATAAACAACCATCCAGGAAAATATTCATGTCAAAAAGAGATGAGATAAGAAAATGGAAAATATATGAAGTGGGTAGACCACATTATCAGAACATAGTACCCACCAATATTTTGAATTACTTGCTTATGTTTTTTTTCGTTTTCTCCAATTTCTTTGAGACTTGGACTTCATAGACTTTTTTACTTTCCCGAATGTAAACCTAGGATTTGTATTAAAGTACCAGCTGAGATCTGTTCGAATCAGGCTTCTAAAAACTATAGCTAAATAAAAAAAGGTATGCCACATTACCCGAACTTATTCCAATATTAATGTATAGATTACATTTAGTAAAAGGGGTGTCAATTTAATAATAATATTCAAATATTTCTAGTCTAGCTTAAAACAAAACCTAAGAAAAACTATTTACCTAGCAACTACACTGTAAAGCACCCTATACTTTTAGTAGAAACAAAATTTGGAAAAAAAATATAATAATAACTAAAAACTAATAACTTTGAACAACATGTTGCTGTTCTAGTTTAGATGCTTTTGGTAAAATTGCAAATATTTTTACCATATTTAAACACAATGAAAATTTGTCTTCAACAATTACAATTGCAGTCAAAATTTCATTAAATAAAAAATTAAAAAAAAAAACAAAACATGCGTTTCAAATTTAGCAACATCAAAAAAGATGTCAATACAAATTATATACACAAGGGGTTATGTTTTCAAATAACTATTTGTAGAAATGTACGAGATATTGTGTGCCTTTGATTGCTACTAAATTAGAGTTACATAAAAAGAAAAACTTATGAACATTATTTGTCTTCGCTTAAACTATAAAAAATTTTTACTTTTAAATTTTACTTTTTACTTTTCGTTGCATTAATTTTTTATATATATATTTTATATTTTATGGTTAAATAAAGATATTTTATAGTTTCCTGTTACAAGGAAAGGCGTCCATAAATTAAATTTTAACAAGCAAAAGATATGCGCTTGTTAGTGTCGTTTCTTTAATACCCTACAAAAAGGAAATTTTCTTGTATTTTTCGCTAAGAATATGTTGGTTTTGAATCAGCTAAACTAACACATATCTGTTAATAAGTAATTAATACGTTATTTTCTTACAAAATTGTCTCTGATACAAAAGGTGATTTAGCTAGTAATGCATTCATTCATTTATTTGGGTTTGTAAAGTGATATATAAAGAATTTTGTTTTTGACAAATTTATTTTTATTATTATTAAAATTATTATTATAATTTTATTGCTTTAAATAATTTTTTTATTTTTGTATAGTTTAAATATGATTTTATATTAAATTTCGAATTTCTCTGGCATTTTAAATGCTTAAGTTATTGTAGTAGTCAAAAATAACATATCACAAAGTGGCTTATAAATTATAGAATGTTTGATAAAATTGAAATCACAGCTCAAGTTATTAAGAAAATTTTAATACACTGTTTCCAGTTGATCCTACCAAAAATAAATACTTTCAAAAATTTAGACATTGATATCTCACCCCAAAGCGACCCTCTTGTTTTCGCTAAGGTGTCCATCCATCCCTCCGTCCGTCTGTCTGGCACAGGCTTCTTTCTCGAGAACCATAAGAGGTACGGATATGAAATATTTACAGAATATGTGTAACTATGGCCGCTACAACAACAATTACAATATAAATACAATATAAATTTATAAAAGGTAAAAATAAAAGGGTGTTCTAAAATGAGCAAATAAACATGTTGAAATTCCAATGTAATATACAGAAACTTCCTACATAAACACATGACATTTTTTAAGTTCGTGTATTATTTTACAGGAGCATTCCACTGTTACGTACAGACAAATTCAACTACTTCTATCGCATATGTTACATAAAAATCTTAATAGATAAAGCAGATAACTAATCTCTTTTCTATTATTTATTAGACTACATACTAGCCTTTAATCCCACATAGAAACTTTTTAAATAGTTCATCAAACATTGAAGAGAAAATGTTGACATGTGGGGCTGTTCCAGTCAACCAACATTTGAAATTTTTGATTTGAGTGAAAATTCCGGCGAAACTATGTTATTAAAATAAGGCTTATTTGAAAGAAGAGTTAACCTTCTTTTTGCCTATGTATAAATGGTTGTTAAAATTTATTTTTCCATGTGAACCCAAGTCAAAATTGAAAAAGTGGTCATGACTTTTAATTTCATTCTGCGATTATTATAATTTTTTGTTTCTAGAGAGCAGATGTATATTGCTTTCAAACCCTATACACACTTTTTGTGGTGTAGTTGCAAAAATCATTCCTGGAACAACTGCGAAAGCAAATATAACGCTCAAGACATAAAAATTTTAAAAAATCAAAAAAAATTAATTTTATTTTAGGATACATTGAATGAGACGAAAACTATGATATGAATCCTACTTTCCCATATATATCAGTTACATTTGTAAACAAAAAAAAATTGTACGTTTAGAATAAGAAGCAGCCATATACGTACAGTTTTTTTCGGTTATATTTATTTATTGCATCTTCAATAAAATTGAGCTAACAATAAGTAATCAAATCTTAACTCTAAAATTTTAATTTTTTAAGTCCACCCAATGCCAAACAAAAATATTTGCATCAGCGGTTGGTTCCGTGGTTGTCGACGTCTCGCGTGTTCGGCTGAGAGCAAGAGTGTGCCTCCTTCTCAGCTGAGTGTGACCTCTAAAGTTAATGATGTTTCGGGCTAGGGGATTTGGGTGCAACTCAAGTTTTTTGATGTATCTTGTCACGTGCTTAGAAAACACTGTCTTAACCAGCGGCACACCTAAATCTTTATGAGTTCGCTTGTTTCTGACATACCATGGGTCTGCTGTAATCGTACGGAGTATTTTATTTTGTCGCCTTTGAAGTTTTTCTACATTTGATGCCGAGGCAGTGCCCCATAACTGGATGCCGTACGACCATATCGGTTTTAGAATGGAGTTGTATAGAAGAAGTTTACAATCTAGGCTTAGAGTAGAGTTCGTTCCAATGAGCCAATTCATTTGAGATGAACACCGAGATATTTTACTTCAGTGTGTTGAGGTATAGTATGGTTATATATTTGTATAGGTGGGCAGGTTTCTTTGCACAATGTAAAAGTAATGTGTAGACATTTTTGTTCGTTAATTTTTATCCGCCATTGTTTTAGCCATTGTTCCAACTGGGGTATATAATCTAGCAAATTGCGGGTGGCTTCTTGATGGCTTTTGTGAACACTTAGAAAAGCTGTATCATCAGCGAATGTTGATATGTGTATGTTACTGCTTACCGGCAAGTCAAAGGCATATATCAGATATAATACAGGACCGAGGATGCTGCCTTGAGGAACTCCAATCGGTTGCGGAGGGCTTAGCAAATTATCTTCTTTAGCAACGAATTTTCGCTCAGTTAAGTAGCTTTCTAAAAGCTTAAGGGTGTTTTCGGGTAGGTTTTGCTTTAGTTTATGTATTAAACCTTCGTGCCATACTTTATCAAATGCCTGAGAAACATCGATGAAGAGAATAATATTTCTTTTCTTCGAAGGATTTTCTAACCACGTTCATGAGTCTATGTGCTTGTTCAATCGTGCTATGTTGTCTCCTAAAACCGAATTGGTGGTCTCGAATGCATCCAGTACGATTCAGTATGGGTGTTAGCTTACTCATAAGTAGCTTTTCAAATAGCTTTGACATGTTAGACAACAGGCTTATAGGCCTATAGGACTCCACCTTCGTATGATCTTTGCCTGGTTTAGGTATCATGGTAATCAGCGAAACCTTCCATTCTGCGGGATAGCCTTTGAGGCGCCAAATACTGGTAAAGATAAATAGAATTATCCGTTTTGCAGTATAGGATATACGTACAGTGGTGGAAGAAATACTAGGGACTATTTGTTTTTTCACTATAACGTCTCATACATTTTTTTGAGCTAAAATTTTATGGAGTGACAATTCCAATTATCACACTCGAATCCCATAGAGCCCTCTGTAGAGCTCTAAAAAATAAAAAGTTGGAACGTAAAAACTTACAAATAAACAGGTTATGTAGACTTAGTAGTCCGATTCTCCGGGTATCTGCGCCAATCTTGCGAGTTCAATGGTCCGGCGGTGTCAGCAAGTAGTCAAAGATGAGCTTCTACCAAATATTGAAATAATATTAGGATTAAATAGTAAACACTAATTTTGTTCTGTAATACATAAAATGTCTATATTATTTATTCGAGGTATATATTTTTGAATTACATAAATTTCCGAATGTAACAGGTTTGTAGTTTTTTATTTGTTTTTTTTTTTGTATTTTGTACATGGTCTCAAATTGAATGCCTTGAATTTAATATTTATATTAAATTTTATGTATGCAAAAGCATATAAATATTGGAGAAAATACTCAAACATTTTATGTCTGCCTATTATTTTATCAACCACTGTACATATGAATATGGTCTTCGTACGGAAGGAACCCTTCGTGAGCGGGTCAAAGTGGCAGTTTACTGAATTTATTTATTTTTGTGTTGTACAGTGTTATTAATAAAAAACCAAACAGTGGTCGAATAATTGCATTCGAGGGTGCTGTTGGCTGAGTAGTTAGCGTGTTTGACTACATACCCTGAGGTCTTGAGTTAAAGACTAGTTTCAGGCAAGCCAACAACATCATGCATTTTCCTCATGCGCATTGGTGTGTTATTGTGTTAATTGTTGTTGGACTATTAAAGTGATGAAGGCATAGTACTGATCACTTTGGCAGTGCCGGTAGTGATTAATACTAACATATCCTAATACTCTTTACAGCACCCTCCTTCGTCGGTATTGTAGCAGAACCGTCGGCGAAGTAAAAGAACTTATAAAATGGCTAAACAGCTTAAACAACTCAATGCCTCTCTCTACTTGACACTAGTGGGCTTGCAATACTGCTCTACAAAAAACGCGCAATAGCAGAGTTGTAAATTAATTAAGCTTTATATCTCTCTCCCACTTCACCACCTGTTCTCTCTACACTATCCCTTTCCTAAAAGAAGGTAGCACATTAATTAATTAATTGGTAGGCATTAATTGCCTGATTGTGTTACTTATCTCAAAAAAATAAAAAAAATTATTTTAGCATACAATGTACTTATATTATCCATTACCAACTAAAAATGTCTGTACCTAGCAAAATAATGAAATAATTAAATAAGTATTTCATTACTTTGTAACACGTTAAAAACTAGTACTTATTACAAAAATTCGTAATTGCTTCGATTTTAAAATAAACTACAATCAGTTACAGCTAAAATATAATGAGTGTGTTTTAATCTCTTTCAGGTATAATATAATATATAATATAGGCTAAAAAATTACATCATTCAGGACTGAAGAGAGGACATTATTATTTACATAATAATATTATTATGTTACGTCTCTAAAAGAGATAAATAGTAAAAAATCCTTTTTTACAAATTTGCAAGGACTAAGAAAGCTTCTACTAAAAATGCCAACATCAGTACAATTAACCGTTTTTAAAATACATTGGTCATTGAGTCTCATTAGCACTTCTACCTCTTACCAGTTTTACTTTAATATTTTTATTGCTTGCCAAAACAAAAGCTAAATGTTTTTTTAATGTTTTAATATCTCTGCACTACACAAGGAATTTCTCTGCTTTTACCAATTTTCATCTGTAAATTATAAATGGTGTAAATAACAAAATCTCATCACTTTTAAGGAGCAAACTTAGCACTATTAAATCGTGTACTTCATTTGCAGTTTAGTTTCGTCGCAACAAGTGCTTTGCCCCGACTCCTTTTGTCTCTTTTAGATTTTGAGGATACTCGTAATAAGTGGTGAAAACATGATTTGTTTCAGTTATTAAAAAATTTATCATACTTTCGAGTTAAACAACAAGTTAAGGCAAGTGTCTATGGGATTCTAAACGTTGCAGTATTCTTTAATAATTTTGTTTTACTCATCCTTTCAACGAGCTAAATGGCATAATAATTGCCCCTCTAACACTTCTAGCAACGTGGCAAAGACAACTGTTGCAGCTTTACTCCCATAAGCCTCATTGATGTGATTTAATTATAAGGTTTGCTTTACAATGTTTAACAAGGTTTTCGTTTTTTTTCATGCCGAAAGCATTCTTGATTTTTCTCTGATATTGCAAACGAAAAGACTTTTTTAAGATTCGCCTAGTAATTTTCTTCTCATCTCGTTTTTATTTTAAATTAAAATTTTAGCTGATTTTAAGTGAATCGAATGGCTGCTGTAGACAGACTTTTTTTTTAATATATTAAGAAGTTTACAACTTCCTAGAAAATACCAGTTGTATTTTATAATTAATTGTGCATAATTTGTCATACGAGTTTAAATAATTTGCACAACTTTTTCTTCTTCTCATCTTTCTTCACTTTAGCTTCTCTATGTTTGCATATTATATCACAAGTATGTAGCAAAGAGTATATTAGTGCTTTTTGCAAAATAAAAGATGTTAAGATAAAAATCTATAATTGGTTTGGAAAAATAGATATATTTGTGTAATTTATACTTGTTTAATGTCGTTTAAAATGCTCTGAAAGAAGATAAATGACTTAATCAACGCAGTTTTATAAAAACAATTTAGTTTTCTGAATCTACTTTAATTTTATATGTAATTTGATATGTAATAAATTTTCTTAGGGAGGAAAATATGAATGCGTAGAAAAGCTGCCCTTCGATACCCCAGTAGATTGGTGAGTAAAGATTTAGTTGGAGTCAAGTCCTACTTGAATCATAGTCATGTCATAGTCAAGTCATAGTCAAGCCATAGTCAAATCAAAGTAAAAGTCATAGGCAAGTCATTGCCAATTAATGGACAAGCCAGTTTGGCAGCTTTGCTAAAGAAAATAATATTAGAAGCGGGTGACCCATAGCCCCATGGTAAATATAACTGACACAAAACAAGTCACGCTGCCGATCCCCAGGTGGTAGCGACTGGTGCAATTTCTATGAAGCGGACTAGTTACTTTTACATTAAGATGGCTGGGATGTGCACCTTTTGGCTTATCCCTGAACTATCTTATGGATACGTAATCCGTGTGGAATAATATACGAGCAAAAAAAAATACTATTTTGTAACTGCGTGTTATTATACCAATAATTGATTTATAATTTAAGGTTAATCATTTTTTTTATTGTTACAAATACAAGTAGAAATTTTATTTTTCAGCAGAGTTATTGATGGGAATCGAACGGACGACCTCCGAAATGATAGGCTAGCACACTACCTACTCGGCCACAAGGACACTTATATGTTGAAAATAGCAGTTAAGTAAGTTCCTAAGTGACATAGCGTTCTAATTGGGTGGAGACAATTAACATTATTTGGATAGGTCTCAGAGCCAGCCCCATCGAATTTGCTCAATGCCGTTTCGAGTTCTAATTAAATTGACTGAAGATTAGAACGACACATCACAAAAATGGTTAATATGTAACCATTTACATGATATGTCTTTTTAACATTCATCCCTTCTTCTTTTGGTAGGAATTCCATTTTCTTAGGTCATAGGACGAGCAGATGAAATTTTTGAGCAAGTACTCTTCTACTGCTGTCAAATCGGTCTATAAATATCGTAATAAGCAAATAAATATGAAAGAAAATGCATAAATTAAGTGAGGTACGACTTTGACTCGAACACGAAGTGTTCCGCACATTGACGTAGCTAAGCCCTTCTAGGGATCTAGCCCGCCTCTTAGAAATTCAAAATATTAGCTTAATTTTGTTTGTTTTTACGAAATTTTTGTTTATTTTTTGCGATTTTTTAGTTTTGGCCTTTTTTTCGGTTTGGTCTTTTTTTGTTTTAGCGCTTTTTTCATTTTGGCGATTTTTTCCCTTAGTTTTTACGTTATTTGTCTTCGCATTTCTTAGCTTTTAAAATTTTAGCGCTTTTTGTGATTTTTTTCGACTACCCGATTTTTTTTCGAATTTTCTTAGCTTTAACAATTTTTATCGTTTTGGTGCTTTTTTCGTTTCAGCGCTTTTTTCAATTTGGCGATTTTTTTCGTGTTGACTGTTTTTTTATTTAGGTTTTTTTGTTCTGACGTTTTGTTTTGCTTTAGCGATTTTTTTTTTACATTTTGGGCCTTTTTTCGTTTAAGGCCTTTTGCCATTTTTGCGATTTTTTCGTTTTGGCATTATTTGTAATATTGGTTTTTTTTGCTTTAGCGTTTCTTTATTTATTTTAGCGATTTTTTCATTTTAGCGATTTTTTAAATTTTTTTGACGATTTTCTTAATTTTCATGTTGGTTATTTTTTTCGTTTCGGATGTTTTTTTACTAAATGTTTGAAACACAATTACAAATTATATCATAACTTAATTTAAACGAGAATAGTAACAGAGACCTTCACTCGCTGTAGTGAAGCAGACCAGAGTCTATGGTAGGAATCGAACCCACAAACTCCACACTGATATGCTAGCACACTACCCACTAGCCTACCGAGGCACCTACTTTTTTTTATTTTACTTACTTATACAAAATTCATTAGAAATGATAAAAATTTCTGCAGCATTGATTCTGCATTTTCTTCACTTCTTTTGGTGCATACATACCTATGTACATACATACATAAGTTTAAAATAAAGCAATTTCATATAAGAATGCCCAAATATACATGCACATACTATAATGCTTAATGTGTAGAGCCTATTTTCCGTATTCCATTGTATAGACCTTAGCCATGGTCTTGACTTGAATGATTTCAATTTTTTTTGATCAGTTTTATTTACATATATTTTCACCATATATCATGCCATTTCCTGTTCATTGACATTTTCAAATTGTATTGTCAAGTGCATTTGTATAAATTTATTATGTGTATATGGGCAGAAACATTTGTGCTTTTATTTGCAGATCTTTTAGTATAAATTTTAAATGAAAAACTTAACACAATCGCATACAACTCAACCAGGTGCGTATGTTAATGTCGCAACACATCCTTTGAAATGTAAATTTTTATTGAAAAAAAAAACTGAACTGCTTGGGAATCAATATACTTGCACATGTTTACAAAAACAAACAAAGAATTGCCCAGTAAAAGCTTTACTTACTAGTAGGCAAAAAAGTATATGAGGATTTAAGTTGAACTACTTACAATTTGACTCGATAACTACTTATTTCTGTTTGAGAAAACCAAAAAAATAAGTGGCACTCCTTACAAATGTGTTTACATTGTCATAGCAATTAATTAGTTATTATTTGGCTTACTTGAAGCTAAAAAATAAGTAGTCAAATGAACAAATTAAAACTGAAAAAAAATTTTATACACATTATTTTTTATTAAAAAATTGTTTTTGGCCCAGCTGCGATACGAACCTATGCTCGTTCAAATTTCAAGACAAGTACTTTACCCACTCAGCTATTGTTGACTTATAAGCTTAAGCGATAAAAATTAGTTTTCATATACAAACACATGCTGACTTGAGAAGTGGTTGTCTTCTTATTTTATTAATACAAAACAACAAATTATCTACCACGTCACAGAGTTCAATTCAATCCACCCCATTTTAGTAGCAGCTGGTGTCTAAAAGAGAAAACTAAAATACGCAAAGTTGTCGCGTGTGTCCAGACTGTTGGCGATGCTGGTATGCTAGGGGATGCTCCTGCTAGGCTCTGTGATATGGCCGTATAAGTATTTTCAGATAATGAGAAAAATACGTACTAATTTTATTAAAAACTAAGTAGAAATTCTAATTTGAAGCATAGTAATGAGATAAATAAGTACCACTCATTACTTTGTAACCCATTAATATAGTACTACCGATTACAGAAATGACAAAATTGTTTTCTGGGTGAATTTAAAAGAAGAAAAAAGTTGAAAATTGAACTATGATTAATGATATTTTTATTTTAATGTCGTTTAAAATTGACTTTAAAATTACGAGGCATGAGCTTTTCGTTTTTTTTTTTGCAGGATATTATAATACATTTTTGTATAGGATCTTTTAAGGTTCTAGATGGTAAAAACACTATAGAGTTTATTTAGTTTCGCATAGAGGGCTGCACCAATATACTCGAAAGTACTCGTATGTGTGTTTTTGTGTTTATGCATGTATATTTTTTAGTATGTATGTGTGTATATATGTATGTCTATATGTATATTTGGTCGTGGCTATGTATATACATACACATACATGCATATACACATACGGACAAACATAAGAACATACATATACGCACATATTAAATTCATACGAGTACATTCTAGGAATACATTTATGTACTCTTTGCATCCCTCTAGTTTCGCATTTATAATGGCGTTTTCTTTTCTACCAAAAAATGTTGCATTGTTTGGACTTTTCAATGAAAATTTGCGAAATAATAATTTTTCGTCGAAGTGAATTTATTAGAAATTATTGTATAATCACTTACGAAGGTAAATTTTTACTTTAAATGAATGCTTAATTGGGATTTTTTTTTTAATAAAAAAATCCTACATATTTTGTAGAAAAGAAAACGCCATAAATTTGAATAGGGAATAAGATGTTGGTTTTAACAAGTTTTTTTTAATGCACAATCCTTCAATTTTCTCTTAAAAGAAACTTATTTACTTAAAAGTGACACACAAAATCCTCGAGGCACGTAAACTTATTTTAAAATGTTTAATTCTTGATTTTTTCGGAATTTTTTTAGACCCATTAGCTTTGATGTAGGAGAAGAGAGCTTTTATGGTGCGATCAGTGACTTTTCATATTAGTGCTTCATAGCATCTAGCTATCCAGTAGCATATACACTCACAAAATTATTACAATACCGGAGTGTACTTTATTGAAGAAGAATTCCGTGCAGTCATTTGTAAATGAATAACAATTTAAAATTATACGTAATTTTATATTTAACTGATTCTAACATTCTTAAAAAAACTAAATATACATTCTTACGGATTTTTGGTTGCTTTCAATATTGTCCATTGTTTATGTTATAAATATAAAAAAATAAATGCCGAACAGTCGCATGTTAGATTCCATCCAAGATTATGTGTATGTTTCTAATTTTTAATATTAAATGCATAAAAATTACACATACACGCGTACCCAGAAAAGACTTAGTTTATATTGACTTTGTGCTGCTGGTTTGCATACTATGCTTTACACTTGTGGTTAGTGCATTGGATATCAAATCTGAAGGAGCTTTGTTTGATTCACAGCGGAAATTAATATAAAAAACGTGATCAAAAATATAAAATTAGTAAAATAAAAATTAAAGATACGAAATAGTAAGTTTTGGTTTAAATATTTAACAGTAAAAATAGCAGAAACAAATAAAACATATTATATTTTTACGGAAGTTGCGTTTAGTTCTTGTGACAGTTAAATTGATCCTAACCAAAAAAAAAGTCATTAAATTTTTAAGGGTTTTACGTTAGCTAATTTTTTAACATTTTAAGCTAATTTTAACTTTTTGTTAAATTTAAATGAAAATAAAATAGCTCGGCTTTAAACTGAATTTTCTTTTATTTTTTATTATGATTTCAGTTAATTTTACCTTCTTTCTCTTGCTTTTTACTTAGACTCTACACACCGTTATTCGTCTAGATCTAATTTTCTCTATAACGTTTTTGATCTCTTCTCTGGTTAATTTAGTTTTCTTCTCCTTTAAAACCCAGTACAATAACAAAAACACCGAAATCAAGCATGAGAAACTACCACAACAAAATCCAGACAAACAGATAAGTCACGAATTACAATTATTTGCATGTTTCTCTTTCTTCATAATAAAATTTTAAGAAAATGGTTTAACATAAATGAATTATTCACGACTCAAATTATTGCGATTAGAATGCAACTTGCTTTGCTTTTATTCAACACTCATCACACTTTAATTTCACATGTTTTTAATAATTTTTGTTGCAATCTAATTACTACGCATTGAATTTTAATTAGCTTAATATAAAAAAGAAAAGTCACGAATAACAAAGAACTTGTAGACATAAAAAACACACCCTTTTCTTTTGAACTTACTTTATTTTGTGGGAAAGAGAAACTAAATTGCTTACTTTTATAAACGGTAAATAATTTCCATATGGTCGAAATGAGTGACAAGCAAGGATATACCCAAATACGACTAAAGTTAAATTTTAAAATTTCAAGTTATATATTCAAATTTTGTAAAAAATTCACAAATACAATTGAAAAATCAGACTTATATCCTCGACTAGTGTGGGTCCTTGGCTACAATTTTCATTTGGTCCAAATGAGTGCCAAGCAACGATGTACCCAAAAATGTCCAAAATCTCTCAAAGATTATAGAAAATTGTCTCAGTTGAATTTCGAAAATTTAATGTAAAATTATATGTAAAAAAAACTCGTCCAGATAAATTTCGTTACATATTCTAACTTCATGCCAAGTGTATATTATGCATATAGGCCTTGATGTCTTCAGATTTTTTGAGAAGAATTTTGAGTAGAACCACGCCTATAGATCTTTGCAATCATTTGATTTTTTTCCAATAAAAACCGTAAATATTCGCTTGTGAAATCCAATCATCAATTGCTGTCAATTAATTTAGAGTATGTGCCTTAAGTCTTTTGTTTGCATATTAATATCAATTTCTAATGTTTTAATATATCATTTTTCTAATGCTTTTAATTTATGCAAAGTTATTTTTTGTTGTTTTGAAATCTACCTTAACAACATTAACATAATAGTTTTTTTCTTCTTTAAAGTGTTTTTATGTTAATTCTTGGTATATGTGGGTTGTTTATAGCGTTTTGTTGTATGTTGTTTTTACAGCGTTACATATCGTTTTTAGCAAACAGCAACAGTTACTTATAACAACAACAAAAATAGACAATGAAAATCTTAAAGGCAAAAAAGCAACAATTAATTTATTGATATGGTTTCGGATTTGGTTGTGGCTGGTTGACTGTTAAGGTGGTTGGCTGGTTGGTGTTACATTAATAAAAGTACTTATGACAAGTGTTTAAGTTGCTGCATGTTTTGTGTATATTTAAAATATTGCATGATATCGTTTATGCACATGCAAACTTCTAAAAAATATCAACAGCAGAAATTACACCACCATCAAAGAATAGACATATTTATCTGCATATGTAGGCTAAATAGTATTTTAATAATTTTTGCTCTATATGATATAAATCAAACTGCTATAACAATAATTTTTTTTTTAATAATTACACATAAAACTATAACAAAAAAAATATAAATAAAATATATCTGAAATCTATTTTCAGAAAGTTTTGTATGACAAATTGGAAATAAAATACTTTTCAGGTTCATTTAAAATATTATGAATGAGACGGTTAAAATTTAAATGATTTTTAGTTCTTAAAACTTTTTCTGCTACAATATTTGCAAGGAACTTCCCAGTAAAAAATTTTCGTGTTTTCTGATGCACTAAAGAAATAAAGCGCATCATAATTCGCTTTAAAATATGAGCTTGTTCAGAAGCTGATTTCATAGCGCCCTAACAATGCAGGTTTTAAAGCGAGAAAGTTAGCAAATGTACACACATCCAATCGGTAGTATGAATAAAAAAATACAAGCTTTTTACTTATATAAAAGCTTCGTACACAAGTTATACAAGTAAGGTGCTTTTACTGGGCTGATCCAATGCAGCTTTTTAGGCAAGAAAGAAAAGTAAGTTTACTTCAGTTTCTTGGTGCCGTTTTGCAACAGTGTTTTTGGCCTAGTGGTTGGTACGTTGGACTAAAAACCTGAAGGATCTTAGTTCGATACTAGTTGAAGTTAAAATAACAAACGGCGAGTAAAAATATAAAATTAATAAAAATAAAAAAGTTACGAAATAATAAAAATTCAAAATAACGTTAACGCTGCCAATCCACATCGAACCATTTTTTTCATATAATTTCAGCTTAAGTGCTGAAAATGTTGATGATTTTCAGTGCTTCAAAAATGCTTTTATGACCAATAATGTAGTACTCCAAACAGGGAACTCGCCATACAAAAATCAGCATCGATATCAGCAGGTTTGTCAGCGCTACTTTTTACTTTTACTCCATAATAATAGAAACCTGCTTTAATGAAAGCAATTTTTTTTACTGGGTTCCTTAGTCGACAGATGAAAGTGAGTGAAGGTAAATATGCCGATTCCTGAGAGATTTTGGCCATGTTTGGGCACATGTTTACTTGTAGCTTATTTGGACCATATGAAAATTGTAGCCTAGGATCAACACTATTAGAAAATATAAGTCTCATTTTTTAGTTGTATCTGTGAATTTTTTTAAAATTTTTTTTTAAAAATTGAACTTGAAAAATTTGTTTGTTGATAAAAAATTAAAATTTTTTTAAAAATAAATTAAATTAATTTTCAGGATTTCTATTAATATCGTAGAATAACAGGATGGAGTACCTTCAAAACGCGGTAAGTCTTATCCTGTCATCTATCTTAGTTTTTCCAGAAATCGAAAAATCCTCCAGAGAAATAATGCCAAGCCGAAAAATTAAAAAAAAAACATATTTAGGAAACAGAAACATATTTGGAAAGCGAAAACATATTTAGAAAGCGAAAACATAATTAAAAAACGAAAATATATTTGAAAAGCGAAAACATATTGAGAGCAAGACATATTTGAAAAGCGAAAACATATTTGGAAAGCGAAAACATATTTAGAAAGCGAAAACATATTGAGAACAAGACATATTTGAAAAGCGAAAACATATTTGAAAAGCGAAAACATATTTAGAAAACGAAAATATATTTGAAAAGCGAAAACATATTGAGAGCAAGACATATTTGAAAAGCGAAAACATATTTGGAAAGCGAAAACATATTTGGAAAGCGAAAACATATTTAGAAAGCGAAAACATATTGAGAACAAAAACATATTTGAAAAGCGAAAACATATTTGAAAAGCGAAAACATATTTGGAAAGCGAAAACATATTTAGAAAACGAAAATATATTTGAAAAGCGAAAACATATTGAGAGCAAGACATATTTGAAAAGCGAAAACATAATTGGAAAGCGAAAACATATTTAGAAAGCGAAAACATATTGAGAACAAAAACATATTTGAAAAGCGAAAACATATTTGAAAAGTGAAAACATATTTGGAAAGCGAAGACATATTTGGAAAGCGGAAACATATTTAGAAAGCGAAAACATATTTTATAAATATGCCCAAATATGTAATGACGTAAGGGTATATGTCAAAACTTATTCAAATTGGCAAATTTATCTTCGCTCACTTGACAGATGAATACTTTTCTTTAGGTATTTCTAATAGTTTATTACACAAATTTTTAATTTATGTACCAAAAAAATCAGGAAAAATTTACTTTTATTTCAAACTAAAACTACATTAATTTTAATTATATAAGAAATACTAAACTTCTTTCCTCGGTAGCCAAATTAATGTCATTTAATAAATTTATAAGTCCAACAGAAATTACTCATAAAATTAAGTATTTTATTTCATTTATGTCGCTACAACAATTACTCAAAATTATTGTTGACAGCCACAGAAGAAAACAGAAACAAAAAACATAAACTAAAACTATAAATACTATATTACAAGTACCCACAATATCGCGTAAAGTAGTACAAGCATTTGGCCAAAATGCAACCTCTTTAGTTAGAGTATCAGCAAACGACTCTCAAGCTGCACTCAGAGCTATTAAGGTCTCTTGTGGTTTTTCTACATTTCTTTAGCCAGTTATTTCATGCTGCACATGATGTAAATGTATTTATAGATTTTTGCAAAAACATATTTATTGTATGTCGAAAACCACCAACAAACATGACATTGTAACATATAATCAAAGACATATAGATGGACGGACGGACGGAATAGTGGAACGAACCAAAAGTGAGCTTGGGTAAAATGCACTGCAGCATTCTTATTGGTATGTGTTTAATTTTTTGCACTCAAAGAAAAGCGTTAACGTGGAATAAACAATAATAATCAAGTATAAACTTTAACCACACCCACCCACATGACGCTGAAGAAAGAAAGGAAAGGGTAATAAATAGGCAGTGGTTTGAAATTATTAAGTTTTGAAATTTAGAGAAAGATTTAAAGTTTTTTAAATTATATTTCATTATTAATTAGAGGATTAGGGTACTCACTCGAATAATGTTTACTCGATTAATCGAATAATTGAAGTCAAATCATGTTCGATCACACAAAAAATTTCAATTTCGAATAAAAATTTATTCGAGCAATTTAGGTCGATTAATCAAATAGCTCGACTTAAAAGTTGTATGTAAATTTTAATTTTTTGAATGAGTTTTTGCAGATTTCTTAATAAAAACTGGCAAAAATGGTAAAATAATATGTGATTTGCCATAAAATTTCAACGTTATTTCATACTAATAGACCGAATGATCAAAGAATTAAGTAAAGGAAAGGAACCAACTTCAAATATCTTGTAAAAAAATCGGAAATATAAACATCAAACAAAAATTATTTTAAATAGAGATAATATTTCGAGAGCAAATAACTAGTCAACTAGATTTTTCATATTAAAATATCGAATATAATCTAATGGCGAAATTCAATGAAAAATTTAAAGTATTCACAAAATCAAAGAGCAAAAAAAAAATACTTTTGTCATATAAAATATTATTTTATGGATCTAGAAAAAAAACAAAAGATTTATCTGATAAATTGAAATGATTTTTTATTTCACTTTCCTCGATTTCTTCAGCGTCAACGATTATTGAAAGATCATTCTTAATAATGGAAGAAGTGTTCATAAAAAAAAATATATTCGAAATTAATAAAAATTATTATTTTTTAGGACTAAATATATTTATTTTGTCCGATTATTTAATGAATTATCCTGGTCTATTCTCCATGCGAAATGAATTTGTTCAGAATTATAAAAGGAATGCTGTGGAAATTGCGATTATTTTTATTCCGCATTGGATACAGAAAAGGTCTGAATATTATTAAATATTTCCTGGCACAATAAATTTTCTAAACGAAACATTTGAATAGTAAAAAAAAACTATGTTAAATGATCAGTTTATGATCAAATTTATATCGACATATTGTTTTTTCTTTTGTTTTTTTTTATTTTTATCCACAAAAATTACCAAAAGCCGACTAAATTTAAAAATGTTCCGATTAACTCGAATAATTTTAAGCAGTAAAACTTACTCTAATAACTCGAACGAAATAAAAGTTTTACTCGCTTGTTCGAGTAATTCAAAAACTTCAATTTCGATTAATTGATTAATCGAACAATTGAAAAGTCGATTAAAATGAATACCCTAGTGAGAATTAATTTATTAAAGAAAAAAAAACCTTAAACATTCATCTATCAGGCTGCACATTAGACTAAGTCGATCATTAAACGAAAATAAATTTTTCCGACTTGCCGCCTAGAATAAAATATATGCCAATGATGTTGCTAAAACTGTAAATCTGTTTCTACACACAGAAAAAAATACCAATGTAAAATCATCATGTTACAATTTTGATTGGGAACCATACTAAATTTATGAAAAATAATTTATTGTTTAATTGTGTTTATTTGCTTTGTTCACTGCTGCAATGTACTGTTGTGCTCAGTTGTGTTACTTGTTTTTGTTTTGTTGCTGTTTATTTTGATGTTTCTTTTGTGTAAATGTAAGCAGCCGACAATCTTTAATTTAAAAATGAGTATACCTCACTAACTCTGCAAGATAATTTCTAAACCAAAGACATTTTTTAGAACCTTATAGGAAAAGTTTTTTAAATCGATAAGAAAACAAAAAAAGTAAAAGCCTTGAAAAATTTTAATTTAGGGGTTCATAGCCCCGCTGCTAAGCAATGTGGGAAGGTAATTTTCCTTAATTATTTAAATACGAATAGCTATCTGTGAAATTTTATACAGAGCGAACTATCCGTTTAGAAATTACTGTCACATTTGGAACATAACATCGAACAAAAACAAAAAGTGCAGTATTTTGTAAACTTCTTATTCGTATGATTAGGAGTTTTATATAACATCTTTAGCTTTTCTATGAGATTTTTGGGTAAAGGTTCCCTGACGATTTGCATTAGTGCATAGGAACTAGCTAATACCACTCCATAATCAATTTCAATGTATTTTAATAAAACTTTAATATTTTACTGAAAAAATAAAATAATATTTTTATTTTGATATTTTATTTATTTATTTATAAAAATTTTAGTTATCTAGCACAACCAGATATGTACATAATCTTATAAATGAGAGTGCTAGTGATCGAGCAGATAATGAGGGAGCACGTTACAAAATTAAACATAAAATTATTTAACTTTGAAAAAAACTTAAAAAATTCTAATATTTTCAAATAATGAATTTTGGTCCGATCAACACAGTTTTTATATAGGCTAATAGAGGATAGTTATATCTATAGAGAAGTGCAAAACTTGTATAATGCCGAAGAGGAGCTCTCAAGATTTTTGGAAATATCTAAAACACATTTTTCGCAAAGATCTCGGAAATGCTTCAATGCCATTTTCGTGTTCAACGACTCCAAGTTCATCTTTTTTTTGAGGTTATGACAAAAATTAAAAATGTTGTTAGCTAGTGTGATTTACAATTTTATAGTTAAGATTTGAATAGTTATTGCTAGTTCAGTATTTATTAAAGGTGCTATTGGCTGCAGTAGTTAGTGCGTTGGCTACGAATCAATGATTACGGGTTCGATCCCTCTTCCAGTCAATTTTCTCATGTGTGATGTGTGATGTTATGTTGTGTTACTTCTTGTTGGATTGTTTAGGTGATGAAGGCATACACTGGCTACTAAGCAGTACCGGTAGCGATTGATACTGCTCTATGCTAAACAGGCGCGGATCCAGCTTGATCTTTGGTATGGTGGGGCGGGGGATTTCTAACTGAAACATACTATTTGCAAAGCTTCTTTTAGAAACTCTATAGAAATTGGGTATATTTCTTACGTTTCTTTCTTTTACCTGGTATCCGCATCTGATGCTAATGTACATCACAGTTACCTCCTTCGTTAGTAATGTTAGCAAAATCGTCCGCGATGTAAAACCATTAATAAAATGGCTAGAAATAAAAGCTTAATAAAGCTAATGCGTCTACTTAGCGCCAGAGGCGTACGACACTACAGTAAAATTAACATAGCGCTCAATAGCAGAGTTGAAAACGAATTAAGCTTTCTATCTTACTGTCAGCGTTGTCAACTTTTAGATTTCAAAAAGCACTGAAACATGTAAAAAAGCGCGTAATTCTTGAAAAAAGCACTGAATTTAATTTTTTTTAGTTTTATTCACAAAAGGTGTTATATATCTGCCTGTTCTGTAAATCGAGCCGATTTAAAACGAATCGTTTTAGAAAAATTAAATCCACTAAAAGCAAAATATTTTCAGACTTATTTGTATTTTTATATTTTTTAGAGCTTAATATATCATATCCGATATTAATTCATTAAATATGATCATCATAGTTATTGCTACAGGTTTTTCATAGAAATGAGCGGGTTATCATAAACAAAAAACTGTAACTTTTAAATCTGTACTTAAGGACTTTGTACAATAAAGACCTGTCAGTTTTAGTTAGCTCTGTAATAACTAAAATTACATTTGTCAAAAAAAAAACCCCGACTTCAATGCAAATATCTTATGTACCAGATTACAAAACAAACGTGATTTTGTGTTAGATAAAATGGTGTGCTTGTCTACAAATGGAGCGTCCGCCCGCAATTTTTCATAGTACCAAACCTTTAATGTCCTTTCAAATAAAATATTAAAATATTTTGAAAATTTGTCAAGAAGTGTCGGACTTTTGTGATAATTAATTTATCGGGCTACCACTTTGTCTGCCCGATTTTCATTTCTATGGGATCAAACTGCAATCAATTCATTTAAAACAAAAAAAAAAAAAGAATTTTGAAAATTTTTTCATAAATGGAGGATTATGAGATAATCAATATTTCCGAGGGATGGGATAATACCCTACACATTTTTGAAAAAAGAATTTTGAAAATCGGTTCACATATGACAGACTTATGCTTGGTGGAGCGAATTTTTGGAAAACAAATGTGCAACAAAACTGTAGGCAAACCCTTTAAAAAAAATCGGGCTACAAATGTCAGAGCTTTGATTGGGGGGAGCGAATTTCCTCACCGATTTTCGGAAAAAAATTGTTGAACCAATCATCAAGCAAACCCTTTCAAACAAAAAAAAAGAACTTTGAAAATCTGTTCACAAATGACAGAGTTATGCCATTACAAACATAAAAAATACACATGAATTCATAACCTCCTTCCTTTTTGATGTCGGTTAAAAATAAAGAAAATTACAAATACCTTTTTCAGGATACTTTGGCATTTTAGAGGACTTTATAGCGGGAAGCTATGTCATTTTTAATCAATACTTATTAGGAGAAGATTGAAACCTTTCGAATGAGACAAACTTTATATGACTTACATTTCTCAAAAAAATGGCCGATATACCTAAGCTTAGGCGGCTATAAAAAGAAACCATAAAAAGTTTCGGGCTACTTCTTACACTACGTGATACGCACATAAGAGTAGAATATACATATGTTTATGTATGTAAAAGTTCGTGAAAACGGAAAGTTTTTGAAATCTGAATTACAAAGCAAATGAAATATGTAAAAAAATTAGTTTTAATGGGGTTCAACAAAAAAAGACAAAAGATGAAGCACCACTGATTGCTCGAATCAATTTTTTCATTCTTCTGCAAGACTGCAAAAAACGTGTTCAGGAAATAGTTGCATTAGCAAAGAATCTTACACTTGAAAAACATTTTTTAGATAAAGAATTTAATTTTTGAATTTAGGGTTTAGTGTCACCGTCAAAAAATAAAACCACCAAAAATTTGACTAAAAAAGCACCGAACAATAACTCCAAAATTTTTCGCATCGAAAAGTTGAAGAGGCACTAAAAACGGTGCGAAAAGCACTGAGTTGACAACGCTGCTTACTGTGTTATTTATTTTCTCTGCTCTATCTCTTTCCCAAAGAAGGTAACAAATTAATTAATTAACTGGTAGGCATTAAGTGCATGAAATAAATAATAAATCAATAAGTAGAAACAAATTAAATAAACCAATAAAAAGTCATAAATGTTTTCATATATTCAAGTAACTGATGTCCAATACCCACAAGTCTTTTTAAAGACGCAATAGCTGAACCTCATTTAGTTCAAAATCCCAACAAAACTAATGAATCATTTTGCAAGAAGCAAAAAAAAATTAATTTAAGTCGCTTAAATTTTTATTGCAGGTACAAACTCAAAACAGTTAATTCTTGTGTTCTCATAAGTGACAAAGCCGAATAAATGAATACGAAATAGATTTAAACTAATGCAAAAAGATTTTTTTTCCATTCAAATGACTAATGCTAATCTTGTTGTTGTTGTTGGCGGTTGAGGGAAACCTGTTGCTAATTGTCATTATTAATTTCGTATAATTAATAAAACTAATTGTATTAAATATAAAAAAGTTTACATACTTTATGCATTTATAACTTGAGTTTCCTTTTTATCTTTGGTTAGCGTGGTTGCCGCATGTTGGTGTTGTTTTCAAATATTAAAAAGCTTAAGATAAAATATTGACAAGTTGTTTAATAAGAGCAGCAGTAGTTCATACACATACATTTTTTTTCTAACAGTGACACTTGTTTTTATATTGAAAGTTACAGATTTTATTGGATTCAAACACAATTAATTTGCAAATTTAATTAATATAAGACAAATTTTAAATAAAATATAAAAAAATCTAACATGTTATTAGAAAAATGCCAAATCGATTTTTAATGGCAATAAAATTAAAATAAAATGGTTCAATGGAAGTGTAATATTATTATGTGTCTTTACTGTTGTTGGCTTATTAAGATCTATGGATATTGCCAATTAGTTGCTGTCTTTTCGTTGTTTTAATTGCTTTCCAAGATGAAATGTTAATTTTAATAAAATATTAATTAATGAGTTTATCTAATTTTAGTTTTAAAATTGCATGCAATTAAATTGCTTAATTCACAACAATTTGTATCGCCGATCTTGTATCCAATACAATTTTTGTTATTTCTTTGTGAACACTCAGTGTTCGGTTTGTGTCTTGTATTGTTGAACAAAAGAACAACAAGCACCATAAAAATACTCTCTGAGAGTATATACAAATGCTCTCTGAGTATCGCATTAAATACGATTTTTGCAAAACTGATATGAAAAAAATTGTAAAAGTGTATTTCATTTTTATATGAAAATTACCAACAACAAACTTTACACTATTGTATTTAATACTATTATACAATCGATACAAAGATACTACAAGAGGTTTATTTTTATTAAGCAAATGTTAGTATTTTATTTATAAAAATATTATAATCTTTACTAAGAAAAAATAGAACTAGTCAAATTTTAAGAAATGATTTCTTAGAAATATTTAAGACTGGCAAATAAAAGGAACCCGATTTTTCTTATCTAAAAACAGTGCAAGATTTTTGTTGATAAATAATTTTATTTTCGGCGAAATACCCCTGAATAAGTGTTACCCCAATACTTGGCTACAAAAAGTAAAATCAAGAAATTATGCAGATTATCTTTGAAAAATATAAAAATATATTATATAATAAGCTGGGCACAATATTATTAGCCACACTTTATTTTAACAATTCAATTTCCCTTCCTCTCTGTTTAGCCGTCGCCACACTTTTCTTAAAAAAAAAACAAGTTCATAATAATTAAATTAACACATGATCGCGAAAAACAAGAAAGCGCTTAAATCTAAGCAACAAACAATATCTTAACCATGATCTTAATACGATATGGTTAAGCACAGAACAAACTTAAAACCACTTTTTCAAAACATTTAGCAGATAATAAAAAGAACTACTGAGCTTACAAAAGATAAAATCTAAATTCGTCATCAGCATGCAAATAAATACATGAATGGAAAAATTGACATAATTATGAAATAAACAGTAACAAAAAAAAAAAAAAAAACTTGATATAAGAAGCTCATTTGCCTTAGCATATGAATTATTGAATAGAATTAATAAGATATGGCTGAATTAAATAATTTTGTACATACCCAGCAAAAACTTTGCTTACTGGTAGGCAAAAAAAAAATATATATATAAGGATTTAAGTCATAACTACTTACAATTTGACTCGATAACCACTTATTTTTGTTTGAGAAGTCCAAAAAATAAGGGGTAACCCTTACACAGAAAAAAAATAAGTTTCGTTTTTGATAACAAAAATCCCGGTATTCAATATATTTTTTTTTCAAATTTCCTGTGATAAAGAATTCCGCTATATTGATAGCAAAATTATTTCAAAAGAAAAAAATA
Source organism: Panzeria rudis (assembly GCA_956483635.1). NCBI lineage: Eukaryota > Metazoa > Arthropoda > Insecta > Diptera > Tachinidae > Panzeria > Panzeria rudis. Next base: position 164,385,280 of record OY101447.1, read on the forward strand.
TAAATTAAAAATAATGTTGACATGCCTGGGATACGAACTCGGGCTTCCCGGTCGTAAAGCTTGCTCTATACAGCCGAGCCATGTTCCAGTTATATTTGTATGAGATAAAACTTGTTTTAAGTACTTTTGTATGAAAAGAAGAGATATAACCGGCATGGGGTAGAAATACAAACAACGAAATATTGTATTAAGTTAATGACAAATGTTATTGAAATTCATATTTTTTTCAATAACATGGTCTTATTGGATATAATTCTTGTCTATTTTTTTCTGTGTACAAACGTATTTACATTTTCACAGCAATTAAATAGTTATTATTTGGGTAACTTGAAGCTAAAAAATAACTAGTCAAATAAACAAATTAAAATTAAAAAAAAAAAATTATTCACAATATTTTTTCAATTTTATTTAATGTTTTAATTTTTATTATTTTTTACCCACCTGGGATACGAACCTGTGCTAGTTCAGATATGAAGACAAGAACTTTACCCACTCAGCTATTGTTGACTTAGAAGTTTAAGCGACAGTTGTTGACTCCAAAAAAGGTTGTCTACTTATTTTATTAATACATATCAACAAATTGCAGCTACTTTCAGATAATGATAGAAATACGTACTAATTTTATTAAAAACTAAGTAGTTCTAATTTGAAGCATAGCAATAAGGTATATAAGTACCATTACTTACTTTGTAACCCATTAATAAAGTACTACCGATTACAAAAACTACAAAAGCTTGTGTTGGGTAGAAAAAATTCATTGTAAAAAATCGTCGAAAACAAGGTTAACTTTAAATTTTTTGGTAGCGGTTTTTCTTCATGGGTAATTCCCATTTCAAATGTTTTTAAACGTATAATTTTTAAAATAAAAATTTGCTTTAGCATAATTAAATAGATAATAAATAAATTTATTTAATTAAGACTGTCCCTTATCTGTTAGAAACGAAGAAAGGAATAAACTGTTAATATTCTCTTCATACAAAATAGTGTATCCGTAGTGCATGCTGTCGATTTTTTAAGAAAGTATGATTTTTTCCCAAACCGAAATTAAATTTATAACGTTTTTAGAATATTTGAATTTGCTTTTCTTATTTTACACATAAAATTTTTAAAAATATTAGACATTATAAATAAAAAAAAATGTTTTTACATTCTGTATTGATCTTTACGCTTTTTTTTATGCTTCATTACTCAGTTTAATTACTAAAATTGCATTAACAACATTTACTTTCCTTGGAATACTGATTATGCCCAATTCTTTCTGAATATAACGTTACGAGCCTTAGCCTAATAATCAATTTGGATTCACAAAGCAAATACGTTCGAAATAATCGTATTAACATGTTTACATATTCATATATACTTAAATATAAAATCAAACCAAAAAAGTTTGTCTTGAGTAGAACAAAAATCAGAAAAATGGGAATGAAGGAAAATGAAGCGATGGCAACGCTGGGAAAGTGCACTTTAATACCAGCTTGAGAGTGATTTAATTCTCGTATTCAATTTTCACGCAAAAGTTGTATATTTAAGAATTAAAATCACATTCAACAGAGCCCCCTGACAAGTAGTGATAAGCAAATACACGTGAGCACTGACGATGGAAGTGTAGCGCTTCCGAAAGTGGCGCTACTCTGTTCTGCTGTGTACGCTGAAAAATTAAGTTGATGTTAATTTTTCCCTTGTTCCTTGGAATATTAATCATGCCCAATTCTTTCTGAATATAACGCTACGAACCTTAGCCTAATAATGAATTTGGATTCACGAAGCAAATACGTTCGAAATAATCATATTAATAAAAAGTATTGATTGTTATCTATTTATTTTTAATTTAATTAGCATTTTTTAGTAAATAACTAAAAAGTTTATGTTAAAATACATCGATGATTATACACCTGATTTGTTTTAAATTCAAAATAAAGCGTATGTTCTGAAAAAATATTTAATTCGTATAGAAATGTATTGAACGTTACGTTAACAATATTCTTAAATAGAATTAATCTATAAACGTTAGAACAGTAAAACAAGTTAGCATCAGCGGAACGATATAGAGAACATTATCCGTTTGCCAATTTCCTATTTGCTTTGAAAAAATTTCGCTTTTATTGCACTGTGGGCTGTTATATTTTTGAAGAATGTATTAGTTAGGTCATATTTTGCTACGAATAATTATTGGAAATTGACATAACTTTAAACATTGTTGGTCGATTTAATTAGATTTTGTCTTTTTTGATGCATACATGTTTGTAAAGAATTATTTTAAAAGATAAACATTTTTTATATTTCAATGTGAACGTAATTCAAAACTGAAGCAGTGGTCATAACTTTTAATTTCGTCCTGCGATTATTATATTTTTTTGTTTTATATAGTATATGTATAGGGCTTTCAATTTCAATACTCATTTTGGTATTTTGCTTTCGCACAAATTATTTCCAGAATAACCGCGAAAGCAAATGTAACGTTCAATACACTAAAATGCTAAGCAAACGAAATATATAATTTTATTTCAGGATCCATTGAATGAGTCGAAAACTATAAGATGCATCCTACCTTCTCATGTTTCTATTAGTTACCATCGTGAAAAAACACAAAATGTACGTTTAGAATGAGAATCACCCTGATAGTTATTTCATTTGAATTCAACATCATTTTACAATAACATAGAACATCTTTTCTTTTGAAACTGTTATATTTCATGTTGATTTAATATTCCAGAACAGTTAGAGCAAAAGAATACTGGAGTAATACGAAGAATCATGTTGAATCAAAGTTATTTCAATTTGAAACAACGTGAATTTGATACTGAAATAAAACGAAGAATTATATTAATTGAAAGCTATTTCAAGCTGAAACAATGTTAATTTGATGTAACCGTTTTATTAATTATTAAGAAAAAATTGTGTTCTAGTTGGCTGCACCAGCCAAGATTTGATCTCAGGCTCATTTACTGAAGCTAAGCATAACGTTTTGCTGATTTTGTTACAATATATCAGGCAAACGTTTCGTTTTAATCTTTAAAAATTATTTAAAAGTGTACATTATGCCATTAAGCATGTATGAAGTTCCACTTCGCCAAATGTGTTTAACTCTTAAGATTCCCAAAAAATAAAAATAAAACAATGAATGAGAATTAGTGCAGAAATCTTCTACAAGCAAACTTGTTATAATTTATAATTTACTTGTTATAATTTACTATAATATTGTTATAATTTAATATAATATTTGCATGAATTCCGACATTGCTATCATTGTTGTTGTTATTTATGTGTATGTCATCATGTGGGTTATTTTTTGTATGAGACAGGAAACTAGTTTTTGTTGTTGTTTTTGGTGTTTGCGTCATAAATAAAAGTCAAACAAAAGATTCACTGATCCACCAAAGAACATTTACTGAAAACTAAATTTTACTTTCGGCAAACTTTGGTTTGAAAATTTTTTCGTGATAATTTTTTTTGTGATCAATAAAATATTTAATTAAAAATTTTGTGAAATATCGAAGTTTTACATATTTTATTAAACAGCTTTATGCACCAAAAATATTTTTTTACACATCTTTTTAATTTTATTTATTTTTTTGCTTCCTTGAATATAGTTTGTGGTACTAGTTGGCCATAACTAAAGGTAAAATCTAATTAATTATTTTTCCAACATTAAGAATATTTTCAAATATATTAAAATATATTAAAATTGATGTAGCTTAAATGAATTATCCTGTTGTTTTTAAAATAATAATATATTTTATAAAGAAAATTTGAAAATTTTAATAAACTTAATAAAAGTAGAAAATCACTTCAGGTCTATAATTAAAATTTCCTTGCTAAACATTTTAACAATCTATTACTTTCATTTGTTGTTGCTAGTTTTACTTATTTTAATTTTTTATGTTATTTTTATTTTTTATTTGCATATTACTGCCTAAAACAAACATTTTACTACATTTACCACAACACAAAATTAAAGTTTCGGAAAGTATTCTACTTTTAATGGGACTATTACTCCAGTGCTGTTTATTCCACTTATTTCTTACCACGGGTGGGTATACATTCTTCTTATTCAGAAAAGTTTAAAACAACCAAATGCTTTAGAAAATATGTAAGAGATGAATTTTAATTGGCTACATAAACTGCAATATTTTTATGTCCACCAATTTAGCTGCTTTAGCAAGAGAATCATTATTGAGGCTTAAGGATGAGAAGATTTTTTGCATAGGCCGCTGGAGTTGTTGCTTTAATATATAAAGCTAGAGTTTGTTTTTGTGTTTGTTTATTTCTGTACGTTTATGTACGTAGTAATTAGCATAATTTAGAAAAAATTAGCATGTAGAGATTCAGATGTCTATAGGAAGTTTTTATTTTTAGTCATTAGCCAATTGCCCATAACAGTGAAATATTTACCTTTTGCATATGTGCCATATTTCATCCTTATTTTTGCATTTGCAAAAATACATGTTTATTGAAATCTGTTTACTTTAATTTAAGTGCTTTTTTTAATGTCTTAGGAGAGCATGTGGTGTTTCCAGTAGCTTCGTATATCCATAAGAATACAGGTGTTTGAAACATCGGTGTAGTTTAGAACTTGTTTATTTTTATTTTAACTAATAAGAAAGTAAATAATTTCCAAAATATTTTATTCGTACTTGACGTACATTACAACAAAAATTTTTATTACATCGGCACGAAAAAGTGGTCTGTACATTTAACCAGACTCATCTAGTTTAGGGCGATATTTTAATGGCTAATTCCCATTCTAAACGTACGTTTTGTTTTGTTTCTTGTTGGCCAATCTAACTAATATATATGTATTTGAGAAGGTAGGATTCATATTATAGTTTTCATCTCATTCAATGGATCCTCAAATAAAATAATATTTTTCGATTTTTTAACATTTTTGTGTCTTGAGCGTTACATTTGCTTTCGCGGTTGTTCCAGGCATGATTTTTGCGAAAAAAATACAGCAGAAAAATTTGTGTAGGGTTTTAAGGCACTATACATCTATCCTCTAAAAGCAAAAAATATAATAACCGCAGGACGAAATTTAGAATTATGGGCACATTTTCAATTATGACTTGGGTTCACATGGAAAATTATAACATTTTTATCTTTAAAAATAGTTCTTTACAAACATTTATCTTTAAACAAAAAGTAGGCTTACTCCTCTTTAAATTAAGACTAAATTTGATGCAATCGACCAACAATGTCAAAAGTTTGTATCAATTTCAAATATTTTTTTTTAGAAAAATACGGCTAACCCACTAAAATAAATATGTGTGAAGATAAATTTCGATATTTATAACCCTAGACACAAACCACATATATTTACAGAGCTCTGTAAACACGATAACAGAGCGCTGTTAGCTGTGCAAGGTCTAAGGACACTTATCCCAAATGAAATTATGACCACATCTGTTCACCTGGGCGGCTAAAATGTATGAATATGGTGCACTTTAGGTTCTTTTATGATTCCCTGTACCACAAATTTTTAACAGTGGGATTTTTAATGAAAAATTTGGATTTTACTGAATTTTCAAATTTGGAATTTCAGTAAAGGATCAATTCCAGGAGAACGGACATAGCCGGGCGGCTAAAACTTATGGAGATGATGGACTTTATGGTCTTTTAAGATTCCCTGTACCACAAATTTCTAACAGTGGGTTTTTTAATGAAAAGTTTGGATTTTACAGAATTTTCAAATTTGGAGTTTCAGTAAAGGATCAATTCAAGGAGAATGAGCATACATGGGCGGCTAAAATTTACGGAGATGATGAAGTTTATGCTCTTTTAAGATTATCTGTACCACAAATTTTTAACAATGGGATTTTTAATGAAAATTTTGGATTTTACTGAATTTTCAAATTTGGAATTTCAGTAAAGGATCAATTCAAGGAGAATGGACATACCTGGGCGGCTAAAATTTACGGAGATGATGTACTTTGTGGCCTTTTATGATTCCCCGTACCACGCATTTGTAACAGTGGAATTTTTAATGAAAAATTTGGATTTTACTGAATTTTTGAATTTGGAATTTCAGTAAAGGATCAATTCCAGGAGAACCGACATACCTGGGCTGCTAAAATTTTTAATTGAGAAAAGTTAAGTCTGATGAATAAGTTGATGTAATATTACAACTGGTTACCCGATTTGAATGAATAGTAATTCAAATGAAAGACTAGTTCTTCTGCTTTAAGAAACTTTCTAAAAGCATGCTGTCTCCATTCAAAAACTTTGGGCAAGCTTGGCGAAGTCTAAAACAAACTTTATCGTGCATGCTTAAAAATGGTCACATCTTTAAAAGTCGCCGCTCGATATCTCGATTTTTAGTACATTTGAGTTCAGTATGTTTCATTAAATAAGAGTTGATGTTAATTTTAAATAATTTAGTCAAATACAAAGATGTTGTCAAATTACTATGGGAGTTAGCATTATCTCTAAAAAAATATATACTTTGAGATAGCATTATTACAAAAATGTGTATAAAAGTCGCAAAACTTCACTTTTTGCTCTGATATTTTCACTAGACGTGGAGAACACGTTAATACACCATTTTCCAAAAAAAATCGATTTCTCCAAAATTTGAGTTGACACATTTTGAATATAGGATCTCGATATATTGTCTAAATTTGTATTGAAAATTTCTCCTTGTCTAAAATTACATCGATTTTGTAGTTACTTTATTAAAGAAAAAACCTTTCAAATTAAACAAGTGGAAAAAATTTAACATAAAGTATAATACGGCTATGGCTGAATGGTTATCTACCGTCAGACTATCAGTTAGGAGGTCGCAATATTCGTACACAATTTTATCAACATCGGAAGAGGTAAGGTCCAAAATGTTGCTTTTGTTAGTTAGCTATAAGTAATTGTTTACAACCACATACAAAAGTAACGTCATATCCATCATTGTGCAATAATATCGACAATGCCACCTACAATCATATAAGTAGGTGGCATAATATATTGGCAAAAATTAGAAGGCTTTTGATTTTTATTGCACATTCAAGAATAGTGTGTAATGTGGTAGCAAAATTGTACAGTTTTATGTTTACTTTTTCACTGTGAGAAAAATTGCGCCATATTTTATTTTATAAAGTATTGTTCCCTTTATTTCATATTATAGTTATAAACGACAATAATATGTACGATAACATATTCAATAATATTTTATAATGGATGTGCAGCTTTAGTACTTTACAAAAAAGTGGGTTTCCATCCCCGATTTATAAAAATCTCGCTCTTTTTTTTGTGTTAAGTACTCTATAAAAACCTAACGGTCCTTTTCAATATTTTATATACTTCCATGCAGGGTGACCGTTGAAAATTTTTAAAAAGTGGCACAAAAAGGGGATTTTGAGGAAAAAAAGTGGCACCAAAAAGGGGATTCTTCCAAAAAAAGGGGCAACTTTTTTGAAAAAGGATAATTGAACCAAATTCTAATATTTAATGAATTTCTAGGGCGTATATGTAATGCTTTTGAAATAAAATGAATCAATTTTGATGTTTTTTCGTTCAAAAAACTGACTGCTTTTTATATAAATTTTAGACAAACAATGCAAACAAGCCTTGTTTGTATAAAATTTATGTGAAAGGCACTCATATTTTTTTTTTTAGCAATTTCCATAAAAATTTTTTTACTCAAGTCGCTTGTTTGCATATGGAAACAGCACATTAGTAAAGTACATATATCGAAAAGCAGTTTCGCTGAGTAAAGATTTTTGCATAGCCGGCCTTCGGTCGGCGAAGCCGTTGAGTATACTGAGAGGAGAAAAGCGTTAAGACCGGCCGAAGGCCGCTTTTCAATATACCAAGAAGAAAAAATACTTAAGCTTGGTCGAAGGCCAGCTACGCAAAGAATATTTTGTAGTAAAATAAAATTTCTTAACAATTTTAATTAATTTCCAAATATTTCTTTGAATCGACGATGTCGATTGGACATACTCTAAGCATTGCTGACGCTATCTGCAAATTTGTTTTGATTTTATTTCACTTTTTAAAATGCAATAACGTCAATTGATCTTTTATTACTTGTCACCGATTGCAGAAGTAAAAAGTGAATAGTCAAAAACATGTATATTTGAATTTGTTTTCATTTTTAAAAGTGTGGACATTATGACATATTTCAAAGTATCATAATGGTCATAATAATAATGTCATAAAGTCCATGGCACTATTAAGTGTCACAATGTCCGTGGATGTTACGCCATTTTTTGCAGTGACATAATGTCTTTGGACATTATGTCACTGGATATTGTGACATGGCTCCAAAATTTGCATGAAAATAATTTTAAAAATATTTAAAGCTGCGTGATTTTCATAAAATTTTTTAACAAGATGTTCTTGTTCGTGTTAGTGAATCAGGGTGTTAGTTTTTAGTAATTTTAATACAATAATGAATATCTATAGATCTAAACTCTTAAACTATTTCAAAATAGTTTTTGTCATAAGACTTTACATGATAGACTCAAAAACAAATTTTTGTCTTGAGATTTTTTTTATAAAAACAGTTTCGTGCCGTAAAAAGCTTATATTAAAACAAGAAGCATTATGTCATAAAAAGGGGCAAAAAGGGGCATAATATTACAAAAGGTGGCAGATTTAGGTCAATTTAAAAAAGGGGCACTAAAAGTGGAAAGGCAGTTGAAAAAAAGGCAAATTGCCACTTTAGTCGCAAAACGGTCACGCTGCTTCCATGCAAACGAAAACAGCGTTAGAGCAAATATGTATAATATACATATATGTAAACTTTGTATTGTAACGTCTGACTGTTAAACTCAATTAATGTTAAACTATTTAACTGGTAATATTGCACACTAAACATTCGGAGTATAGTGCATTATATAATAAATTCAGTAAAATCCAAATTTGTCATTAAAAATCCCACTGTTAGAAACTTGTGGTACAGGGAATCTTAAAAGACCATAAAGTCCATCATCTCCAAATTTGAAAATTCAGTCAAATCCAAATTTTTCATTTAAAATCCAACTGTTAGAAATTCGTGGTACAGGGAATCATAACAGGCCACAAAGTCCATCATCTGCATAAATTTTAGCCGCCCAGGTATGTCCGTTCTCCTGAAATTGATCCTTTACTGAAATTCCAAATTTGAAAATTCAGTAAAATACAAATTTTTCATTAAGAATCCCACTGCTAGAAATTTGTGGTACAGGGAATAATAAAAGGCCACAAAGTCCATCATCTCCATAAGTTTTAGCCGCCTAGGTATGCCCATTCTCCAGGAATTAATCCCTTACTGAAATTCCAAATTTGAAAATTCAGTAAAATCCAAATTTTTCATTAAACATCCCACTGTTAGAAATTCGTGGTACAGGGAATCATAATAGGCCACAAAATCCATCATCTTCATAATTTTTAGCCGCCCAGGTATGTCCATTCTCCTGGAATTGATCCTTTACTGAAATTCCAAATTTGAAAATTCAGTAAAATCCAAATTTTTCATTAAAAATGCCACTGTTAGGAATTCGTGGTACAGGGAATCATAAAAGACCCTAAAGTGCACAATCTTCATAAATTTTAGCCGCCCAGGTCAACAGATGAGGTCATAGCTCCATTTGAAATAAGTGTCCTTAGATTGTGCACAGCTAACAGCGCTCTGTTATCGTGTTAACAGAGCTCTGTAAATATATGTGGTTTGTGTCAAGGGTTATAAATTTCGAAATTTTTCTTCACACACATCTAAAATAATAGCGCAGGTTTGTACTTCTAAATATTTAAACAATTTGTGTACTGTAGTAAATAGTTTTATAATGCAAAACGTTTTATCAATTATTCATAATTTATATTCAAAAAAATGTATTGAGTGTTATCCATGTTTTTTTAATTTAATTAAAATTTTTTAGTGAATTGCTAAGGAGTTTATGTTAAAATAGATTATATGAAAGTAGATTATACATCTGAATTGTTTAAATTGAAAATATTGTGTGTGTTTCATCCATCAATAATAGTTTGCATCCAACAATATGTATTGATTGTTATCCATATTTTTTTAATTTTATTGGAATATTTTAGTGAATAACTAAAGAGTTTATGTTAAAAATACATCGAAGATTATATATCTGAATTATATCGAATTCGAAATGGGATGCGTGTTCTTTAAAAAATATTGAATTCGTATAAAACTGTATTGAGTGAGCGTTACGTAAAAAAAAATTTTACATATCATTTATCTAAAAATTTTACGACGTTAAAAAAACTAACAGAATCTTAAGGGTAGAAACGATATAAAGAACATTATCGTTTTAGAAATTTCTGATTTGCTTTGAAAACATTTTGCCTCTCTACCACACTGTATGGGTTGTTATATTTTCGAATAATGTATCAGGTAGCTCTTATTTTGCTGTGAATTAGTATTTGTAATTGACACAATTTTAAAGTTAGTCTTACTTGAAAGAAGATTTTTTCCTTCCTTTCACTTATGTATAAATGTTTGTAAAGAATAATTTTAAAATATAAAAGTTTTTTATTTTTCCATGTGAATCTGTCATATTTGAGAAATCGGTCATAACTTTTAATTTCGTCCTGCGGTTATTATAATTTTTTTCTTTTTAGAGAGTAGATGTATAGTGCTTTCTAAAAATATACGTATTTTTGTGGTGTATTTTTTCCAAACATCATTCTCAGAACAACCGCGAAAGCAAATGTAACGCTCAATACACAAAAATTAAAAAAAAAATCTTAATATATAATTTTTTTCAGGATCCATTGAATAAGGCGAATATTATATAATGAATCCTAACTTCTCATATTTCTGTTAGTTACTAGCCAATGTAACAAAATAAAAATAAAAAAAAAGTTTGAAAGAAAAGTTCGAAAAATATTATTGTAGATATAATTTTAAAGAAATTTCAGTTTTGCCCCACTGAGAAAACAAATTTAAGAGCATACATCGGTTTTGCAGAAAACCAAAGATATATGTAAAGTTGGTTTTATTTTTTTAGTGAGCGACTTACTTTTTGATCACTCCAAACTTATGCTATAGGATTTTAAGCAATTTTAATAACTTAATTCTTATAAAAAAATTAAATTTTTTACGAAATATGCATGTCTTAACTAAAAAAGCATTCATTATAAATAGTACTTGTTTTTAATATTTTAATAAAAATATTTTAATCACATAATGTTCACTACTAATATAAATTATTAACACCATTAACTATTTAATCGTTTCACAACGAATGTATTTGTATATAAAATCTAAATAATAATAAGTAAATTATAATTATAGACAAGATTATGATCTCACATAATAACTGGTTAATTTCCTTTAACGATTTAAATTCATATTAAAAATTTCCAGACATGAGAGATTTTAACTCTTAATATTAGTTAAACTTCCAAAAAACAAAATAAATATACAATATTTATCTACAAATCATTGCAAAAGTTTTGCAACTTATCAGCAGTACACAAAAATTTTATCTTCAAAAACATGTACAACTATCAAGGCATAACCAACGAGCAAATCATTAAAGAAGTAGAAAAAAATATGCTAAAATAAACACCTGTTTCGTATAAGTTGTTAATAAACATAAATTAATATACAATATAACAAATACACATGGAAATATAAAACTCGAAAAAAATAAACTTTAAATATTTGTGGGCTTTTATACGTTATCAGGCACTTGCAGACTCTAAAGGAAAATGAAAAAAAAACATTCAAACGTGTTAAATTTTACTAAAGGAGGCGTTGATGAAAGCGCCGTTAAAACACAAAAGTGTTAAAGTGCGTAAATACATTGACAACAGCGAAACATGAACAATATTCATGACTGTTGTCTTTGCAGTACACACAAACACACACACACACATTGAAGCATAAACACCCAGCAGCTAAATTTACATCTAGATACGCTTTGGGACAGCCACATACTAGTTGTAATGTTACTAGTCAAAAAACGACAGTCATATTACTAGTTGTAACAAGACTAGTAACGATACAAGTAAAAAAGGACAATTATATTACTAGTTGTATCGGAACTAGTAACGATACTAGTTAAAAAAGACGCAATTTTATCTCTTAAAAAAAAGTAGAAAGTGGCTCAGTGGGTAGAGTACTTGCCTTGAAATATGAGGAATGTGTGTTCGTACCCCGGTCGAGCCAAAGTTTTTTTTTAGAAATACAAAACGATAAAAACGAAGCAGTAAGAGCAATACTTTACCACAACTGGTATTCCAACTGGGCTATAACTGTATACAAAAGAACTAGTTGTGGTCCTATAACAACTTAATTTTAAAATCGATAGTTCGATATATGAAAAAAGACAGATAGGCAACTAGTATGAGTTAAAAAGCAACTAGTATATTTCTAAACACATACTAGTACTTTTGTCTGCAGGGCACTCAAACACTCAATGTAAACAAATTTAGACATTAATTCAATAGACTTTGAATACACAAAAGCGGAAAATAAAACATGTGTTTTTATATATTTACAATGTATGTTTAGTAGGTGGAGTTAATTAGTAAATACATTATTATTGTTGCTGTAACCGATAAAAAAGAAAACTAACACTATGCAACAAGAAAAGTGCCAAGAAATACCACCATAATTTATTGATGTGAAGAACAGTGGAAATATAAAATGCTAAGGATACATTTTTTTAAACTTTTTTCTAAAATTCGGGATTTTTGAAGAGGCTGATTCATTGATGTTATCATAACTTTGGAAGGTGTTGTCCAATTTTATTACAATTTTATTACACTAAGAAACTTGAATCCGAATTACCTTATAGCGGTTTAAATAATTTTGTATACTACATGGCTTCGGAATTATTCAGACCAAAATGATGGAAAATATATATTTTTTTTAATTCAAAATTGGATTTTTTTATTTAATTTATAAAAAATATAAAATAACAAAAACTTACCATATTTATTTTAGGGGGAATTTAGCTCCCCATAAAATAAATCCCAGATATAAACTTTCGAAACGGTGCAAGTATGCATCAGTTGTTAAAACCTTGTTACACAAAAAAAATTTATTTTGTTGTACAGTGTATATATTCGCGATTTTTGCGAAACTTGTGTGACTTCATTTTATTATGAATAAAATCAATACTTATCTATTGCTTTTCATAAAATAGAGTTAATTTTAATTGTAGTATACGTTGCTTTATGGTCTAAATATTTGCCACTTTTGTTTTTTTTTAAATAAATTTTTAATAAATAAAAATTTTCCAACTTTGTATAAAAAAGCATATTTTTCATTACTGCGATCTGAATAATACCGAAACCATTGAGTAATTAAAAAAATAATGCAAGAGTTTTATTCCAAGTTGTTTCTTGTGATTAAATTGGACCACCCTTTCTCAAGTTTAGATGAAATCGGTGTAGTATCCTCTTGAAAAATCCCAAATTTTAAAAAATAGAAAAAAAACCAATCCATATCATTTTAAATTTAGATTTTTTGTAGTTGGATGACTATAACACATCAAAAAAATATAATGGTGATCAAGGTTCATGACAAAAATTTCATTTTGTTGCATAGTGTAATCAGTGAGCAATTTGTCGAAAAATTCATATTATTAAAAATTTAATTAAAATTTGTCTAATAAAGAAATTTAATTATTGATTAAAATTAAAATTTTGATTAATTTTGATATGCTAACATATAAAACAAAAGACTTAAGAAACAAACTTTATTTCTTGTATGTAAAAGCAAGTGTTCAGCGCAATTGACAACCATGAAATTTAAAAACCTATTCAAGTACTTGTATTTATTTAAGTGGGTAATGCCATTAAATTGCGAATTGTTTGACGGATGTAAATATGTCTTCATTTTATGTAGAATAATATTATTTAAAAGGATTTTTAATATTTAAGTTTAGTTAAAGCAATTTGAGCGGAAATGCCAAAAAAAGCAAACAGCACAAAGCAAAATAAAGACTGTGATATCAAAAAAACTAGAAAACTAACAGCAGATTTGATTTAAGTGTACATTAGATATTTGTCATCAAAAAATATATCAAGTTTTGTAAACAAATCTAATCTATAATTTGAGATGTGATGATTAATTTTTTTCCTAGTTTTTTTTCAAATTAAATTTTAACAATGTTAATACTGTTCACACAACGACAAACTTAATAAGATGTCGTGATGTTAATTTTCAGTTAATTTTTTTTCCAAAAAGTTCTCATCATTTAAAACTAACTTTTCATCCGCTGGCATATTTTTGCAATTCTTCTCATGACACACATTTAGCACCATCATACTTTATAAATTATAAACTACTTTTTTCATTTGTTTTGATTCATGGATACTTTAGAGTTTAAATAAAGAATCCAAACTATTAATAATCATGTTCATTTAGTATTTTTCCCCATTATCATCAGTGTTCATTGCTGTTAGCAGAAGTTTAGTTCGAATTGGCTATTTCGTGCTTAATGGTCATTAATTGTAAACTATATTGTGAAAGAAATAGAAAATTTTAAAGATGAATAAGAGAATTTGTTAATATTTAATATTAATATGAAAATTGTGTGTAGAGTTTAGGTAAACTTTTTGCCAAGAACAAATTGTTTTCTCACCTTTGTTCTAAAAATAAAAGAGTTTAACACATAAATCATTGAAAATAATATTTCTAAGGGAAAAAATTACACTAGGCAGAAAGATAAATAACAAATGTATATGGCTTAGACTAGAAACAAATTAATACTTTTTTGTATCATCAGTATTTAATACTGTTTTTCCATAAAAATTATATAAAAATTATGGGTACCTTTACTGTAGGCAAGCAACATACTTACTGTGCAATAAGTACATCATCTTATACGAAAGAAAAAATTTCTTTCTGCCAATATTTATTCTTTTCTTCAAAATCATGAGCTTAAACCTGAAGAAAAAAATAAATATTTACAAGTTTTAAGGTCGAAAAAATTAATTAGCATGTTTTTTTATGCCTATGTACAAAATGATAACTCACTCCCATTTCAAACAAATTTTTTTTCTTCGCTTTAAGATGTGGTTTTACGATTTGCATTATTTACCAAAACAGAAAACAAATGCAAAAATAAATAGCTATAAATGTAAGTAAACATATTACTTTCATTACTTATTCTCACAAAATAGAAAAAAATTCAAGAGAGGAAAGTATGTCTATAACCTGTTTGTAATTCGTGATTTTTATTTTCAATATATAAAATAAATAAAATGGTTTGTCGTATAAATTTATTAAAACTCTATGAGTAATAACTGCAATGCAAAAGAAAAGTTATTAAACACATGTGAAATTTAAGTATTTATTGAAAATTTTGTGGCATTAGCTTCATAAATTTGCTAAGAATTCGTCATTCGTTACTTAAATAATTCGTTACTTAAATAAATAAAACCAAAAATGTTTCGAAAAGTGGAAATTGTGTTTCAATCGTAATCAGGAATGCATACAAGAGTAAAGATGGGATCTGTGATCATCGTTCTATTAGTATAAAAACGTTTAAAAAATTTTGCTAATTTTTATTAAGAAATCTGCAAAAACTCATTAAAAAAAGATAATTTACATAAAATTTTTCAGTCGAGTTATTTGATTAATTGACCTAAATTACTCTAAAACATTTTTAGTCATGTTAATTTGACGAAAAAAAGATCAATGGTGAAGTAAGCACAGAGCCGAAAAAAACGCAATATTAACAGAAATGGGCGAAAATAGAAAAAAGGCAAAGATAAATTTAGCACTAAAATATATAGTAATCTTTATTATTTTTCTTATTGCATAGTATAATTTCATTTTTGTTATATTCAAAAGTTTTGTATTATTAATTTTCGTTTGGGTGCCCCTGTGGCTGACTGGTAGCGATTCTAGACTGTCAGTCCAGAGGTCGCGGGTTCGATTCCCGCCATAGACCCTGGGTGTTTTCCGCAGACAAATATTCCGCTTCGCGGATTGTGTTTGTTTAAAAACAAATATGAGGAAGATTCTTGTTTATATAATTTGCGTAGTTTGCAATCGTTAAAATTTTTTTCGTAATTTATTGCTTTTTTTACCTTCGTTTCTAATAACAAATTTTTTTGTATTGAATCTAAATACCAAAATTAATTTAAATCATATAAAACAATTTTTCCGTGTATATTGGTCGCTACGCATTGGTTTATGTTATATTTTTTGATGAATGGCATACACAGAAAAAACAAAAAGCAATTCAATGAACTAGTAAATATTTTTTCCGATTTGTAAATGCAGACAAAATTTCTCAACAATTTCTTTGGAAAAACCGGTTTCTGTGCAGTAAACAAATTATCCAAAATTATTTACAAATTCTAAACAAAGTAAATTACTGAATTAAATAAAAATATTTATTGGATTTTTTTAAATATATTAAACAACCTTTTTGCCTGAGTCAGTAAAAACTGTTTTTGAAATATTTTGAAGTTTTTATTTATAAATAATCATTAAGCATTTTTGAAATTTCACTTTGTTAAATGTGTTCAACTCTGTATATTTATCTAAAGACTCTAAAAAAATAATGAAAAACAACCCAACAACATTAACGAATTGATTCACTCAGAAGTTTTCAGTAAACAAATTTGTTATAATCGCATTCCTTTTGCCATCATTGTTGTTGTAGTTATTTATGTGTATGGTGTCACCGGTGTTGGTTTTTTACCATACGCAATATTAGTTTTTGTTGTAGTATTTGGTGTTTGCGTCCTAAATAAAAGTTAAATAAAAAATTCACTGATTCATTAAAAAAGATTTACTGAAAATTACATTTTATTTTATACAAACTTTTGTGTGAAAATTTTTTGGTGAGAATTTTGTACTTAAAAAGCAAAAATCTTCGCCCTTTTATTTCTATAGTATCAAAATTAATATATGAAGGCTTCTTTAGAAAATTGATTTTATTCAAATAAATATTTTCTGCTAATAATAATTAAACTTTAACAACACTTCAAAGCTGCTAACTAAATAATTGTGGAGTTTGTGTCGTTAATTGGATTAATTTTCATGCGGCTTTTTATGGCTTTTATGTTTGTTTTTAATTAACAACAAATAATTATTTCAATAAGCTGTGGTAGAGAAGCTACACTGATAAATATTTATTTTATGGTTTTAATTGTGGTTTCCATAAGCCAGACCATTGTTTTGTTTGGAAAATTGGTCTGTAAGTCACTCATGAAAATAAGTACTTTTCATATAAAATTTCTGCTCAAGTCGAACGTCTGGATTGTAGAAATAACTTTTTAATTTCTTTATTTAATACTAATGAAAAATATTTACTATAAAACAACTGAACATCAGCACTTATACGCCTCTAATGGCCTCATTATGTTGGTTTTATTGTTCAGATGACAGCAGATAGTGAATGTGTTTCTTTTTTTTCGACATTATGATCTCGTCATTCTGTTTTACATTATTTTGTAATTAGAACTTTCTACTGGTCTGTGTTCTGCTGACCCAATAACACCTTTTTCTAGTTTTTTGTTTCTACAGTTTCTTTTCATTTAGCTGCAACAAAACTTTTTCTTTGCCTTTTATTTCAAAGAACACGTCTTCTCATTATTTGTTTAATGGCTGTTTTATTTATTTCTTTTTAATTCTTGCACTTCTTACATTACAGATCTCAATATTGAATTGCATTCAGAGCATTTAAGTGACTTTTTTCGAATTAGAGTTTTATTCATTATTTTCTTTTTTTTTCAAATGTTTAGTCTATTCTTTGTTATAATTAAGCACTTACTTGAGTTTACAGTAGTTACTGCTAACAATTTTTAGTGGCCCCATTTTTTTCACTAGTCATGCACTCCTTTCTTGCCATTTTAATTATATTAAAGACGCATGTTTGGTTTATATTCAACTTGAGGAACTAAAATGCTTCATAATTTATTCCAATATATTCATTATGAATGTAAGTTTAGAAAGCTTTGATATGCTTTAATCATTTATGGGAATTTTATTAGAATGCGTGTGATGTTTCAGAAACAAACAAACCGGAAAGATATACAATGCAAAACTCATTTTCCAAAATAAACTGATAATGAAAAATTTTTTATTTGAAAGTTCTTACTCTAAGATTTTTTTAGACCTTTCAAACTGCCATGACGTTGCGAGCACATGGGAAACTAAAATTAGTTAAGTAATAAAATTTAAAACACTGTACCATGCAAAAAAATAAGATAGTTCTACCGACTGATTCCGGTAGATGGCAAAAAAAGTCTACATCTGGGATTCATTTATGGGGATATAAAAATAGAGTGAGTCGGCATATGAAATCTTTTTTTTATAAAGGGAAGTAACACACTCAGGCACTTAATGCCAACCAGTTAATTAATTTGTGTGTTATATTTATGAGAAAAGGATAGATTAGAGCAAAGTTGTTCATTTCACCAAACAATTGCTTATACTCTCTATTTCATTTCTTTTTATACTCTCTATTTAGTCGTTAATGCGAGAGCGACGAGTGTACATGTATAGCAGCTGCGTTGGTATTTTGGCATATACAGTGTGTAAAATAAATGATGATGGAAAAGAAAGTGCTTTTTATTAGAAAGAAAAAGATATTTTTTGGGAAAAACAAAGGGGATTGTTTACTTTATAGTGTTACTGTACTCTTAGCAATACATCTGCAAAGTATTTCTGGGCAGCTTTGGATTAGAGTGAACAGAAGGTGAAGTGAGAAGAAATTTTAGAGCATTGTTGCAGCGCCTCTGGTGTTAAGTAGACACATTAATTTTCATAAGCTGTATGTGTATCCTTTATAACAATTGTTTTACTTCGCCGATTTCGCAAATAGTAACGACGAAGAACCTCGCTGTGGTGTACATTAGCATAGATCAGCATCGATCGCTGTCAGTATTGCTTAGTAGCCAGTTCTATGCCTTCATCACTTAAACAGTCCAATATCAATTAATACAATTCCATACTAGTGTAAATTAGAAAAATTGAAGCTGTTGTTGATTTGCCAGGCACAATAATCGAACCCATCATCATTTGCTTTGTAGTCAACGCGGTAACTACTTCAGCCAACAGCACCCTCCTGTAAGCCTTATATTTGAGGTATAAGATGGCTTCAAAACTTCAAGGTAAAAATTTTTGTGGAATATTTTTATAGTCAAACTCTTCGCTGTATGTTTCTTAAAAAGGGTTAAAAAACTCGCCTTCAGCGGATGAAATATTCCACAAAAATATTTGCCATAAAATACCCTAAGCTCGAGACTCAATTTAAACGCAAGGAGTCATTTAAACGCAAGAAATCATTCAAAACTTAAAATATGTTTGAGGGTTAATCTCGTACTTATTCACAATAAGTACTCGGAATAGAAATACTTGTAGCCCTTACGTTCAAGGTATAAGATGTGCTTTGTAATTTTATGTAAAACACCACGAAAAAGATTTTTTATAACATTTTAACTAGGGATGTAACGAATACCGATACCGATACCGATATATCGGCGATACTTTAGATTTTCCGATACATCGGTATCGGTGATATTTTACTGTCGATACGACGATACTTTTAAAATTTTTTTCAGAGATTTTTTTTAAATAATTCATTTTTGTTCGATTTTACCATGAATTTTATTCACTTCGTTATTTTTTAAATCTTATAAATATTAATTTTAAAAATTAATAATATTTTATGCTGTTTTTTGTAAAAAAATTCATTTATTTTTTTGTTAATTTTACCATGAATTCAAATTCAAGTCGCTGTTTTTTAAATCTTATTCCAGCAAAAAAAAAAAGTACTCCAAAGAAGTCATGAAAATGTAGAACTCGCGATCTGGAAGTATTGCAAATTTGGATAATTTCTAATTAGTTTTACATATCGTTGCCATTGCAAGAAGTTCTGTTTTTCGATTACCAATCACCGAATTGAAGCGATGCTAGGACAAATTTCTTTTTCGGTATTCTATAATGATTTTTCCTGAAGGAAAAAGGATAAAAAATAACCCATCTTCACAATTTTTTTAATGCGAATTTAAACTTAAAACTTTATTTTCATGTAAATTTAAGTGAATAAATATAAACTTAGAAGACTTTTAATAATTAAGCTATTAAGTTATTTAGAAGAATATTAGTTGATAAATGTTCTTTAAAAAATCAATTTTTTAAAAAGCATGGCGAGTATTTTTTTTAAATTACAAAGGAATTAAAAATTTTTTCTTGCTTTTCTACTAATTATCTGCATACTTTTAATATAGATTTTTTGGAAGCAAAGAAAATGTAGCTCCTTAAAAATTACTTCCAATTTTTTATACTGGGTTAAAATCAATTTTAAATATTCTCTCGTACAATGTAATTTTGTATAATAAAAAAATTGCACTTGAGTTTTGTTGATAGAAACTTGACCTCAATTTCCATATTCGTATCGGTATCGGAATCGGTATCGGCGATATTTATTTTTAAATATCGGTATCGGTATCGGATCGGCAAAACGGCGTATCGTTACATCCCTAATTTTAACCCGCTATACAAACACTGAAGGTGAGTTTTTGACCATTTTTATAAGAAAAGTACAAAAAGAACTATACAATGAGGAGTTTGAGGGTTAAAATGTTCTATAAGATTGTTTTTCTTGGTGTTTTACATAGAAGTGGTGAACAAGTCTTATACCTTAAATGTAAGAATTACAAGTTTTTCTGTGGCGAGCCATTATAAATATGTACACATGCGAGGGAAATTTAACTCTTCCTAATTTTAGTCCCAGATATAAGTCTTCAAAATGCCGATACACGTATATATTTTTTGGAGTCAACCAACAAAAGTAACTTTGAACCGAATCCCTTCCGATGGCCAGACCATTATAGAATAAGTGCGGGTAATGTGGGATACCTACTTGACTGAAATATTGCCAAACTAAGAGCTTAAAATATGATTTAACGAATCACATTCTACATATCTTAGGCTTCAACTACGATAGCTGTGGAAAACATTGAATCCATATTTTCGGAGATATTGGAGGAAATTTTACGAATACTAATAAATGCGACTTTAAAAAAATTGGTACATCAAGTGCCGGTAATGTGATATAGCGTACCAAATAGTACACCAAATTTTTTTGAAAAACCATTTTACCACCTCGAACAGCGTTTATAGCTCTTTACGTATCCTCAGCTATAACTTTTCTTATTTCACCTTTCATCGGCGCTCTGTTTTGTTTGGAAGCTAATGTGGTACACTATACCAAATAAGCCGACTTAAGCTATAACACAATAGGTGCACTTCGGTTAAATGCGGAGAACTTCCTTATGGCAAGTTGTGCATATGATATGCAGCATAGAAATGTTTTCTATGCTTTTGCATAAGAAAATTTGTTTAAATGAAAAAAATACGTGTAACAAATACGTTGTAACGAAAACTGGTAAAACATACGTGTAACGAAAGTTCAAAACGAAGGCAACAGGCCATCTCGAAGGCTAAATTGCTTAAAAACTCAATGTTGACGCTTTGGTATTTTCATGGTTTTCGATGTTGCCGTTGTTTTCCGTGAAGTTCTGGGATTTCATGGGAGATTTCTATCCTAGTGTTTTGGAATCCTGGGAGCTTCTGGTAATCCGGGAAACTTCGGGGGTGATGTTTATTCTAAGTTTTGGGAATCCGTGGAACTTCTGGGATTTTGGCGAGATTTTTGTTAAAGTTTTTGGGAATCCTTGGACCAGGCTTGTGTCTTGCCTAATAGTTTGTACCCTTGCCAAATGAAGGTGTCTAAACTAAACATTATGTACCTCAGCTAAACATCAGGTGTCTCGGCTAAATTCTTAAGAAGTATCATCTAGGCGATAGTTGTTTTTTGTTTACGAATTATCTTCTTTTTCCATAAAGAGGTTGAAATGACTATTTGCGTTTACTTGGTGTCATCAAGGTAGGTAAAATTTTATTTTTGTAATTATAACTTTTATTTTTGGTGTGGTTCATGTCTACGGGTCCGGTGACTAGGCGGAGTTTGTCGAATGACATTAAAAATGAGGGGGTCTGACATTCCGAATGTGGCCAGCCAAAGGTTGTCGGTCCATGGTGGCCGACTGAAGGTGGCCTGCCAATGGCATAAGGTGTAAAGTACCAGCCCGAAACTACACAGTAGCTCCAGTTAAATAAAAGGGTAATAAATCTCTATTTTTGAAACTTGCGATGCGATTATAAAACGATGCATATAGAAATCATAGAGGAGGACATAAGCTTTAAGAATGTTTAAATTTGGACACGTTTAGCTACAGGGTGTCAATGTTGACTACCTTGGGAATGAAAAACCTTGCCGGTTTCATACCTTTTACAAATATTATCCGATTTTAATGAATTTAAATTTAATGTACAATTTTTAAATAGATAAAGAAAATTCAGTTTATTTCATTAAAATATATTTTATAAAAATATTTTCAAAGATATTTAGCATTGCATCTTAAAACTTGTGCTTTGGCCTCGACTTTGTTCCCTATTTCGTCAATATTTCCGGTAATGCATAACTAAAATTAAAAAAAAATCATTTACTCGTTAAAAGTAAGGAATGTGATGACTTTGAAATGGTAGTGAAAAATGGCTAAATTTTTACGAAACTTGGGTTGAAAAATGTTTGGCTTTTTTTTCAAAAAAATTTTAAAACTAAAAACTTTTATTTTCAATATTTCAAAAGAATCGACTTTAAAATTGCTACATTTGAGGTCGTTAATCGATTAAGGCATGCTCTCTATATCTAGCATTGCACGAAAATTCTCAATTTTTTAAAGAAACTCTAAATTAATTGCTTAAAAAAATATGGCCATAAGAACAGATTTTTTAAAGTAGGCAAGTTTTTAGAAGAACTTCATTTTCCTGCATAAAAATTGTACTAAACATAATGTTTTAATTTTTATATCTGGAATATTTATAGCAACTCTCATATGTTTAAAAAATTTGAACGATATTAAGCGGATAATTTTTTTATTAGTTTGATTCGCTACTTTAGTACTTACGAATTACAGCACCCAAAGAAAGTCGACTAAATACCTACTTGAATTTTTAGCAACTGGGGTGCTGAAGGTGCTGTTGGTTGAGTAGTTAGCGCGTTTGACTACAAACCCTGAGGTCTTGAATTCAAGACTAGTTTCAGGCAAGCCAACAGTATATCATGCATTTTTCTCATGTACATTGGTGTGTTATTGTGTTGGTTTTTGTTGGACTGTTAAAGTGATGAAGGCATATCATTGATCACTTTGCCAGTACTGGCAGCGATTAAAACCAACATATCCTAATGCACTTTACAGCACCTTCATTCGTCAATATTGTGGCAGAACCGTCGGCGAAGTAAAGCTAATAAAATTGCTACACAGGTTAAAAAACTCAATGCCTCTACTTAACACCAGAGGGGCTTGCAACACTGCTCTATAAAAAAAACGCGCAATAGCAAAGTTGTAGATTAATTAAGCTTTCTATATTTCTCCCACTTAACCACCTATTCTCTCTACACTATCCCTTTCCCAAAGAAGGTAACACATTAATTAATTAACTGGTAGGCATTAATTGCCTGATTGTGTTACTTCTCTTAAAAAAAACTGATACTCAGGATGACCTGCAAAGATAAAACAGATCAAGGCTCTTTTAATATGCTGAGAGCGTCAAAACATTAAGCTAAGTTCCGTTATTCTTGTCTTGTTAGTTTAAGAAAAATCTACTATACCACATTGCCAGCCTATACCATATTACCCGCGCTTACTCTATCGTAGACATGTTTTTACCACCATATTTTATCAAAATAAAACGGGGTAGGAAAAAAAGCCCAATAGAAAAATTTTTCCATTCTAAACCTAAAAAAAGAAATAAACCGATATTAGCCAGCTTAGCTTCATAAGTAATAATCCCACGTAAAAATAAATACAAGATAGAAATTCAAGTTTAATGCGATATTCCCTCACTTAATATTAAAATTTAAAATCAATTACAACAATGACAAGATATTTCACGCAAAAGCAAAAACTACAACATTGTACGAGACTTACCAACGTTAATACACATGTCTTGAAACGTTAAGTACTGACAGATTTCACGATATCGAAAGAAAAAAATTATTTAAATTTCAATGCCAAGAACCCCCTGGCAGGGAGCTTCAGCAAACTTGTCTAGGAATGTTTTATAAAGAAGTAATTATTGATTCTAAATACCCTTATATGCTAAAAGCAATCCTGTAAAAAGAGCAAAAAATAAGCAAAAATTATCATATTGCCATCAATATTACCACTTGTAGCATGTAAAATCTTTATGCAAAGAAGACACTTCTTAGACATGAAATGGACAACAATGTAATGAAACAAGTTACTGATGTATTTCCCGCTTTTTTTGTTGCCTGTAGAAAATACTCGCTTAACTTCCAATAATGTTTATTTATTTGCAACGAATAGCAATTCCTTGGAAATTTAATTTCGTTAATTATTTTGTAATAAAAAAATATATTTAAGCTGATTACAAAAGCGATTTCTTAGAAATATTTTTAAAATGATTTTTACTATTTAATAAATATTTGTTAAAGCATTTGTTATTATGTTTTACTATAATAGAAACAACATTTAGTTTTTTTACCTCTTAACAAGCCAACTCTTCTGCACTGATCCAACTTCTATAGAAATCCATGAGAGACAAATAGACGCCAAAAATGGTAGTGACGTGAAGTAAAAATTATCACAAACTAAAAGCAAAACATATTCATATACAATGAGCTTAATCGTTGTAAAACTGCTTTATTTTACTGGTTATATTGTATAAATTGCCATATTAATAAAATACAAACAATTGAATTGATATTGTGTAGAAAGTACAATGTCGGCGATTGGCCACAAACTACAAAACAAAGTTATTGCGGTGGTCAAAAAGGTATATAAAGCCTAAACATGTACTGAAACTGAACAACTGTGACCTTTATAGAATGATATTTACAATTTTAATTTTATGTCAAATGGTAAAGTGCACATTGTTTTACTATTTTAAATTTTGGATTTGAAGTTCACTTGAACGTTCGTTTACATATGGAAAAAATAACAATGTAAAATTAACATTTGGCAATGTTAATTGGAAATAATATAAAATTTCTGCAAAAGGTACAGACTCTATTTAAAATTACCATTGTTTCATAATAAATTAAAATTTGATGTACTTTAGTGAATCAAGGAAAAACCAACGCAACATTTCGTTTTAAATCAACAAGATTATGCCCTTATCATGTTTGGCGATTTTTGGCTTCGACTACGACATTTTTGTAATAGATTAAAGAAAAATATAGCGTGCTGTGTTTAATATATTACAAAAATATCGTAGTCGAAGGCGAAAATCGCCAAACACGATAAGGGGGTATAAATTTAATTTAAATATATTTTATGTTATATCATCAATTAAATCATGTTGAATTAAAATGAAATTCATGTTACTTATGATGGTATTTATGTTAGTGAATATCTAAAGTATATTTGTGGATGTTGTAGCTGCAGTGATTAGAGCGATGACTGCCAAGCAAGTAATGATAGATGAGAGCCCGAACTCAAATCTTGGATTGAGCAGCTAACTTAAACTAGTTAATAAAAAGGCAACATTATGTTCATGTTGTTTCAACATTTAATAGCTCTGATTCAACTTGTAATACCTTTGATTCAGCATGATTTTTCGTATTAATTCAGTATCAAATTCACGTTGTTTGAACTTGAAATAAGTTTGATTTAACATGATTCTACGTATTGTTTCAGTATAAACTTCATTTTGACTTAACTGTACTAGAATATTAAGTCAACATGAAATATTGTTATTATAAAATCAGGTTGAATTACTATGAAATACCTACGACGATTTTGAATGAAATTTTTCTGTGTACATTGTCTCTTTATTTTAAGTCGGTTTTTTGCAAAAAAAAAAATACATATAAATTTTAGTTCGTAAGCTGGAGTTAAAAAAAAAATTAAAGTAAAAATAAATCAATACATTTCTTTAAAAATTAATGAAAAATAATTCTTGCAACAAACCGACTACAAAACAGGCGTGGCACCGCTCACCTTGATCATAATGTTGTATTTTCACGAGAAGTAATTGTGTGAGCGCAGATTTACAGGAATCGCTTTAGTGGAAGCAGTGAATAACCGTATTAATTTTTCATGGGCGTGGCACTGCCCACTTTTTAATCATATTTTGGTTTTAGCCCGGGGACTTAACCCTCTGCGACTGACGTCGTAGTCTAGCAGACACCAGTAAACAATTAACATTGTTTTACGCCATAATTATACAAATATCGATTTTGGCGTTTTCAGTGCCTTCTTTTTACTTACTCATGTGTACGTTAGTGCGAAGAAAGCAATTGAAACGAGTGCACGCGTTGATGTGAGCATACAAGTGTCTATAAGTCTACCACGTCAGTATTGAGTTAGACCTTACAAAATACGTTATAACTTTTTATTAAACCATTGATGCTATCTCTTATTTGTCTATATTGCTTAGCTAAGGTATAAGCTAAAATTAATGTTAAACTTAAAAAAAAATAAAATGTGAAGTTTTTTTGTTTTTGTATGGATATAAGTTTTTTTATGCTAATTTATGCCATGCCAATAATTTTGTTTTTAACAAGATTTGTCGTTTTTTTCCACCAAAAAATTACAATAAATAACAAACTTCTATATATAACTAAAATCAAAAATATTTCCAGTGGGTTTACAAACGGAACCTGGAAAATACATGCAGTCAAAATAGTGTCCAGTATACTACCACGTCAGTGGAATTGTGATAATGAAGTCACGTCAGTCGCAGAGGGTTAATGTGTGTGCAAAGTTTTATAAGAGTCGGTTAATTCAAAGTAGTTGAAAAATAATATTTACAATGTTTGGGAGTGGCACTGCCCACTTTTGTATTGTCTCTATAGCTAAGTGTATGTGCAAAGTTTAATAAACATTTTTACTTCTTATGGGCGTGGCACTGCCCACTTTGTTATATATAATGTAGTATTGAAACGGAGGCTTAATATGTGTGAAAGAGGGTGGCCGTAAGAATATAAAATTTAGATTTCTTCAAGTCTCATGCCTCAATGCGATGGGTATTTATAAAAACTATCCTAAAAAAATATCAAATCATTCAGTTAAGATTAAGGCGTGTCGTACACCCACCCAA
The DNA here is from genome assembly GCA_956483635.1 of Panzeria rudis. Classification (NCBI taxonomy): domain Eukaryota; kingdom Metazoa; phylum Arthropoda; class Insecta; order Diptera; family Tachinidae; genus Panzeria; species Panzeria rudis. Next base: position 164,412,329 of record OY101447.1, read on the forward strand.
GTTTGAACAAATGCCCCTTTTCCGTCTTCTATATCTCATGACTTAATAAATATAGTATTTAGAAATAAATTCTTTCCTACAAACTTGTTGCCTGTGAAGTTTTAAACAGCGTCTGCCTTAACGACTTTTATCTAAATCGCATATATAGCAAAATAAACAGCAATATCCAAAACAGCAAAAAACTAGTAAAATCGCAAAAAGCCACAATTTTACAAATTTCCGTAAACATTTTCGTTTCGTAAATATGATAGTTGTTTCTTTAATTATTTGGCCCGATGAACATAGATCTGCTTTCAATTTTTTATCAGCTCTAGTTTTTGAGATATGCAATTATATCAAAAAATGAACGCACTACCAGTACATATATTAGCATAACTAGATAAACCTTTACTCTATTCATTAAAAAATAAAAACCAAAATTCGGCAAAAATCATATTTAAGCCAAGGAAACATTGAGTTCAAGACTAGTTTCGGGCAAGCAAACAACATCATGCATTTTAGTGATTGCATTGGTGTGTAATTGTATTGGTTGTAGTTGGACTGTGAGATGAAGGCTAGCATTGATCACTTTTGCTGTACCAGCAGCGATCAATAATAACATATCCTAATGCACTTCACAGCACCGTCTTTCGTTGGTATTGTAGCAGAACCTTCGGTGAAGTTAAAGAAATAATAAAACTACTACACAGCTTAAACAAATTAATGCCTCTACTTGACACCAGAGAGGCTTGCAACACTGCTCTACAAAAAACGCTCAATAGCAGGGTTGTAAATGAATTAAGCTTTCTGCTCTCTCACACTTCACTACCTTTACTCTCTACACTATCCCTTTCCCAAAGAAGGTAACGTATTAATTAATTAGCTGGTAGGCATTAATTGCCGGATTGTATTAGTGCTCTTTAAAAAATCTGCCTATTATGTTTATGAGATATCGTAAAAGATTTAGCCTTAAAATCAAAAATTACATAAAAAATTAAAAAATGCTTGTTTCTAAAAACTGATAGAAATAAAAATACAACAACGATCCCATTTTTTGCCCAGCATCGTGTAACTCGATATATGCGAAAGGATATAATAAAATAGGTCCACAACTTTTGGTTTTATTCGCAATTTAGTGAGAGAACTTTTTAGGTTTTCTTATGAAATTTTTTATGAAACTAATGGACAGATCTAGAAACAATGTTCGGTCGGCTTAAAAATAATTTTTGTGCCGAATTTTGGTTTTTCGTTTTTACTGAATAGGGCGAACCCTTTTCCACTTATACGAATATGTGCCGCGCAACCGCCTTCAATTTTGGAATAATTGTATTACACGAAAACAAGAGCTAATAGAAAATGTAATACAGATTCTCGTTCACGGTCCAAATAAGTAAAGAAACAGCTTTTAGTTTTAGGGAATGAATAAGTTTACCAAAATTTTGTAAATTAGTGTAGTCATTTTGAAATTTTAATTGTTATGGGATTTTTCGATATTGCTGTTTATTTTGTTAAATATGAGATTTAGATAACACTCCACACGATAAAAGCTGTTGGAAACTTCACAGGCAACGACTTTGCTTAGAAGAAAATTTTTTTGCAAATACTATATATTAAGTTATGAGACATGAAATACAAAAAAAAAGAGTATTTGCTCAAACTTTGGTGGGCCTGAACTTTTTTAGGTTAGTTGTTATAAATACCCACAAATTTCGGGTATAAGACTTGAATAAATCCAAATTTTATTTTTTTACGAACACAAGTGTGCAAATTTCATAAGAATCGGTTGAGTAGAAGAGGTTGAAGGGTACACCCATACAAGTACTTTGTCCACTTTTAACGGGACCAGTCTGGAAGTATATCCTTTTAAATAAAGAAAAAAATCGAAAGCGATCTGTAAATGCCGGAGGTTTGAGGGAAAAATCATGAAAAAAGTACACGATTAACTGATAAACTTTCTCCTATTTTTGAAGACGGCTAAAAATTTTAAAGGTAGCATTATAAGGACATTAATTTCTGAGCTATTTGTCCCTCGAAAGTCGAAAAGACTGTTATCAATTTTTACAGGATTACTATTTTTCTTTTTTTGTCTCTAAGTGGAAATGACACTGTGTCTCACAAACTTTGAATATTTTTTTACATAAACAATTTTAAAATTTTCGTCTATCGCTTTTACTGTGACCTTAAATGCAAATTTATTTGTTGTAGTATTTGTATGAATATATTTAAAGCATTTTGTGGTTTTTATTGTAAATACAAACTGGTTGTTGTCGTTTATTTATTATTTTTTTTCATTTATTTTTTGTTTAGTTTGTTTCTTAAATGTTATTAAAGTCTAGTTAATAAAATGCCTTTAATAATAAACATTATTTAACAACCAAAAGACTTGAAAAAAAAACTCAAATGCAGGTGTGCTGTAGAGTTTAGATGTGGTTTGAAGTAAAAGTATTCATTTATTTATATATTTTACAATGGCGTATCACAAAAAAATTATAAAAAATAAACAACATTATGTTTATATAAATGCAAGACAGTAATACAGTATTTGGGTTTTTGATTAAAATACTAAAAAAAAATTAAAGCATTTAAAAACAGGTTTGTTTCTTAAGTCTTTTGTTTCTTTAACTGCAAAATAACTGCAAGAAATTCACAAACAAACTGCAGTAGCCCAAACATTGTTTATTGTTTTTCAAATAAAAGTAGGAGTTTGGAAGAAAAATTTTAGAAATTTAGTTCAAATTAAATACAGTACTTGTGTCTTTACAATTTGGTTCAAATTCTTTGATCCTAATTGAATTCAATTAAATTGGAACGCTATCAAAGAAACATAAGAAACTAAGCATATCTTTTATTCTCGCGCCAGTAGTCGAAAGATACTAAAAGCAATTCTTGACGCTGAAGCTATAGCTATAAGCTCAGTGCTTACGACAATATCTGCATAAAGTTACTACAAAAGACAGCTATTGTAAGCTGGCTCTCTCCATAATGCATCAGTGCTAGACAGGCGTTAAGTTTTGTTTCCAACAATACTCTGAGTAAATGAAAGACTTGTCGTAAAACTACTTCCCAAGTGGTAGTGACCGTCTCTAGTTCCAGAGGTTTATAGGAGAGACACTACACACAGAAAAAAAATCATGCTGAATTAAATTAAAATTCATGTTACTTATGATGGTATTTATATTAGTGTATATATAAGGTTTACATGAAGCTGTTGTGACTGCAGTGGTTAGTGCTTTCACTACAAAGAAATTGGGACGAGTCCACATCTTGGCTGTGGCAGCCACCTACAGCACAAATCTTGATGATGTCTATGCTAAATCACATCACGTTAGTGAAATAATTAATAAAATGGCTACATTGAATCATGCTACTTCAACGTGAAATAACTTTGATTCAAAATGATTCTTCGGGTTATTTCAATATCAAATTCACGTTGTCTTAACTTGAAGTAACTTTCATTCAACATGATCGTGTTAGTTGAGTATCAAATTTATGTTGATTCTTCGTGTTATTTCAGTATCATCTTCATTTTGATTTAACTGTACTGGAGTATTAAATTAACGTGAAATATGGTTATTTAAAAAGGCAAAATATTCCTTAAATCTGTGTGCAACATTGTGCAACAATATTAATTTTTTTATGTTGTAATGACTGATTCTGGTAAAGAAAAAAAAATATACGTGTATCGGTGTTCTGAGAATTTACTTCTGGGACTCATTTCAGAGGGAGATAAATTTTCCGCTTTTACACATGGAAACGAATAAAGTATACCCAAATTGCTATAGAGTTTCGAAAAGAACTTTTGCAAAATAGTATGTTTCAGATAAAAGTCCTCCTCGTCAAAGCTTAAGCTGGAGCTGCTCCTAGCTCCTGATGAAAGTGCTAAGTCTATTGATTTTCATCGTTGCCAGCTTCGATCGATTTGTAAAGAATTGCTGGCCAAGGTGCGTTAGACGTTGATATTCCAGTGAAGGACAAACGCACAAAAGGTGGAACATGTTTTCCTCTTCGTCCCCTTTCTAGCAGCAGAATGAGAAGAAAAAGTCTGAGACATATTAGTCTAGAAGTCCTTTAAGTAGGTTTCCTAAGTCATATGGCTTGAGGCAGGGCCCGGAAGTAATTTTCAATTTGCTGTTTGCAAGCATATAGGTCATTCCCATTTTTGCCAGCTTATCAGCGATGCAGTATACTGGCTGCCATATAAAGGGGTTAACTGAATGTCTCGCCACTCCGTTCAGGTAAACTCGCTATTCTTGTAAATTCAGTTTTGCCAATTTCCTCAAGATAAGAATAATTACTGATAACAGATGTGATCAAGTAGCAAATATTTTCCCTGCTATAGTAAAAAAAAAACAAAAAATATTTATTTGTTCAGCGATTCATAAACCTAAACACTACGCTAAACTTTTGCCAGTCTAACCGACAAAAGATGTTTATACTAATTATAAGTATGATGTTGAAAATATAAATTACTTTTCACTTTTTATTTTTTTTTCATGAATAAAAAATGCCTGTGTTTCTCAATTAAAAAAAATTTATATCCTCGACTACCACCCATCTTAAAAAAATATTTCATTTAAGCTATAAAATATTCTTGGTCACTTATCTTAAGGTGAATTTGTGTTAAACATGAAATCATTTAAGAATTATCATAAAATTTCACAGTTTATATGATGAAACTAAGCAAATGGAAGACAAGAGGAATGCTTTAGACTAAAAAGTTAAATAAAAAATAAAAAACTATAAACAATTTACAAATCTAAAAAAAGTATATTTTAAAGACCGATAAAGTGCAAGGGAAAAAATTCCCCAGCGAAACATTTTTATGCAAAATTACCATAAATAAAAGTTAAAAACAAAATAAAATGACAACAATAAGAACAACTGCTACGATAAAAGCAGCAAATGTTAAATCGAACTCAACTTAAATAGGAATCGTTGGCAGGTATGCGCCAACAGACATGGGGATAATGTATCCCTTGTGTTTATCAAATAAAGGGTGGTGTATAAATATGTGTGGCTTTTAGAACATTTTCATATTGTTTCCTCAAAATTACTGATTGACATAAAGTGTAAAAAAACATTTATTTATCAGCATAAAATGGCTGCTTCAAAAGGCCGAAAGCACAGTAATTTCCGTTCTTGTTGAACAGAACCAAAACAGTGAAAGTGTCTAAACAACTTTGATTTTTCCACACACACAACACTATTATCAGCTATACACAACTGAGTGCAATAAAAATAAATTAATATGCTGTTTATAGAACCCAATCGAATTGGGTGAACAATTTGTATGAAAAGAACTTAGTTTTTGGAGTGGTTTCTATACAAATTTTCTACTCAAGTCGATTGTTTGGCTTCTACAAAGAATACATAACTTTGTTTTAATAGAGTTCAAATTTTCGAGCAACCAGGTGCCGTGAAATCATTTCAAATAAAGACCAACACATTTCAAAACTCAAACAATTCGATACTATTTTTTCATTTTAAAACAGCTTTCTGAAAATAATTCAGATATTTTTTTTCTTGATGTAAGTGTAAAAAATGGCGCTAAACAAACACATTAAGGTTAAGCCTGGGGCTTGTCACATAGTACATTAATTGTGTCAACTAACTCTTTCCAATGATAACGCCATCCCTTATACCGGACTTTCACGCAACTAAAAATTAATTTTAACCGGATAACAAATGCACCTAAAAATTAAAAATATGCGCAAAAATATGCATTTACCAAGAACAAAGTACCAAAACTGAAATATTATGAAAATATTTTTTTTAATATTTTATTATTATTAGAGAAAAAAAAACATAAAACAAACACAATTGGGTCTATTATTTAATGCAACCGAACTGCAGTTGCGTTTTCAGTCGGCAACTGAAAATTAATGGTTGCCAAAAAGGCACTAAATAGCAACTGAAATTAATAGCTATCAGTTGCTAATTGCCATCAGTAGTATCATTTTCAGCTACTAGCAACCCAACTGAGGATCAGTTGCCATCCATAATCGGCTTATTAATACTTTTTCGAAAATTGAGAAATATGACTTTTAAAAAATGTTTATTACTGCTAAAATATGCATTTATTGCCAAAATATGCAAAAATATGCAAAAATATGCACTTACCACCAAAATATGCCACTACAAATCGATGCCAAACTACTTAAAATTTAATGATTCGCATAGATAATTAGTCAATACTTCTTTATCCATCACCAAAAAATACATGCATTTGCATGAAAGTCCGCGCCCTGCTTATAAACAATTTACTTCTTTTGATACACAGAAAAATATATTCCACCAAGGGAATAATATAATAAACATATAAATTATAATACTTTTTCTCTGATTCCTTGGTTATATTAATGATTAACCGCCATATTCATAAAAGATTTGTAAAGTTAATGAATGCATTAAGACCGGGTTTTCCCTACAAAATGCATATATTAAACCAATTTTAACTTTAATACGTTTTGATGAATATTGTGGTAAATCTTAATAGATTTCAATTCATTATAAATTTAATTACATTAAAAATTTCACTGTTGCTACTAGCAACAGAAAAAACTAATTTCATTTTCAGTAAAGAAGTTCAATGAATTAGTAAATATTTTGTCTAGAAACAGATCTACGAACAAGTTTGTAAATATAGACAAATATGTCTCAAAAATTTCATTAAAAAAAGTTTTTTTTCAGTAAGCAAATTGTCCGAATCTATAAAACAAATTCTCTAAAATTATTTACAAATTTTACACTAAACAGTTTACTGAATTAAAGAAAAATATTCACTGGATTTTTTGTAATATATAAAAAAATTTTTTTTGTCTGATTCAGTAAATACTTTTTTCAAAACATATTTAGGTTTTAAATAATAAAATCATCATCCATTAAGCACTTATAAAATTATCTTTGTTAAATGTGTTGAACTTTGTATGTTAATCTAAAGGCTCTAAAATAAATGAATGAGAACTATTGCAGCAACATTAAAAAGACCACTGTCGTTTAAAGAATGCAAAGAATTGATTCACTCATTCACTCAATTTACGTTTGATAATAATTGTATGAATTTCCACATCGCACTCCTTTTGCTATCAATGTTGTTGCTGTTATTTATGTGTATGTCCTCATGGTGGTTATTTTTTTATGACACAGAACACTGGTTTTTGTTGTTGTTTTTCGTATTTGCGTCCTAAATAAAAGTCAAACATAAAATTCACTGATTCAGTAAATAACATGTAATGAAAATTGAATTTTATTTTACATAAGCTTTTATTTAAAATTGTTTTTGGTTATAATCTTTTCTCTGTATGTTTTATAAGATTGCCTTAACAAATTACTTACACAAAAATAACACCTAATTTTTAAAAATGCTTTCCCACTAAAAACATACGCAATCTTATATGCAAAATAAGGCTATAAATAGAAATTTCCGAACACATTTAAAATACAGAATGAAGAGAGAAAAAAATGCTCTGCGATTGTAAAAAATTGCCACCATATTGTATGAAAGGCATACAATGATACAACTACTACAAATCAAAGCCATTAACTTGAACATGCAAACCCAAATAGATGCAACCAAACGGATGAACCGGCAAATACGTTTAAGTTCACAGCAGTTGTTTGGCTAACTGCCTGCTTTGTTGTTGTCATTGCGAACAATCAAACAATTGTTAAAGGTGACAATCGTATCCTTATTTTGTTAGTTTTTATCTAAATAAATATGCCCTCAACAGTGGAACGGGTTCTGACAAATTTTGTGCGAAATATTTAATTATGAAAATTATAAGAAATTTTTGTTTATAAGAAGGGATATTCAAAATGGCGATATGGTTTTTTAGATATTCGATAGCAGGAAATTGTATGGACCATATTTTCTTGTTACTTAGCTTGTTTTTATACATACTTAAACTGGTTTTCTTAGTTATTTGTCTGCTAGTTTCAAACAGTTAAATAAAAAAAATTTTTGTGGGGTATGTTTACAGGGAGGGGTATTCGCTCCTCCTAAAATGAATCCCAGATGTAAACTTTCAAAACGCCGATACACGTACATATTTATACCTCTACCAGACTCTATTTTTAGGACCTTGTAACTTAAAAAAAATTGATTTTGTTGTGCACTGTAATTTAAAAACAATAACTCTGACTCAAATTATAATTTCAACCTTAATGCATTACTTTTTGCAAAATTGGTTGTAAAAAATTAAACAATATTCAAGTAAATTATTGTAAATATACTCTTATTTGTGAAAAAAGCAAAATGCAGCATAATTCAATGCAATCCCTCAAAGACTCGTAGACTTTAAGTTTCTTTTTCTTGCATATATCTCTACATTAAAAATCGTACCAAAGGCCTCTAAAAATTTGCTATTATTCCCATGTCCTTTTAACAATTTATTAAATATCCGGATCTCTAAAATGATCACACATCATTTTGAAAACAGACAAAAATAACACCTTCACCTCTGGCTTTATTCAAGTGAAACTACTTGTATAATACATATCAAAACCTACGACAATGTTTACAAATTCATAACCTGATGGTGTAATAATTTGCCATTTATATTTTAACTTAAACATTTATGTGCATATTTACTCTTGCAAGGCAGACATGAAAAAGTAAAATCAAATATTGTCTATCATCAGCTGGCACAAAAATAAACATGTCTTTCTTACACAAATTCGTTACCAGTATCTTAATTTGCCTTTTTTAACAGAAAACTTTTCCTACATTTCGTTTTCATTAATCTTTTGCATAAGAAATTATCATTTGATTGCATAAAACAATAGACCCATTGAATGCGTTACGCATTCAATATGAGAACTTTTACTCTTTTGAGTTTTCCATCGCTCTGGGCCTTGTTTTTGCTTTCATTTCATTACAGCTTGATTGCTGTGGCTCTGCTTTTAAAGTGTTTTGTACTTGATGATGATGATCATTTATGGTAAATAAGTGTGATAAATCAGTTTGTTAGTTTATTTTGCCTTTATGCCAAAGACCAAAAATAAGAAACGAATAAATTGAATTTGTTAAAGAATTCAAACGTTTAGTTGGGGGTAGACAATTTGATTTGATGTATTTCTATCTCTCCTCTTCACTTGTATGGCAGTTTGTGTAAGTTTATGGCCATTTAGAAAATATAAATAAATCAATAGATTGTTTTGATAGTTTGGAATTGCTTGTTCATAGAATTATAAATTTTGTACATGAATTTGTATTTAAGTTTGAAGAGGATTTGCTTTTGCCAATTTGTTACGACATTGATACTTTTAGTAAGAGCCAATAAATTTATTTAAAGTTTTGTTTTTCATATCTTTGTTTTTTTCATTATTATTTTCTCTCACAATTGTAGTACATTTGTTATATTCCAACCTTAATTATGCTAAGTATGAAAATTAATATTTTTAGGACTGGGTCGCAAAATTTGCTTGTGATATTTAGAGAACTGAAAACTTTTAACTTTTACTTATAACTTTTAAAATGAATACCCCAACAGTAAACGATTTTTAATGACAAATAAATTAATCAGCTTAAATTAAAAAAAAATACATAAAAGACTTGCTTGCCTTCTAAACAAATTTTCTAAACAGCAGTTTAATTGAAATGTTTATAAATACACAAAGTACATGACAATTGTACTTTGAACTTTCTGAAGTGTCAATGTTGTATTTTTCGCTGAATCTACATATATAAATTTTTGAAGTTATAAATGTTTGATTCAAATAATTCTTGTAGTATAGATAACAATTTTTATTGTTTGTTTTATAATAGCACGAGCATGCTTTGAATATTAAAAGATTTGTTGTTTTTACAAAACACTCACTCTGTAATCTATTGTTTCTTGTGGTCAGTAAAATTACAAAAAGTGGGTGTGTCATTGTAAGTTATAATTTCTTAGTAGACATTTGCAGTAAGTTTAAAATGTGAAGTGGTTTGAAAGGGCTTAAAATACTTATAGTAATAAAAAGAATGATCACATAATATTATTATGGGGGATTCTCACTGTAAACGTCCATTTTGTTCGCTTGGTTTTGTTTGTTTACCAGTGTAACTAATAGAAATATGGAAGGTAGGGTTCATAATATAGTTTTCGCCCCATTTAATTTTGCGTAAAATAAAATTAAATTTTTTAAAGTTTCTAACATTTTTGTGTTTTGAGCGCAACATTTGCTTTCTCGGTTGTTCTGACAATGATTAATGTGAAAAATACACAAAAAAGACTGAGTAGAGGGATATATCGATATTTTCTTAAAAATATATCGATATATATCGTCGATATTTTTAATTTCGATATATCGATATATCTATGTATTTTTCAAAATATATCGACAATATAAAATTTGATATTTTTTTAGTTTTGGTTTTGTTTTTCGTGCAATTTTTAAAAACATTTCGACACAGTCTTCATCAAATAGAATATTACAAACAAAATCTTTTGTTTTATTTATAATATTTTGGCTATTCGAAAAATTATCATTCTTTGAGTGTAATTTTGTTGATGTGTGTTCCATGAAATATTGGTGGAACAGTAAGGATCTTAGAAATTAACTATCTCCAGCTTAAGTATTTATAAGAAAGGTACTGTTTTTTGTTTTATGTAAAAAAAAATTGGGGACTACGTATGAATTATCATTGCTGAAAAAATATCGATACTTTGATGTGTCGATATTTTTTATTCGATATATATCGATAAATGTTTTAAAATATATCGATATCGATATATATCGATATATATATTTTTCACTTGACTTTCCCTAACACCTAATAAATTCTACGAAAATTGAACAACTTCCGTTGATGTTAACTTTTTTTGCCATCGCAAAATTTATCGATACTTTCTATTTCAAAATATTGTTAACGTAACGTTCAATACCTGTTTTACGAATTCACTATTTTTTTCAGAAAATACCCTATATTTTTAATTTAAAACAATTCAGATATATAATCTTCGATGTATTTTAACATAAACTCCTTAGGTATTCACTAAAAATTTTAATCAAATTTAAAAAATATGGATAACACTCAATAAATTGTTTTTAATACAAACAATGATTGTTCACAAAACTTTAATATTTAGAAGCACAAACCAACGGAGTTATTTTAGTGTATGTTATTAATGCAATTTGAATAACTAAACCGAGTAATGAAGCGTAATAAAAAAGCGTAACGCTCAATACACAAGTCCGTACAACAATGAAAAAAATATATATGACTTCTATTATTTTTAAAAAAATTTGATATGTGAAAGAAGAGAAGCAAATGCAAATATTCTAGGACCGTTATAAATATAATCTCGCTTTTGGAAAACTGGATACCGTCTTAATGTGGAATATCAACAGCATGAATTACGGGCACGTCATTTTGTATGAAAAGAGAACAAACAGTATTTTCGTTTTTTTGGTTTTAACACATAATGGACAGGCCTACATAAAAAAGTTATGTTCATTTATTTATAATATATTAAATAATGCTAAAGCAGTTTTAATTTTTGAATTTATGCGTGTATTTATTTTATATTTTACTATACCTTCAATGGACACGAAAAAAGCATTTGAAATGAGAATCACCCACAAAATTTCATTCAAATATCTCAACTGTTGAGAAAAGAATAAAATTTTCTTTTACTATTAACTTTAAGTAACTTTAAAACTTTGGACCCGTTTTCTCTAAAACAAGCTATTGGCCATTATGACTCCATTGAAGGAAAAGTTCGATGTGTATATTAGTGTTAAGATTTTTTACTATTTTTGCAAATATTAAGTTTTGCATGCCCTAGCCAAAATGGCCACAAAGAAATGTCAAGAAACGCCATCTTACTTTTATGCTGTTGTCAAAAAAGTTCCCGCACCAAACGAGTTGAAATTTGGTCTATGTATTAAAACATATAAAGCCAACCAACCAGTTTTCTTTACCCCTTTAAATTTTGATAAAACTTAGTACGAATGATGCCTCTGACAAAACTAATATTGGTGTAAAATCTAAGCTCACTATTTTACCTATTTCGCGACTTTAGAATAGGAAAACTCATCAAAAATTTACTGAACTGACTTACAAAAATACGTATGTATCGTCTTAAAGGGCACAGTATTGCCCTTAACATGTATTGTTTTAAGAATTTTAAAAATGCCATTCCACGAGAAAATCGCCCGAGAACATAAGGGCAAAACATATGTCAAAGCATATGTAATTTTAATCGCATTTTTTGCCCTTTAATATGACACCTTAATGGAAAATCTAGGATAAGTAGTTTTAAATAAATACATAATTTTGTGAAATAAGTTTTGGAAATTTCTTATGCATTTTCCTATCTTTAAGTTGCGATATTTCGTGAGCTAGGCAAAGTAGTGAGCTAAGAGTTTGCACTAATAGTTTTGCCAGAGGCATTATTCGTACTAAATTTTATCAAAATCGATAAACAACGTGTATGTATATTAATATAATAAAAAAATTATCTGCGGGTTTTTAGAAATTGTATTTGGTGCGGAAGATTTTTCTGCAAAATTAACCCGCACTCGCAAAACTTATTAATTTACTATTGGCTACCACATGGTGATAGGTAAATTTATTGTAAAAGTTTAGTCATAACCCTAGTGTACATACATGAGGCATTCATAATTTCTATGGCTGGCGAACACTTTATTTGGCAAGTTCAGAAAAGAAAATGCTTGAGTGCCGCCAAAGGGTGGAGAGGATGAAAATCTCTGCTTAGTGAAGCCGCTATTCGTCATACCCTGTGGTAAAAGTCCTTAAGGCCGGGCAAAGGAAAACTGGACTAAAAATATTTACTCAACGAAGTCGTATGTGATCGTTCATAATGTACAGTGCCCATGCGTTCTGTTGACATAATGTTTACCGGCATTTTGAAATATTTTTATTTGTCATAACGTCCATGGACATTAAAATATTGGACATTATGACATGTTACTTTCATAGAAGAGTCTACAGGATGGGCCAAAACAGATACTAAAGAACAGCTCTTTGTTTCGTATTCCTTACCACCCTCATTCGAGTGATGGCACTTGTTTCTGAGATATTTAGCTTACTTTTCAGTATGTCAATTTAAATTACGTTAATGACTTTGTTTCATGTCTCATAGAGGAAAACTCTCAATAGATATTTCTTCAAAAGGAGACTCTAAGCGTATAAACAAAGACAAATTTATTCCCTTTCTACATTATATTCTTTCCACCTTCGGCCCTATGAGGTTGGTCTTTAATGAAAGAAAAAAAAATGTTAAACCCACAGTGGATTGATACTGTTGTTTTCTTTCATTTTGTTAGAAATTTAATGACTAACAAAACATAAAGTAATAAAATGTTTAAGGGGTATTTTTATTAAATATTTTTTTATTTTTCTCTCAACCTACCGCAGTTGAAACTCATTGCAGAAGATTGTTTTTGATGATTACTTACAGGTATGTTATGTACGTATGAAATGTGTGCAAGCGTGTTTACATGTGTGTTTGTGAGCTTATTAGTCAAGTATCGCTTGAGGCCATATAAAGTTTTTGCTTATGATTTTAGTGATGCGTGCTTATAATATTACGCAAAATTTTGCTTGTAACTAAAACTTGTAAGAGATGGTAATTGATATGAATATACTAAGCTGGGTTATGCAATGAAGCTGTGATTGAAAACTTTTGGTAAGCACATTAAATATATTTCTTAATATTTCATATTTGCAAATGTTGCTAACTTAGTTAGCTATTGCAGATTTGTCCCATGTGGCTAAACAAAGAAATTTATTAAATCAAACAACAGAAGTAGCACTATAAATGTAGTTCAACATTCTTTAAATTTGCCAATTTGTCTTCTACAAAAATGTTGGAGCTTCTTTTAATGTCTTTACTTAAACTATAAATAGCATAAATGTTTTTCTTATTTACTGGTAATTAAATATATTCAAATGATATATGGGCTTGGATTAAAATCTTACAAAAAAAAAAAAAAACAAAAAAATAATCGTGATTTATTCCAAGCGGATCTTCATTAAAAATTTCAATGTAACATTTAACACAAAATGTCAGGCAATTAACAATTCAATAAAATATTAAAAAAAAAAACATACAAAAACAGACTACCTCTCACTATATTTTTTTCAGATGAGATTTAGATACAACAAAAAAGGTTAAAATCATGTACCAAAGTAAACTTGTTTGCAGCAAAATTGTTTTTTGTTAGCAGCTACCACAAGAACTTTGCACAATAACAGACAATTTCATTAAAATAAAAAACCACCCAAAAACTTGGAAAAAATACTTTATTTGAAACTAAGTAAAAACCTTAGACAAATGTTAGAAAAAATTGTAACTTGCAAGAAAATAAAACTTTTTAATGCCAACTAAAATAAAATGTTTGTGTTAACTAGTAAAGTAGTAAAAAGAAATAATCAAAATTGGGTTATTTTTTATTTTAAACTGTAAAATGAAAAACGAGATGCTATTTGAGATGCAATATATCCATTGTGTATAAAAAAATATGTTGAGTCATTACGGCTATAGAGCAAATCCATGTCAAATCAAAAGCAGCTCGGATCGACCCTTTCCGCTTTCAATGAAACTTACCACACACAGAAAAAAATACCAATATAAAATCAACACGTCACAATTTTGATTGAAAATCATATTAAATTTTCTGGGGGGCGGGGGGCTTACGTCCACATTAATCCCTACAGTTTACTTATAATATCAAATTTATTCTAATATTTTGAATTTTTAGGGTGCTGGAGCGACTCTGGGGGTGGTCTAGCCACCACCCCAAAGGGCCTAGCTACGCCAATGCTGGAAGCGGTAAAAAGCGTTCATGCATTCCGCATTCAATGTTTTGGCAGAGATCTCTCTGTTCACATTGTTTAAATTACGAAGTTATTCGGCCCTTTACATTCATTCAACACGAATTTCAAAATAAACTAAATTTAAAGAATTGTCGCACGCATTGTTTCAAATAAACACTAACACAATTAAAGCTTACATATCTCGCGCATTGCATGGAACATAATAAAACACGTTTGTTTTGTCTGACGCAATATGATGAAGAGACTCGATTTTGGAACATTTTTAATGCTTCGAATGTCAAAAACGAGAGCAAAAAAATCTTCTTTTATTTTTGAAGCGCTTTTCTACGCTAAAAATAATCTATGCAACATTTTACGAAAAATAAAACTTCCGTAGTAATTTTTTTCGTAGAATATACAAAACTTTCGTGCATGTTACGGAAACAAATTTAGGCAATATTTGTTTGAATTCACGAAAGTAACGAAAACCTTTCGTAAACATATTTCCCTTGCTAAAAAATATATTTGAAATAAAAAAATTAATTAAAATTATTTGTTATAAAATGGCATATTTTTCAGATGTAAGCAAATAAAACAAATTTTTGGCTCTTATCAGATAAGTAGAAGGTATCTCAGTGGGTAGAGTACTTGCCTTAAAATATGGAGTTTGCGAATTCGTGCCCCGGTAGAGCCAGTTTTTTTAAAATTTATTATATAATTATTTTCGTATATTTCATATATTTTACGAAAAAATTTCGTGGTGCGAAATTGCGAAATATTTCGTAATATGTATGAGTGTTTTCGGGCATATGTTGGAAAGCACTATGACAAATATATTTGTGAAAAATTTTACCTTTTAACTCTTCGTTGTATCTTTATCTCTTAAAAAAAGAACAAAAACCTCCCCTGCAGCGATGCTATAGCGTGCTGAAATGTTCAACGAAAATATTTGCCATAAAATTCTACTTCATGTCTTTGAAGACTACCAAGCTCCAGACTCTAGCTGAACGCCAGAAACCATTCAAAACTTAAAATGCGCTTAAGCGTTAAGCAAGTTGCAATCGGTAATTGCAATTATTGTCTCTGTTTGGCGGTACCAAAGCAGAGTTTGTGGACTATAGATCTACACCAGTGGAATACGTATTTTCTGTGCCGCAACTCCCTTTATCAGCATTGAGATGTCTTTGGTTTCGTTGAAACTTAAACATGGCGCCCGCCTTGCACTGGTGCAATTTGTAGAAGTTCAATTGGCAGGTCCAGGCATTAGGGGCGATTGAGAGAACCTAGCGTTATCAGTGCTGAGGTTGTTGTTGTGGCAGAAATGTGTGTACGGCGGCAACCACCTTTTCTAGTAATAGCATCGGTAACGACTGTAACCAGAATTCGGCTCGAAGAACCATAAACAAATTGTAATCGGGAATTGCAATTTTTGCCTCTGTTTGGTGGCATCAAAGTTGCGTTTGTGAAATATAGGTCTATAGCAGAATGGAATACGTATTTTCTGTGCCGCAGCATTCATATATCTTGGGTTTCGTTAAAAGCTAAGAAAGGTTTATTTTCGTACATATTCACTATCAGCACTTGGTATAAGAACATTGTAAGCATTACGTTAAAATTACAAGATGTTTCCAGCACTTTTATACAAAGTACTACGGGGAATATTTTCGTACCATACTTCATCCTACTATAACGCCGATAAATGGGATTTTTCCCCTCTTTAAAAAAGGGTGAAATACCTGTACAACGAAAAGTTCCTAGTGTTCCTAGTGGTTCCTAGTGTTTCTTAGGCTTACAAGCTTTTCTATGCCGAGTCACTACAACTATATGAGACCCAGATGTATACTTTCAAAAAGCCGATACACGTTTATATACTTTTGGTGTCCTGTTGCAAAATCATTCGTTAGAACCATGTTTTGTTTTCGTGCTGTACTATGTTATTTTACTTTCATAAAATACTAATATTATTCAATGAGTGTAACGACCTAAGGGACTTTGGTCTACAAAAAGTTGATTGTTAAATGATTGTGAACAACAAGCAACAAAAGAGTAGAAACTAAAAATGTACAAATGAGCCCCATTTTAAATCATGTTGACGGTGTGAAAAGTGAATTTCAATAAAACCAAAACAATAGTTGAACAACTGATGCTATTGTCATACTGGGCAAATATTTGGCGAAATAAACTCAGTCACTAGTTTTGGCATACACGAAATCTTATAAAAAATTTCACAAATACAATTCAGAAAAACTAAAAGCGCAGCTTAGTAGCCTCAATCATTATCTTTAATGTCCACTGCGTCCGATTTGCCGTGGAAGAAGGGATTGGGCACAGTGGGCATATTACTTGAAGAAGTCATGTTTGAGAATATTTAACTTAGTCATATATTAAAAATCTTATAAAAAATATCACAAATACAATTCAGGAAAACTAAAAACGCAGTTTAGTAGCCTAAATCATAATCTTTAAAGTCCACTGGGTCCGATTCGCCGCGGAAGAAGGGTTTGGGCACAGTGGGAATATTACTTGAAATACAATTCAGGAAAAATGCAGTTTGGTAGCCCCGACTATTGTTGCTAATGTTCACTGGGTCTGATTCGCCGAGGAAGAAGGGTTTGGGGACTGTGGGCATATTACTTGAAGAAGTCATATTTGAGAATATTTAACCTTAGTCATATATTCAAATTTCTTATAAAAAAATTTCACAAATACAAATTGAGAAATTAAAAACGCAGTTTAGTAGCACTAACCATTGTCTTTAATGTCCACTGGGTTTGATTTGCCGAGCAAGAAGGGTTTGGGCACAGTAGGCATATTACTTGAAGAAGTCATATTTGAGCATATTTCACCTTAGTCATATATTCAAAATCTTATAAAAATTTCACAAATACAATTCAGGAAAACTAAAAACGCAGTTTGGTATCCCAAACTATTTTCCTTAATGTCCACTAGGTTTGATTCGCCGGGGTAGAAGGGTTTGGGAGCAGTGAGCGTCCTAAAAAGTCCTAAATTCAGTACAATACACATAGAAAGTAAAGATATCGCATGCGATAATAAAAAAACATTTAACTAGGCATATTTATCTTCACACACATGTTTTTAATTAAGCATATATTGCGACTAAAAAATTTTTGCCGAAAATAATGCAGAGTGTATATCATATATTGTTTAAGCTTAATAAGTCAAATATTTACCCTGCCTGACCATACTACATATAAGACAATTTGATACATTCTATTGAATGAACAAAAGCCAAACGATAGAAAACTACAATCGCCAATTGAAAGGTATAAAGAATGTTTTAATTTCAAGCGAGAAAACTGTTTATTAATATGTTTCCTAAATGAAATGAAGTGTTTAAATGGTGAAAGTTCAATTGTTTTGGCAGTTTTAACAAATCTTTTTCTTTTTGTTATATCAAAAAAAAGGGGTCAATTTGAAAATAACGAGAAAAGTAGTTTAAAAAATAATTACATACTGCTAGTCTTATAAGACAATTGAAATTTAACAATTGAACTATAACAAAGTAAAAGAAAATGAAAGTTTATTTTCTTAATACTTCATCTAATCACACATCAAACATTCAAACACATTTGCAAATAATTAAGCACTTATTTTTCTTAACTGGACACTTCAAAAACTTGCCATTTATCGCATTTAATTAATTTTTATTGTAAATTTACTTTTATCGTTCTTTGCACAAATTTGTTAACAATTTAAAATTAGCAACAAAATTAAATGTCTTATAGTGGAATATTTATCTGCTGCTCACTAATGAGAAAAACGTGTTAAGTATTACCTCAGATTTTGTCTTTGCCAAGCTTCTAGTTGCAAGTGGTTTCGATATTAAAAATCTTCGAGATACAGTTTGTTTAACTTATATGCAAAAAATCTCATCGATAAACATACAAATAAAATTTTAAATGTCACGATTTCCTTCAATAACGATGGTGCTAATGATTTTAAAAATTATTATTTTTACTAATGAGTTTTAGTGAAGTGTGTAGTAGTGGCAGAGTGGATGATTGTAGCAACTGCTAGCACGAATGTCTTAATATTAATCGCATTTTATTTGAAGACTTGTTTTCAAAGCCAAAATGCCCGTAAGAAATTTGAAGTTCGTTATGCTATAAATTAACATGGATTTACTACTAAATAAAATATGGTTTTATATATAAGCTTGCATCAACAGTTATGTAGTCGTTATCATTGCCACCAGCCAGCCCACTATGATGATCAGAGAAACTCTGCAATCCTAAATTTCACTTGCTGTCTCTCCTGTTTCTTTACTATAAGCAAGCAGCCATATCTTTCTTTTCTAAATAAAACAAATATTCAAAGATATATCAAAATATTCTTCAATTATTCATGCTTATACTAATTGGCTACCTTGCCAAATATTTGTTAAAGAAGAGAGATAATTTTTAGAAAAAATAAATAAAAAGACCCTGTCCGGTGGAAGAACAACTGACGACATGAATATATTTAAAAATTTGTCTAATTTTATCATAACTTAAACATAAAATAATTTCCTTGCATTCCGCATTAATTTTCTGTGCAAATACAAAAGAATGTTTGTAACTTTAGCTTGGCTTTCAAATTTTTATCTCAAACTAATTTTAACATCATAGTTCAAAAAAAATTGCTGGCTTAATATTAACAAAAATAAATAAAAAATATGAATAAATAAATAACAAAATATAAGCATTTTCCATATAAAATAAAAGGATTGCAGTGATTTAAAAGTAGAAGCTCTAAACATGCAAGCAACTGAACGGCCGACACTGCTTCCATCTAATGCCGACAAAATATAAATATATAAATAAATAGGACATGAAAGTCAAATGTCATATAATAAATCACAGCAGTAATTACATGTGATAACTACCAGGAGTTATGGAGAGAAAAAGACCAGAAAATGAAATAAAAAATTGAGCTTGAACTGTAAAACTACTTAGAGGCATACAAGTTGCAAGCAACAGTCAAACATACAAATCAATTGCCAATTGCAGTGGCCTGCAATTGTTGCAACTAGAAAGTAAATAAGCAATTTTATAGTTTTGCTTGTATTAGAGATGACATCGTTGCAAATATTTCATTTATGATCAAGAACATTTACGTGGATAACAAAGTTACTCATGCGCGATCACGCATGATCAAGAAAATTCATAGGCACAACAAAAAATACGTTAAGTTAACAAAATTGTAGCTTACACAGAAAAAACTAAATTTCATTTTCTGTAAAGGAACTCAATGAAATAGAAAATATTTTGTCTAGAAGTGGACCTGCAAAGAAATTTATAGAAAAAAATATCTGAACAATTTCATTGAAAAAAATTTGTTGTTTTTTCAGTGAACAAATTGTTTAAATCTATAAAACAATTAGTCTAAAAATATTTACAAATTGTAAACGAAATAATTTACTAAATCAAACAAAAAGATTTACTGGATTTTATGAAATATACCAAACAAACTTTTTGTCTGGATCATCATCACCATCATCTTTTAATCATTTATGAAATTTCACTTTGTTAAATGTGTTCAGGTCAACAACGTTTTTCTAAAGACTCTAAAAAATTGAATGAGAATTAATGCAACGAACAACATTAACGAATTAATTCATTAAAAAATCTTCAGTAAACAAACTTGGTATAATCGCATTCCTTTTGCTAGCATTGTTGTTGTTGTTATTTGCATAATCGGGCTTGTTTTTTTACGACATAGTCTTTCTTGTTGTTTTTGGTGTGTGCGTCCTAAATAAGAGTCAAACAAACAATTTATTGATTTTGCAAAGAACATTTACTGAAAATGAAATTTATTTTTAGACAAACTTTTGTTTGAAAATTTTTTGGTGATAATTTTTTCTGTGTAGTCTTTATTATTTAATCTTTCTTAGAGGAAGTTTTGGTGACTGAAAATATAATCCTTCTTCGAGTACTTTTTATATGGCTAATTCTCATTTCAAATGCTTTTTTAGTGTCCGCTGAAAGTATAGTAAAATATTTTATAAAATAAACTCATAAATTTTGAAATTAAAACTGCTCTAGCATGATTTATGGATTACAGATAAATGTACAAAAGCTTTTTTCGTGTAAGACTTTCCATTTTGTGTGAAAAACGAAGAACGAAATACTGTTTATACTCTGCTCATACAAAATGGCGTGTCCGTAATGCATGCTGTTGATTTTCGATATTAGGAAAATATGAATTTTTCCATAAACGAGATTAAATTTATAACCTTTTTAGAATAATTGCATTTGCTTCTTTTATTGCACACATATTAGAAATTATATATTTTTTTGAGTTCGTACTATCGGCAGTCTTGCGTATTGAGCGTTACGCTTTTTTTAGTACGCTTCATTACTCAGTTTAATTATTAAAATTGTAACTTTAAATATTTAAAAGTTCTGTGAACTTTGTTAAATAGTATTGTATTTCAAAACGTTTGCTCAATCAATCATGCTGTGTAGCAAAAAAAAAAATGTATTGAGTTTTGTCCATATATTTTTTTTTTTTATTAATTGGATATTTTCATTGAAGAACTAAGATCTTTATATAAAAATACATCGAAGATTATACATCTGAATTGTTTTAAATTCAAAATATAGTGTGTGTCTTGAAAAAATATTGATTTCGTATAAAAATGTATTGAGCGTTCCATAAAAAAATATTTAAATATAATTTATCTATAAATTTAAAATTTTAAAGTTAAAAGTAGCTCAAGGTTAGAAACGATATAGAGCACCATTTTCATGATAATGAATCTTTGTAAAGAATTTTTTTTAAAGATAAAAATTTTTTATTTTTCCATGTGAACCCTAGTCAAAATTTAAAAAAAAGGCCATAACTTTTAATTTCGTACTGCGATTAATAAATTTTTTTGTTTTTAGATAGTAGGTGTACAGTGCTTTCAAACGCTACACTGACTTTTTGTGCTGTATTTTTTTTTTTGCAAAAATCATTCCCACAACAACCGCGAAAGTAAATGTAACGCTCAATACAGAAAATTGTTAAAAAATATAAAAATATAATTTTATATTTTATTTCAGGATCCATTGAGTGAGGCGAAAACTATACAATATGAATCCTACCTGCTCATATTTAAATTAGTTACACGTGAATGATGCCCATCTCTAGTAAGCAGTAAAATCAGTTACAGAACGAAAATAATACGATTTACACTCATGCACTTGAATTTCAGTTTCTTGATAATAAAACAGACAATTTTTGTAGAACAAAAAAAAATATATAAAAAAAACTAAAACAAAAACTAAAATAGATACAACTGAAGTGAATGTATTTTTAAAAGATGAACTTTTTTCTCTCTGCTTAAGAAGACATCAAGTTAAAACTAAAAAAACTATCAGTATAATCGAAGTAAGAGCTGGAGCGCTAGTCTTAGACATTTACCACTCAGTTTGTTTTTGTGGTGCAAGAATTAATGTAGATGAAACGCGAACTCCATTTTAAGGCTCTGGCTACAAAGGTAATGTTTCAAGCTGTCATTCAGCTGAATGTTTCTGCTTTCAAAGAAGAACAACCAACATCAAGATTATTTGGTGTTAGAAAAAAACTGTTGAGTTAAAATTGAGCAGCACATTTTGATTTAATGGCGTTTGGAGAATGTTAGATGCATTCGGATATCGTTTTCATACAGAAATTCCATTTATGAAGATTTAAAACCTGATTACCGTAATATTGACAATAAGTCATATAAATTATTATGACTTTACAAGAAGTAAATAGAAATGGAAGTGCAGAAATATGAAGTATTTATGCCTGAGTGAATAATGTTTTAGTAGCTGTTGATCTTGTAAATAATTTTAAATGAAAGAATGTTACAAGTTTTTTATACACTGAAAGACTTTCGCTTCATATATCTAATAAAATTATTTTGTTGGCTTTTTTTGGACTTTTTTGAAAGAATTTTATTGGAATTGCTTTCACTGGTTTAATAGAAAATTTGATTGGACTTATCACAACACAGAAAACAACTTTAAAATTTTGTTTTCAGACAAGCATTTCTTAAAATTATCTTTTAAATTCAATAAATACTTGTTTTGATTCAACAAATGCTTCATTTTGAGCTCTTATTTTACATTTAAAAGCAATAACAAAAACTAATATTATTTTCAGTACATTTGTTTGCTTGATTTGACAAAAATCATTCTAAGGATCCGTTTCAAAAAAAATGTTGTTTTTTTATCTATAAATTCTTTGACTAATTCAATTAATTATGAAAAAATATTTTTTTAACAATTACATTATCTGATTCAGAAAAATCATATTTGAAAAATTAAAAAAAAAACATCTGCTTAAAAATTTCAGGATTTTTAAGGACATTTATTAGAGATATTATATAAAAAATTAGGGGAAAAATATAAATTTTTTGATTGAGTCAGTTGCAGATAAGTAATTTCTCAAAAAAAAATTTTTGCGCTATATATTTTTTTTGTACCCCCAAATATAATATCTTCTTTAAAATGACAATCGAACCATCATTTTATATGAAATAGTTTTCGAGATATTTAAAAAGTAAACTCTTTCGGTAAATTTTGCGACATAAAGACTAGGGATGTAACGATACGCCGTTTTGCCGATCCGATACCGATACCGATACTTAAAAATAAATATCGCCGATACCGATTCCGATACCGATACGAATATTGAAATTGAGTTCAAGTTTAGATTAACAAAACTCAAGTGCAATTTTTTTATTATACAAAAATACAGTGTAAGAGATTATTAATATTTAAAATTGATATTGACCCAGTATAAAAAATTGGAAGTATTTTTAAGGAGCTACACTTTCTTTGCTTCCAAAAAATCTATATTAAAAATATGCAGATAACACAGTGCAACAGTCCAAAAAACACACGGACTTGACAGTATAGATTCGATTGTACTACCACGGGGTAGTAAAGCCCTATACTTAGCTTGGCGAATTTGGTGACCAATTTCGTTTTATGGACCTCCAAAGGTTTGGAAAATCAGCGGGCCCTCAAAAAAAGGTGTCGTCAACTTTTGGCCAACAGAAAATTCAAACTTGGTGATACCGCTTAACAATATATAGCAACAATGTAGCTAAGAGTTCGCTAAACAGATTTTATTACCATTTTATGCCAAAAAATTATTTTTTCGTGCACTTTTTTTTTTGGAAAAATAAAGGAAAAAATTTTTTTTTCACTTTTTTCCAGAATAACTTACAGGGACTCGTAATTTTTTATTAACAATATTTGGCAAAGTTATAGCTACGGTAAAGCTGAACAATTTTTGTGGACATGTCAATACAATCTGAATGTATTAGTGAAACACAACAGAGAAGTATACACTTGAATATACTATTTAAAAAAAAAAATTTTTTTAGCATAAAAAAATAGTGAAAAACTACAATTTTTAAGGTAAAAGGTGGCCTGTGTGAGCTATTAGAGTGCCTAGATACGTGTAGATTGTATTGATATGTTCACAAAAGTTGTTCAGTTCTACCGTAAGTATAAGTTTGCCAAATATTGTTAGTTAAAAACTACAAGTCCCTGTAAGTTATTCTGAAAAAAGTGAAAGAAACAATTTTTTCCTTAATTTTGTTAACAAAAAGTTCACAAAAAAATTTTTTTGGCATGAAATGTTAAAAAAATCTATTAAACAGACTCTTAGCTACATTATTGCCATATATAGTTAAGCAGTATTATAAAGTTTGAATTAGCTGTTGGCCAAATACTGATGACACCGTTTTTTGAGGACCCACTGATTTTCAGAAACTTTGGAGGTCCATAAAAAGAATTGGTCACCAAACTGAGTAAAGGGTTTTACTACCCCATTGTAGGACAATCGAACCTGTACTGTCCAGTTCTTGTGTTTTTCCAAAAGTATTTATTTGTCGCATAGTGTAATTAGTAGAAAAGCAAGAAAAAAATTTAATTCCTTTATAATTTTAAAAAATACTCGCCATACTCGCATAAAAAAAATTGTGAAAATGGGTAATTTTTCATATTTTTTCTTGAGGACAAATCATTATAGAACACCGAAAAAGAAATTTGTCCGAGCATCGCTTCCAATTCGGTAATTGGTAATCGAAAAACAGAACTTCTTGCAATGGCAAGGATATGTAAAACTAATTAGAAATGTTCCAAATTTGCAATACTTCCGGATCGCGAATTCTACATTTTCATGACATTTTCTTTTTTTTTTGCTGGAATATGATTTAAAAAACAACGAATTGAATTTGAATTCATGGTAAAATTAACAAAAAATAAATAATTTTTTTACAAAATAATAGTATAAAATATTGTTAATTTTTAAAATTGATATTAATAAGATTTAAAAAATAACGAAATGAGTTTAGTTCATGGTAAAATTAACAAAAAAATAAATGATTTGTCAGAAAAAAACTCTGAAAAAATTTTTAAAAGTATCGTCGTATCGACAGTAAAATATCGCCGATACCGATGTATCGGAAAATCTGAAGTATCGCCGATATATCGGTATCGGTATCGGTATTCGTTACATCCCTAATAAAGACATCTTGAATATGTCATAACTTTTGCCATAAACATTTTTAATGGTTCTTCTTTGGCATAATTTCGTTATAGTATAAATACAAGATCTGACTAAATTTGATCAAAATCGAAAGAGATAGTGTCTATCTGTTAGTCGAGATGACATGGAATTACCATATAATTTGGCAGGTTGTGCATATGATTGCAGCATATAAATGTTTTTTTCTATACTGAGGAGTAAATATATGTTTTTTAAATGCAAAAATACATGGAACAAATACTTGTAACGAATACTGGCAACAAATACGTTTAACGACCACTGATAACAAATACGTGTAACGAATACGTGTAATGACAATTAAAAACGATGGTAACAGGTCGACGCGAAGGTTAAATTGCTTAAAAACTCTGTGCTTTCGCTATTTTATTATCGCGATTTTCGGTGTTGCCGTTGTTTTGCTGGGAACTTCTGGGATTTTATGGGGTTTTACCCTACTTTTTGAGAATTCCGGGAAATTCTGGAATTTTAGAGAGGTTTTGGGAAACTGGGAAACTTATGTGATTTGGGACAATTTTTTTGTTTAGTTGTTGGATATCCTTAGTCCAAGCTTGCATCTTTATTAGTGGTTGGTTTCCTTGCCAAGTGAAAGTGTGTCGGGCAAACACCAGCTGCTCTATTAAATTATTGAAAAGTTTCGCCTAAGTATCTTGCAGGCGGTGGATTTTCGTTGACGAATTGTCTTATTTTTTCATCCAGGGGTACATATCTTAATTTACTAGGTGTCATCAAGGTAGGTGAAATTTTTGGTTTTAAATTATAATTTTTTATTAATTATTAATATGATTATTTCGAACGTATTTGCTTATGAAGGTTCGTAATGCTTACTTCGGAGAGAATTGGGCATGATTACAAGGGAAAAATTAACATCACGTGTATTTTGCTAATCACCTTTTGTCAGGTGGCTCTGTTGAATGTGATTCCAATTCTTATATATACAACTTTTTCGTGATAATTTAATACGCGAATTAAATCAGTTTTAAGTTAATATTAAACTGCACTTTCCCAGTGTTGTCATTGGCTTATTTGTCTTCCCATTTTTCTGATTTTTTTTCTACTTAAGACAAACTTTTTGGTTTGATTTTATACATATAAACATATGAAAAGCTTAAGCCAGTAGCTAAATTGCTTATTAATATGATTATTTCGAACGTATTTGCTTGTGAATCCAAATTGATTATTAGGCTAAGATTACTAGCGTTTAGTTCAGAAAGAATTTGACAGGAACTTCCTTCCAAGCCAGTTTCCCATGACACTGCCCGTTCTTTTTTTCATAAAAAACTCACTCGTATTTATTTCAACTGTTGTCAACCAGAATCAAACAACAAAAATTATTTTGCTTGATCATTGTACTCATTTTATTATTTATTATACACTTAT
Source organism: Panzeria rudis (assembly GCA_956483635.1). Taxonomy (NCBI): domain Eukaryota; kingdom Metazoa; phylum Arthropoda; class Insecta; order Diptera; family Tachinidae; genus Panzeria; species Panzeria rudis. Next base: position 164,439,006 of record OY101447.1, read on the forward strand.
AGAGTACATTGTTTTAAGTGATATTACCTGAAGTAGTTAAGAGATTGCCTATAAAGTAAATTATGAAAATCAAGGGTATAAGTTCAATACTGTGTTAGCGATAATAACATGACAATGTTTTCTGATGTGCATTAGTGTCTATTGTACGTATTTGTAGCATGGAATTGTAAATAAATTAAAATAATCAAAAAACGGTTTAAGCTGAATGAACCTAGTTAACAATGTAATAACTTCCTTAAAACAATGAAATAATTTAGTCAAAATAATGAAACATATTAATAAGTTTTGCGAAATTATTACATTGACTCAATGAAATTATTTCATTAAAAGGATTTTGTATTAAAAGAGTTTTAACAAAACTTGTTTCATTAATCAAACGCAGCGTGAAATCGGTTGAGTTTTAATGACGGTTTTCATTGGATTAATGTCGAAATTCACGGAATTTTTTAAGAAAATTCTTTCAGTGTATGAACATTTATATGTGCAATTATATTGACAGTTATTGAATTTTATTTTCGAAAAAAGCAATGCTTATGAATATTTTATTTTTGAAACATCAGTTATTAAGTTTTCAAAACTGAAGTCTGAAGAAAGCTTTTTTATACAGTATCAATTCAGCTCGAAACGAAGCAATTTGCCAATTTTCTTTTACCTTTTAACAAAGTAAAGCTTAAAATTGTGCTTAGAGTACATTCCTGTTAAGGGATAAGCTCCTCAGCCTAATCGAAATGTTTATGCTGAATACCTTTTTACCCACATACAGTAAAACCAAAAGCAAAAGTATGTTTAGCCGTCTATATGTTATTGCTTACACAAATGATCCACTGTAGCGCATAACCTACTCAACTGATTTTGTTGAGTGAAAATAAGCAATTCTTATTGACTTCAACTCATAATAAATATTCAAATCAAAGCTTAGAAATATCAAAGCTAAAAAGTCACTTTTTGCGAAAAATGCTTCAAGATATTTAATGTAGACAGCTAATCTTACAAAAAAAAATTCTTTCATACATTTCATTCTAAAATTTAATGAATAATTACTGAAATTTTTTATGGCTCATGCAGCGCACCAAATAATAACAATAACGCTAATAAACGCCTACTTTAATTTCATTAAAATACTTTTTTAGTTCAACATGAATGCTGCAACAAGTTAACTACTTTTGTTTTCTTGTTTTTTTATTACTTTGTTGCATTGTTTGTTACTTATTTCTTGAAAATTTTGTAACTTTATTTGCCTTAAGGTTATGATTTCATAGCTTTTTAAATGTTCAAATTTGGCTACACACCAACATACTTAAAACGAGTATTTGAATTTTTATTTAATCAAAATTGTTTGGTAACGATTTATTTGCTTATTTTGTTTAACATAAAAGATTTTTTTGTGTTTATAAAATTTTGGCATACTCTACGTCCAGTAAATGGATTTAGCTTAAAGCAGTACATGTGGTTAACGAGTATGTAAGACAACACTCAAATTGTTGCAGCAAAAAAAAATGCGAACATATTATTGAAAAGAAGTTAAGAAGGAGAATTATAAGCGTTCGCTTTAGTTCATAAGTAATTAAAAGTTTTAAGAGGAATTTAGATACTTTATTTTATGAATCTAAATTGATTATTAGGCTAAGGTTCGTAACGTTATATTCAGAAAGAATTGGGTATGATTAATATTCCAAGGAACAATGGAAAAATTAACATCAACTTAATTTTTCAACGTACACAGCAGAACAGAGTAGCGCCACTTTCGGAAGCCGCTACACTTCCATCGTCAGTGCTCACGTGTATTTGCTATCACCACTTGTCAGGTGGCTCTGTTGAATGTGATTTTAATTCTTATATATACAACTTTTTTCGCGAAAATTGAATACGAGAATTAAATCACTCTCAAGCTGATATTAAAGTGCACTTTCCCAGCGTTGCCATCGGTTTATTTTTCTTCATTCCCATTTTTCTGATTTTTGTTCTACTCAAGACAAACTTTTTTGGTTTGATTTTATACTTAAGTATATATGAACATGTAAACATGTGAAAAGCTCAAGCCAGTAGCTAATTGTTTTTATTAATATGATTATTTCGAACGTATTTGCTTTGTGAATCTAAATTGATTATTAGGCTAAGGTTCGTAACGTTATATTCAGAAAGAATTGGGTATGATTAATATTCCAAGGAACAATGGAAAAATTAACATCAACTTAATTTTTCAACGTACACAGCAGAACAGAGTAGCGCCACTTTCGGAAGCCGCTACACTTCCATCGTCAGTGCTCACGTGTATTTGCTATCACCACTTGTCAGGTGGCTCTGTTGAATGTGATTTTAATTCTTATATATACAACTTTTTTCGCGAAAATTGAATACGAGAATTAAATCACTCTCAAGCTGATATTAAAGTGCACTTTCCCAGCGTTGCCATCGGTTTATTTTTCTTCATTCCCATTTTTCTGATTTTTGTTCTACTCAAGACAAACTTTTTTGGTTTGATTTTATACTTAAGTATATATGAACATGTAAACATGTGAAAAGCTCAAGCCAGTAGCTAATTGTTTTTATTAATATGATTATTTCGAACGTATTTGCTTTGTGAATCTAAATTGATTATTAGGCTAAGGTTCGTAACGTTATATTCAGAAAGAATTGGGTATGATTAATATTCCAAGGAACAATGGAAAAATTAACATCAACTTAATTTTTCAACGTACACAGCATTTTTTATTGAGGATTTTAAAGTTGCAAAGTTGGGTATAAAGTTTTTAAAATACCAACTACCGGATTAGCTTTTTATGTATATTATATAATAACACTTCGAATGCTATAGATTAAATTGAAGTATGTACAAATAACTTCAACGTAAGCCTGGGAAACTCTCACTAGTTACTTAATACTAATTTTCAATGAAATTTTGATAGCATGCCAAATGAAAAACTGTCTAACTTTATGTTTTATCGATTTAGGATTGTTATTGCATCATACGCATATTTGACATTATTAAACTTTACGTGATGGTGTTAAGAGAGTCATCATTGGTGCTTTAGCAAAATCATCAGTAGACTTCAATCATACTTTTGAAAAGTTTGGAAGTTTTGTATAAGTTTCTAAGCCTACTACGCTTATTCTCTTGTGATTTCCAAAAAAAAAAAAATCATTTGTAAACTCTCAAATGGTTTTTGAAAGTCTGTGCATGAGATATTAGGTTTGAAACTTTTCAAAAGTATGGTTGAAGTCTACTGATGATTCGGCAAAGCACCACTGAAATGTATATAGATATTGCTTGACCCTCAATAAATTGATATTTATTTTATATTAGATATATTTAATATAATTAATCTGACTTTTAATTGTTATCCGCCCGCTCTAAAATGTTGTCAGAAGAGCAGAGTATCCAAAAACACATTCAAGTTTTCAGAACCATTTTATTTACCTGCATGAAAACTGTACTAAGCTTCATTTTTTATTTTTTTATTTCTTTACTATTTATAATTAATTATAATTTTTTAACGGTATTTTAAACATTAATTTTTTATGAAGTTTTAATAAAGAAATGAAGAAAATGCGAATATTCAATAGGGACAAAAGCTTACGAATGAGTAATACGATGGTACCATCATATTATTCATACGCGCTATACTAAAAAAAGTTAATTATATTTTCCCTCCCATTTTCGAAAAGAATTAATTAGCCAAACTGCTAGCAAAGCCTTTCAAACAAAAAAGAATTTTGAAAACCGTCAAAAAAATAACAGAGTTATGGATTGGGGAGGGGGAAGCAACTTTTCCCCCTCCGATTTTCGACAAAAAAAAAATTTTGGGACCAATTTTTGTCAAACCCTTTCAAACAAAACAAACAAAATCGGTTTACAAATGACAGAGTTATGCATGGGACCAAACTTTCCAACAAAAAAAGAATTTTAAAAATCGGTTCACAAATGACAGAGTTATGGTGTACAAAAATAAAAAAGTAAAAAAAGAACATACACACGAATTGATAACCTCCTTCTTTTTTGAAGTCGATTAAAAATGATAATAATTCCACAACGAAATTAAATGTTATGACTACTTTTTTAGCTTTGACTTGGTATCATATGGAAAAATAACAAATTTTTATCTTTTAAAATAATTCTTCAAAAACATTTATACATAAGCGAAAAGTAAGCTAACTTTTCCTTCAAATAAGACTAATTTTGATAAAAACGACCAACAATGTTAAAAGTTATGTCAATTTCAAATAACTATTCGTTGCAAAATGCGATCTACTAAATACATTCTTCGATAATGTAACAACCCACAGTGCGATGGAAACAAATTTTTTTTTCAAATCAAATCACAATTTTCTAATTGGATATTGCTCTCTATATCGTTTCTGTTAACTGTCCGCTGCTGTTCACTTTTTTTCGGTACTAAAATTTTTAGATAAATTCGATTTGAGAATATTATTAACGTAACGCTCAATACATTTTTATATGAATTGAATATTTTTTTCAGAACACACACTATATTTAGAATTTACAGCAATTCAGATGTATAATCTTCGATTAATTTGACATAAACTCGTTATTTATACACTACAAAATTTAAATAAAATAAAATAATATCGATAACACTCAATACTTTTTTTTGATAGAAACCACGATTGATTGATGAAACGTGCACAAAACTTTTAAATGTTTTGAAGTACAAAACTATGCTGTTATTTTAGTGTATGTTGTTTACGCACATGCCTTTTTGTATGAGGAGAGTATAAACAGTATTTTCGTTCTTCGTTTTTAACATATAATGGACAGTCTTACACGAAAAAAACTTATGTTCATTTATTTATAATATATTAAATCATGCTAAAGCAGTAGTTAATTTTTAAATTTATAAGTATATTTTATAAAAGATTTTACTACACTTTCAACGGACACGAAAAAACATTTGAAATAAGAATAACCCGTATAAGTTATGAGAACTAAATTCAAGCCATTACTCTACATTCTATTTAAAGCACTAAAAGCAAGAATGATCACATTTTTTACAGCAATACTTACTGAAACTTATAAACAAATTTAAATTTCTGGCTAAATTTGATAGAAGTTATCTCTCCTTATTTGCAATTTTTACATCATAATTGTCACATTTAAGTATCTCATCGGCTATTAAAAAAAAAACAAAAACTTATCAGACATATTTTATTGCAATCTACAATATTAAAAATTAAGCAAGAAAAAATACGAGGGCTGCCTGCTTATAATGTCTTACGAAAATAACGCTCCATACAGTTTTAATGATATTACAATAGTAGAATATAGAAAAAATGTTAACAAGAATAAAAAGTAAACGAATATATTTCCTCGAGAAGACCATTTTGGTCAAATAATATTTTACACTATGTGAGAAGGATAGTCCAAATTATCCTTAATGGACAACTGTTGGTCGCATATCTGAGGTAATTTTTGATATCTATATTCCAAATATGTAAGCAAAAGTGCTCCATTTTGAAGCCTTTGCTTTATAGGATACTAGCAAAACACAAAATGCAACCCTCGAATATTTATATAAATGTCAAATCATTATTTATTCACAAAAAAACTTATGTTACTATTTAATAAAAAAGTATTGATTTGTTGCTGCTAGTAGTTGAAAACGTTTTCTTTTTTTAACGCGAACATATTGCTTGATGTTGCTTCTGAGGAAGTAGGCGTTATTAATACAACGAAATACAATTTTTTGGTGCATTTCTGATTATTCTCTTTGTGTATGTATTATCTGTTACCACTGCTTGCAATTGCAGGTTATGCCACAACAATTGTGGCAACAAGACCGCTGCAGCGTTTTCGATTTCGTGACAAGTGCAAGTTAAAGTTTTTTAAAAGTCTCAAAGTAAAATATTTTATAATATTTTTATTTTTATTGCAATTTCAATTCAATTGCTACAAAAAGCATCGTTTGACTTGTGGCTTTTTTGTTTTACAATTTTTTTATTTAGTGTTGAACATTATTATGTCATAATTGAGTTGGCGTATTTTACAAATCGCTTTTTTAACCTCTTTTCATATGAGTTTTTTCTTTGGGATTGAATTGAATTAAAAAAATGTATTCAGAACAAGCGCAATATATATTAATGACTTCATAAATTTTATTTTGATTAAATGTAAATCAATAATATATGAGTGATGTCAGGCACTTTTTAGCGTGCGACTAATTTGTTTGAAAATCTTAGATAATAAAAATAAATATGTATCGTGCTGTTCCCAAATTAACATTTGACTTATACAGTATAATAAAATCTAGACTTGAACTTAGCATAAGTGACAAAATAGAACTGGATCTTCACGGGTTTTCTATATGGGTTAGACTCAAAACAAATTTGTATATTTATTAAAATCTTTACTATAGGCAATATGTCTACTTTGTACTAAACACATAATCTTATACGATAAAAAATTTTGTTTTTTATCTCTTTTTTCTGCCATTTCATATAATTATTTTTTGTCTTCGCTTTAAGACATATTCTTACGCATTGTATTACTTATAAAAACAAAAAACAAATACAAAAATAAATAACGGTAAATAAAATTAATCAAATCGGTTCGTTTTTCCTTCCCAAAAAATAAAGCGAATTCATAAAAAAGTCTTTATTTTTTATATTAAAAGTATGTCTAAAAGTTGTTTGTCATTCGTGACTTTTCTTATGAAATGCAATGAAAAAAAATTTATTAAAAAATGTGAAATTGCAGTGTTTACTGAAAAATGTAAAGCATGAGCATGATCAATTTGCTAGGAGTTCGTCATTCGTTACTTGAAGTTTATGCCAAAAATTCAGCCAAGTGTTGATTAAAACCACTTTTTTTCAAAAAATTATGTTTCAATCGCAATAGCTTGATTTGTAAATAATATAATAATATGATATACTATTTGCTTAAAGTTTGATATGAAGAAAATGAAACATATAAAAAATTGTAATTCGTGACTTGACTGTTTGTATGGATTTTGTTGTAGTAGTTTGTAATATCTGATTTTGGTGTTTTTGTAATTGTTTTACATTTTAAAGGGGACGAAAACTAAATTAACCAGAGCAGAGATCCAAAAACGCTAAACCGTAAAATTAGAACTAGACGAAATACGGCAGGCAAAATATAAGCAAAAAGAAAGGGAAAGGAAATGGGAATTACTTACACTTAAAACAATTTATTTATTTATTAATTGTGTTTCTTTGATTTAACGGAGATCTAAGCAATTAAAACGAGGTGAGATAATATGTAAAGCATTTCATCCTAAATTAAGGTAACGAATGACAACAATATAATGCGCTGATATGGTAAATTGGAAAAACGAACATAAAATACCTGTTTTTTATGAGCTTGTTATGTTTTCACATCCAACAAACAATTGCTCATTAGCCACATAGCTTAAAATTTTAAAATAATATAGTTTGTAGTCTAAATTTTGTCATACTTCTGAGTAATATGATAGTATCATCGTAAGACAATTTTCACCTAAAATATTTGAAATCAGCATTTTCTTCACACATTTTTTCGTAATTGAAAACTCATAAAAAATGCCCGTTTAATATATTTTAAAAATGTTTTACACATAAGAAAACTGCTATACTTTTTAATAAATAGTAAAAAAATAAAAATTTTAAAATGGAGTTTATTATAGTTTTCTGCTCTTCTGGCCAAAATTTTAAGCGGACGGGTAATAATTAAAACCCAGATTCCTTTTATTAAATATTATACTATCTAATATAATTTGTAGAGAAATTTCTAAAATTTGAGGGGCGTTTTGTTCTTAATCGCTTAGTTTAGGATTTCGTAGGAAAAATCACCGCTTTTGTCCAATGGCTCGATGTAAAATTTCAACTGAAGTAATTTTTGAGGTGTATTTTTTCAAAATATTGAAAATAAAACATTTTCGTTTGAAAAATTTTGTGAGTAAAAATTTCAAAATTTAGCCATTTTTTTCTTTCATTTCAAAGTTTTCTTTTTGATTTCTTTTCTCGACTACATGAATTGAGATAACTAAAAATTTTTTTCTGCATGTTATCAAAGTTTAAAGTTTTTTGAGATTTTGATCTTGAAGATGAAGTTTTTTTTTGATTTTGTGTGTTCACAATTTTTGTTCTTTATGACAAGTGCTACAACTTTGCCTCAGAGAGTAAATCAAAATTCCGAACGGTTTGCAAGATATGAGCCTGAGAAAATTATCAGTTTTTTGCAAAAATTACACCGTGGTGGTGTCCGTATATGGTTATATTTTATTCCTGTTGCACTGTGTAATTCATTGAATTTCTTTTCAAGAAAATGGTCCCAACTCCATCATATTCTAATATTATCATTTGTGATCCTTTACAAGCCAATCATGTTTTTACTGTTATCTAAAGGCAAGATCTGCTTTATACCATATTTGTTTTTCTGTTGATTTCACACATAATAACAAGTCCCTATAGACTTTCAGGCTGTGGTTTTTACTGTTGCTAGAGGAAAAAAATACAAAAATTAGTTATATTAATTGGAATTTAATTAAAAGCATTTAATTTGATGTATATAAATGCTTAATTCAATTAGTAACTATTTAAATATTATAAAAATTAAACAACTGTTTATTTGACAATTGTCATTTGACCCAAAACGCTTTAAACAAAATAAGTTTGTTCAACTGTCACACAACAACGAACATGGCACAGATGTAAAACTAGATCAAAAAACAATTTAAATTTTCGACTAGTTTGTAAACAAATGCAGACATTTAACGAACATATACAACTGCGACAACAACTTGATCTAAATATCACTGAAAATGAACAGATACTATTTATCTAGTCGTAAATGTAGTATTTTGTAAATAAAACTTTAAATATACAAGTATATTTATTTTCTCACAAAACAGCATATCACACCATGATATCGTTGACTTTAAAGTTACAAAAAGTCATATGATCTTGTTTTTCCTTTAAGTAGATCCATATTAGTTAGTTTCTTAGCATTTATTTCAAACAATATAATACTTAAATAATAACTAATCACATGCTCTGGTTTAGTATGAGTATAACTGCACTATTATATTAAACAAACTAAATTGCAACCATTTATAATGCTTACGACCGTATATAATATGAAATTAAAATATTTAAATAAAACTAAACTATTTTTTTCTTAATTTGAATTTCTTAAAGTTTTTTTTTATTAACGAAACGTGTTTAAGCAAATGCTCAGCATGTTGTACAGAAAGACAAATGAGTCTTTTTATTGCAGATCATGTGAGTATGGTAAGTATCACTGTTAGGTTTTCTTTCGTATTTTTTTTTTCATCTTTTTTTTCAAACTTTTATTACACAGTTGAGGTTAAAGTATTCGTTTTATTTATTAACCTTATGTTTTTTGGCAGTAAAGAGTCCAACATAAAATTAAAATTTTTTGAAATATTAAAATTTGTAATTTGTTATTTGAAATCTCAGTTCTTTTCCCATCATTCATCATGTGAAGCGATGATGATTACAATGATGAATATGAGAATAATTTTTTTTGAAAAGTCCTATATGTTATGATTAGAAAGAACGTCAATCAAAATGTTTAATAAAATTCACAATACTTTCCAAATTGATGGAAAGAATCGCCTTTGTAAAGGACCTTCTACGGCTGAATTGCTGGCCTTCCTTTAGGAAAACTGGCGTCACTCCATACACCGTTTTGGTGAAAGTAAGGTGGTGGCTTTAGATATTTTTAAAGCGTTTGATGAAGTGCACTTTTGTCAAAACGTACTTAAATCAAGCCAAAACGGCAAGTACGGATTTTCTTAAGTTAAGCTCTGAACGCTTGATTTAACTACGGACTATTCAAGTGCTAAATACTTAATTTTAGCCATGATAAAGCCAAACAATTATAGCCAACTATAAAATTTTCCCAATATACATATTGGTGCTCTCTTGCGAATACATGTTGCAAACCCAAAAGGTTTTCCCATTGGGATCTGACCGGGAGTGATTTGACATACCTAAATTCTTCCGAAGTGAGAAACTATTAGAAATTTGTAGATAAAATCTAACACAAATTGCTAATTGTATTTTTCGCTCATTTTCGATAGACACGTTTGTTGCTTACTTAAGGCCAGATTTTGTAAATACAAACGCTTTTTGCGTTTTGAAATTTGTATGGAAAAAAATTTATCTCAAACGTATTTGCGTTTTTTTTTCATGCAAGTTTGAAACGTTTAGAAACGAAATTTTTTAAAAAATCTTCATATTACAGTGTGCTATTTTCTGATTTGAGGAGCTTCTGTGAATTTTCAATATTTCCCCATAAGAAACCCACCAGGTCCCAAATACGTTTTTGCGTTACATCCCAATTGGGAATCCAGTTGGATCCTAATGGGTTTGCATGAAAAGTTCTAATTGTTTAGTTCAAGAACGCGGCTGGCTTGATTGAACGCAAAAAGTTGACGACTTCGGATTTGATGGATGACATGATGATGGATGCTGATTGGATGGATATAGACAATAAATGAGTATAGTTTTCCATCATCCAACAAATCGACGTCCAACAGCATCATGCATCCAATACAAAGCTGTACACAATTTGTTTTATTTAAATCAAGACCGCCGCGTACTTACATTAAGATCATTTTGGTTTGAATCAGGCTCGAATCAGTCTTATTTATATCTACTTAATCCTAGAACAGACCTGAGGTTAGGTTAGCAAGAGTAGCATTGTAATCCACTCGGAGACCCAATCGGGTCTACTTGTAGCCGTTAGTAAATTAACCCCATTTTTACCCAGAAACCCCCTATTACCTGTCATTTAGCCACTTAGTTCCCATGATGAGGCTCCTGGCAGCTTTCAGTGTGCACTTTGCAATATCACTAATGCGCTCATAGAAACGTCTGTTCATCAATGTAAGCCTGTGGCGTTGCAACCTCGGGCAATGGCAGATAATATGCTCAATGGCTTTTGGTTTCTCTTCATCCTCGCATACCCTACTGAAATCTGATATTGAACATTGTCAACTTAATTCATCGCATATTTGTAAACCAACGACTTAGATAATTAATAGCGAATAAGATTTTCGTATATGTGTGTGAAGATAAATATGCCGAGTTAAATATGTTTTTCAAAAATATTGCATGCGAGATTTTTTTTTATATACGTATTTAAGTATTTCGTACTGAATTTTGGACTTTTTCTACAAATACGCTCACTGTGTCCAAACCATTTTTTCTCAGAGAACCAAACATGGCGGAAAATAAAGGTGAGGGACAGGGCTAATAAACTGCGTTTACAGTTTGTTTCAAAAGTATTTGTGAAATTTTTTATAAACTTTTGAAAATATGGCTAAGTTAATATTCTCTCATATGGATTCTATAAGGGATATGCCCACTGTGCCCAAACCCTTCTTCCTCAGGGAATCAAACCTGGCGGAAAATAAAGGTGAGAGATAGGGCTAATAAACTGCGCTTACAAAAATATGTCAACAGTTTCATTGACAAACCCGATTTTTTCAATGAACAAATTGCTTAAATCAATAAATTAATTTGTCGAAAAATATCTACAAATTGTAAACAAAATAATTTACTAAATCAAACAAAAAGATTTACTGGACTAATAATAATAAATAATAATACTAATAAATTATAAAACAAAATAATTTACTTAATCAAACAAAAACATTTACTTGATTTTTTGTAATATATCAAAAAAATTTTTTGTTTGGGTCATCATCATCATCCATTAAACGTTTATGAAATTTAACTTTCTTAAATGTGTTCAAGTCTGAATAACGCAACGACATTAACGAATTGATTCACGCAACAATCTTCAGTAAACAAACTTGATACAATCGCATTCTTTTTGCTATAATTGTTATTGTTGTTGTCATATGTGTGGTGTCGTCCTCCGGGTTGTTTTTTACGACACGGAAATCATGGTTTTCTTGCTGTTTTTGGTGTTTGCGTCCCAAATAAAAGTCAAACAAAAAAATCATTGATTCAGTAAAGAACATTTACTGAAAATGAAATGCATTTATATACAAACTTTTGTTTAAAAATTTTTTGGTGATAGTTTTTTCTGTGCATAAACGTAGTCAGCAAGTTTTGTGGAAAAATTCTAGTGCGTATTCATTTCTATGACAAGTACGTATCATTAAAATAATGACATTAAAATAGACATTTTAACAAACCCTGAAGAAAATTTATCATTCAAAAGGGTTGGACAGATTTTTTTCAAATATAAGATGGATAGAGCTAGAAAAGAGGTGATAACAAACATCGATCATGTCACCTAAATAAAATAAAAATAACCAAAAATTGTTCCATCCATTTGGGTTCTATGAGGGAACAGAAATACACACAGATACACACTAAAAACTTGTTACACCCTTCTTATTCGGTCGGATGTTAAAAAGAGGTATGAACAATTTATGACAACCTACAATTGATTTTTCATATTACCACTTAAGCAAAACGTTTATGATTCAAAGGTCAAATGGTGAAGCTGCTAAAACTAGACCTAACGAATTTATAACAGTCCATCAATACTGACTTAAATTAAATACTTATTTAAGTTTTTCGGAAATAAATAAATTTTTGTTTCATCTTACTGCCAGTAACATTTTCAATATTTCTTTGTTTTAAATGAGAAACTAAAATATTTGCATAACAAATCGAATTTATTTAAGAATCTAGAAACCTAAAAATATTTCAATACTTTTGCACACAGATTTTAGTGCTTCCTGAAAAGATAAAACTTATATTTTATAATTTGTTTTTTTTTTCTTATTTGCTTAAATCAAATGGAGATCTTACGCATTTTTGTGTTCTTCACCCATCCTCCAATTTTCTCTGTTCGTTCACATGTCAACTTTGGCTGCTGTTTTTTTTTTCTTTTCTTTTATATATTTTTCACTTAAACATTTCTAATTAAGTTTACATGGTTGCATCTATTAAAAAACGATAAAAATCACTGTATAACTTTATTTATACTTTGGCGAAGGCATGTCATTGTATCCTGTTCTTTACACTCCGCTGATGGTCTAAAGCAGTAGCAGCTGTAGGCGCAGTTTGAATGTGTATAGATATATATTCAGTTTTTATACATTTCATTCACATGTCTCTTTAATTATCCTGAGAGTTGCAGATATATTTTTTTAGTTTTTTTCCATTAAATTGCTCAATGTGTTTAGCTGTCTGTCTGTCTGTCTGTCTGTCTGTCCATTCGCTTGTTTTTATCCCTGTCTATTTGATTAGCTATATTTGGCAGTATTTATGTATTTGGTTTTTTTTCTTCTATTAAATTTTTCATCTTTGTCAGGTGTTAATTAAAAGTTATAAATGTTTAATTAAAGGTTTTTGTGCAATATTGAACCTTTTGTTTTTACAGCAGTTTTTGCTTTTTTTATTACCAGCATTTTTCAAGTTATAAAATATTATGGTTATGCTTTACGTTTATATACTGTTTGCACTTAATGCGATTTAGATTGGGTGGTCATGTTTGTTAAGTTAGAATATTAAAAGCTTATTAAAGAAGCGAATTAAACATGTGAATGCATTTTATTTCCTTTTCAATGTCAATCTTTTGCTTATGCTTTTAATTCATATAATTATGTTTTAGTACTTAATACTTAACAGTGCAGTGCGGTTGCGTTAGAAGAACTTTAGTGCATAGAATATAAGATCGTGTTATATTTGATGGTACTTAGTTGGAAATAACAATGACTATTAAAAGTAATTTAATGGTTATGGCGGTAATTACATATTTAAATGCATAAGTATGAATATTTAAGCAAGATTGTAGCTGAAAATATTATTGTGTTTAATTTTTTCTAAGCTGGGGTAAAACAATTCTTAATTAAAACATAAAATTTTTTAATTAAATTTGACCTTTATTGGATCATAAAAAAATGTTGCTATTCTTCTTCAATAATATCCTGCATCATCAAATGTGGGAAAGGCATTACTTGCTAATGCTTATGCTTGATAATCTTAAAAATAGCAGCTTATACAAACACAAAAATTTCTCTCCAATTGGGACTTCCCAGTTGGGCATGTCCTTAAGACATCACGAAGGATGCACGACAATGTTAAATCAACGATGAGAAATGTCGGACTGGTGGAACAAGACATTAACTAAGTTTTCGAACAGCTGTTGGATAAGTTGTTAGCGCGTTGGCTATAAAGCAATGATGCTGAGTTCGCTCCCTGTGCCTGGCACGACATCATCAATTTTTCTGATTTCCATTAGTGTAGTGTTCTGTTAGATGTTGTTGGACGGTTTAAGTTATAAAGACAAAGCACTGGTCAATAAGCAGTACTGGCAGCGACTGATACAGTTCTATGCGAATGTACATTACAGTGCCCTCCTTCGTCGGTACTGTTAGCCAAGTCGTCGGCAAAGTAAAACAAATAATAAAATCGCACATAGCTTAAACAAGTTAGTACATCTACTTACCACCAGAGGCACTACAGCAATGCTGTAAAATTAACATAATGCTTAACAGCATTAGTGTAAAACAATTAAGCTTTCTATCTCTATCTCATTTCACCACATGTTCTCTCTACTCTAGAGCTTTTCCTAAATTAATTAAGTGGTAGGCATTAAGTGCATGAGTGTCTTACTTCCACTTACAATGAAAGACAATGTCATTCACACAATACCAGTGCGATTACGTGGGCCACAATATTGCCTATTTTGCCTTCACCGATTATGTAGCGGACAATGTCATCTATATTGTCGTTAATGTTTACGTAAGCGAAAAAATTAATTTTTTTCTATTTATTATTTAATCGTATTTTAAACAAACTTAAGTTTTCACCTACACCGAAAAAACTGAAATACGATTTCCATTACCTAAACCGCAGATTTAATTAATTAAATGTTAGATTAAATTATTTGTGTTGTTGAAGTTTAACCTACGACGCAAATTGTATATTCAATCACTGAAACTCAAAATTTCAATCACATTTGTAAAATTCGTTAGAAAATTTGTTTTTGATCATATATGTAATTGATTCAATTACGAAAATAATTAAAAGTAGTTTTAATTTTTGATTAAAAGTGTTACTTGAAAGTTTTTTAGGAATAATTGTTTCCGTATACAACGAAAATTGTACATATATTCAATGATAAAAATTTTTAAATTTAAATTATTATTAGTTTGTAAAATTTAATTTTTGGTCACATTAGTAATTGATTCAATTAGGAAGTTAATTAAAAGTAGTTTGAGTTTTTGATAAAATGTTTAATTGAAAATTTTTGAGGAATACTTTTTTCTATGTACTTGTTTGCTTTATGTTGAGGACTGACTTAGCTGAGGCTGCTTAATTAAAACATTTTTGAAAGTTATTGCGCTTGCCACCTTGCAGCAGCTCCACCTAAGACATAGAAAACAAGAGGTCAACATATTCATTTGTTTGATTGAAGACTAAACGGACATGATGAGCGACGACGTCCATCATGTCTTCAAAAAATTTTATTCAAAGACAAAATGTAGGACATTGTCGCTCATTTTGTTCTCAAAAAGGTTATTTGGAGACAAATCGTAAGACAATGTTGTTTGACTTGTCCTCAGTACAGTGTGATTGTCCTCAACAATGTTAACAGAAGGTAAATCGTAAGACATTGTCGATCATCTTGTCTGTAACAGAGTGCGAATGAAGACAAAATGTAACACACTGTCGCCCATATTTTCCTTAAAAATGTTGGTTTGATAACAAAATGTAAGATATTGTCTTTCATCTTGCCCTCAACAACTTGACTGAAAATAAAACTTAAGACACTGTCGCCCATATTGTCCTCAGAAAAGGTAGTTTGAGAACAAAATGTAAATGTCGCCCATCTTGTCGTCAAGAATTTTATTGAAGAAAAAACGTAAGACGTTGTCGCTCATATTGCTCTTAGTTGAGTAGGATTGGGGACAAAATGTAAGACATTGTCACTCATCTACTTCTAAATAATTTTACTGAAATCAACACGCAAGACATTGGCGCTCATATCGTCCTCAACGAAGTTGGACTGGAGACAAAATGTAAGACATTGTCGTTCATCTTTTCCTCAACAATTTTACTGAAGAAATAAGGAAAGATATTGTCGCTCATATTGTTCTTCACAAAGTTGGATTGGGTACAAAATGTAAGACATTGTCATCCATGTTGTCCTTAACAATTTTACTAAAGACAAAACGTAAGGTGCTGTCGCTCATATTGTTCTTAACAAAGTTGGATTTAGGACAAAATGTAAGACATTGTAGCTCATCTTGTCCTTAAAAATTTTACTAAAGACAATACGTAAGGCGTTATCGCTCATCTTGTAGTCAAAAGTTTTTTTTTATAGAGGATACCATCCATGAATTGGTGCTTCAGACTGAAGTGAACGACGATTTTCGATTTAGATTGGTGACAAGCAAACCTAATCGACAGACGACAAGTCGTCATCGATGACAATGTCGTTAGTTTTGGCATTGGTTGACCACTCGTAGGCTACCATAGACCACACATTTCTAATTTCCAATCATAAAGTCTTTTCGTAGCATCCAATATGGCTTGATTTGGTAGCATTTTCTCAGAAAAACTTACCGATTGTGTTCACGAAACTCAGTTGCCGTAAAATACGAAAAAATTATTTTTCATCGATAACTTTTGATTTTAATGGCAGAAAAAGATTTTAATTGAAGGGGGAAGTCACCACTGCCACAGAAGTCTATTTTGAAGACATTCTGAAATTTCACTTTGCAGCGAGCTAAAAAATTTGTGCGAATCACTGATGTGTTTCAAGCTAAAATGAGACTAAAACTTGTTTTTCTGTGTTCGCAAAGACTCATTGACTTTCCCACGTCTAATTGTAGATTTCTTAGCTTTGGGTATTCAGGAGTCAGTGAAGAAGTTGTGATGTCTAGTCGCATTCTCTTTGGTAATGAATTTTCTACATTAGCAATCTGTTTTTGTTTGACTAGGTGATTTAAAATCTTACGAATCAACTAAGAAGCGGAACTGTTCTTTTTGGCTAGATATTAATAGAAGCTGTTAGCCAACGAATAAAAAATTTATGCATATGAAGATGATTGGTTATTAACTTAAATAAGTTTCTATGTGTTGAACATGCGATTTAATTGTTTTTGGAAAAAAATAAACACTTCACATAAAAGCCAACATTAACATAAACTATTAAATTATCTTAACCATAAATTTTCAAAAGCACATTAAAAAAATTCTACACGTTAGACCAAGCATTTGCTTAACAAATTATTGAACATCAAATACCCAGCGGCAAACATGAAAAATTATTAATAGTAATAAAGAGAACAAGTGTTTTTCTTTTATAATAAACTTTAGAGATTTGTTTGTTTAATAATGACACGTGTAGCACAAGAGCAAGTTAGATAATAAGAAACCATGTAAAATGTTAACAATGCAGCATAATAAAATTCAGTAAAGAAAAAAAAGAAAATATTTTAATACACAAAATATTCTAACATAAGCAGCTACTTCAGTAGCACTTAAGAAAAGAAAAGTATAAAAATTTAAAATTGCAAGTACGAGTACACACGTATGTAAGACGTCATGTTAAGACAACTAACGCAGCACGTATTTTATTAAAGATTCAATATGTACTTTTACTTAAAAGAAGTAATATAAGTTATTGATTTCTTGCTTTGGTGAAATTGTTCATTTTTTCCATGATTTTTAGAGTTTCTATAAACTTATTTAACACAAAATTTTAACATAGTTTTTCCAGCTTTTATTATGTGATTTTCATCACTGCTTTACTGCAATCTAACAAATGATGTTAAAATTTGACCTTTTAGAACAAAATACAAGCAAAAAAAATGTCAGTTGCAAATAGTAAGAAAAAGAGCAAAACTTCAAAAGAGAAAGGTGTTTAACGGTAGTTTTAATGGTTGTTTGCAAAAGAAGGTCTAAAACTTCTTTTCGCAAGTGGACACCATCAACAAAGATTAAGTCTTTTCGAACTAAAAAAATTAAAAAATAAGTAAATAAAAAATCAACGAAAAAGTAATCGTGTTAAAGATCTTGTTATAATTGCTTGCACTTTGCTAAACTGTTAGCAAAGCAGAGTCAAAATACAAAAATGCATGACAAGCAACAATTTCCTCATATAACCGGTAGAAAATAACATGAACAATAATTCTTAATTATTGTTTGGACAAGCACTGGCCGACTAGGAGACGGAAGCATTAATGGTTATAAAAACAATATAGACATAGTTTTTAAACTAGAGTATAAAGCCAGGAAATTATATAAAAAGAGTTTTTGCATATGCAAATAAAAATGAAATTTTGCAAATTCACAGAAAAAACTAAATTTAATTTTCAGTAAAGAAATTCAATGAATGAGTAAACATTTTGTCTAGAAATGGAACTACAAAAAAATTTGTAAATACTTACAAAAATGCATCAACAATTTCATTGAAAAAAAAATGTTTTTTCTGTACACAAATTGTCCAAATATTATAGAAATATTTGTTCAAAAATATTTACAAATTCTGAACAAAATAATTTACAGAATCAAGCAGAAATATCAAACAACATTTTTGACTGAATTTATAAAACATTTACTAGATTTTTGTAATATATCAAACAAATATTTTGTCTGAGTCAGTAAAAACGTTTGTTTTGAAAACAGAATAATAAGATCATCATCCACCAAGTACACAGAAAAAACTTAATTTCATTTTCTCTGAAGGAGTTCAATGAAATAGTAAATATTTCGTCTAGGAACGGACCTAAACACAAATTTGTAAATAAAGACAAAACTATCTCAATAATTTCATTGAAAGAATACGTGTTTTTCTCCAGTGAGCAAATTGTTTAAATCTATAAAACCATTTGTCTAAAAATAGTTACAAATTGTAACAAAAAACAATCTTCTAAATCAAACAAAAGGATTTACTGGATTTTCTGTAAAATAACAAACAATATTTTTGTCTGAATTTATAAAACAATTTATAACAAATATTAAACAAAATAGTTCACTTAATTAAACAAAAATATTAACTGGATTTTTTTTTTTATAACATTTTTGTCTTGATCATCATTATCAAGTCTGAATGTTTATCTAAAGACTCTATAAAAACTAATGAGAATTAACGCAATGACATTAACGAATTGATTCACTCAAAATTCTTCAGTAAACAAACTTGGTGCAATCATCATTCCTTTTGCTATCATTGTTGTTGTTGTTGTTATTTGTGTGTATGTCGTCATCGTGGTTATTTTTTCACGACACAGTTTTTCTTGTTGGGTTGTGGTGTTTGCATCCTAAGTAAGAGTCAAACAAACAATTCATTGATTATCTAAAGAACATTTACTGAAAATTAAATTTATTTTTAGACAAACTTTTGTTTGAAAATTTCTTGGTGATAGTTTTTTCTATGTATTTATGAAATTTCACTATGTTGAATATGTTCAACTCTATGTCTTTGTTAGAGGACTCTAAAAAAATTAAGGAAAATTAATATAACAAAGTTAACGAATTGATTCAATCAGAGATCTTCAGTAAACAAGCTGGTTACAATTTATATATGATACTAATTGTATGAATTCAAACATCGCATTCATTTAGCTATCAGTGTTGTTATATATGTATGTGTATGTCGTCATGGGGTTTCTTACGACAGAAAACTGGTTATTGTTTTAGTGGATTCGCCCTAAATAAAACTCAAACAAAAATTCTCTGATCCAGTAAAGAACGTTTACTAAAAATAAAATTTAATTTTAGACAAACTTTTGCTCAAAAATCTTTTGGTGCTGATATTTTCTGTGTTGAATCTACGCTGTTTTTATAGTGCTGTTGGCTGAATTAGTTAAGGCTTTGTCTGCAAATCTGATGAGGAAAATAAAGAGCCCGAGCTCGGTACTCTGATTGGTTGTCAACGTGGTAGGATTGGATCCTAATCGGCGGAAAATAATTAATAAAAATTGATGTAAAATAAAGCGGGTCGGTCTCAATATAAAAAAAAACAAAGTTGTGCCATTCAACCTCTAGAATAAAAGATATCTCAATGAAGTTTCTAAGACCGGAACAAAAATTGATTAATACGCTCCAAAATGCAGCACTCTTTGTTTTTTTATATAGCGCTGCCATTTAAAGTCCGATCTTATCGTTTAGCTTATCGTTGTGTATGAATTGAGTGTGGCTTAACTTTCGCCTCAGGTGACATTTGAATCCGACATTAAATTTGGGATTCTTCCCTCTTAATGTCAAACTTTTTGCACGTGGCAAAAAAGCCGTTCGAAAACTTTATATGTCGTGCAAAAAGTTGCACATTAGCAAGGCAGGATCCGAAGTGACATAATTAGTGCCCAGAACTTGATGTCGGGTTCAAAAGTCATCAAAGGTAAAAATGAAGCTATATTCAAGTCATGAACAATAATATGCGATATAATGAAATCGGACTTTAAAAGGCGGCGCAATATATAAAATATTAAAAGTGCTGTTCTTTGGTGCGTGGCTAAAGACTGTTTTACAGTTCTAGAAACGTCACTAACTTATCTTTTATTCTATGGGGTGACTGGTGCAAATTTGTCTGTTTGTATTTGGATCTACCTAGTCTAAAGTAATTTGTATGTGAAAAAGAAAGACGAGGCGTAATTTTAGAGCCTGGCATAAAAGTGGCTACATTGAAAGCCAGATATACAAAGCTTTAGAAGGCTTTCTTGTCACGCGTAAAAAATTGGACATTAGGAGGGAAGGATCCGAAATGGCATAAGTGAAGCACAAAATTTGATGCCGGATTAAGAAGCCAGCTAGTCAAGCTATAAGGAACGACATGCGATATGATGAGATCGGACTTTAAAGGCGCAATTAAAAAAAAGCTAAAAGTGCTGTGTAATTTGTTTTAACTGTTTTGGAAATGTCATTGACATGTCTTTCATTCTAGAGTTGTCTGGTGGAACTTTTTTAACCCCTCTTAATGTAGAGTTTGAGTTAACATTTACAAAATGGTGTAATGAATTAATTTCATATGTATAATAAAATTCTTAGTTTTTTGAATTAAAGGTTTTCACGAAATCAATTAACCGTTTTGTATGAAATTTTATGAAACATTCTTCGTTATAATAATGAAATCTTAAGCTAGCTCGTTATAAATGACAAAGTTCATTGATCCAATGAATAAATTCATAGCTGACACAAAGATTTTCCTTTCAGTGTCTATCGAATAAACCAACCACACCACACCACACTCTGACAATATATTTCTTTAACTTTCAACAAAAGCTTGAATTTAAAATAAGAATTTCATTTAATATTTTATTATGTTATTTTTTTCTTACAAAACTCTTATTATAAATTTTCTTGTGTGACCTAATTTATCTCATTTGTATGTAAATTTTCTCGTTTACAATATTCCAGCAATTACAATTATACAATTAACAAACTTTTAATTTAATGAGTTGGACATTAAACTTAAATTAAAAATGTTGGTAGTTGGTTGATAAGAGTGTGATTTTGCAAACCGTTATTGATCATAAAAGTCAGTTACTGATCGCCTTATTCACATGCAATTATTTACATGATTTTAGCTTATACAGCTAGTTTTAGGAGTGTGTTCAGCACAATACTCGTACTTAAATTTTATCGGTTTCTGTTAACATTTCTTTTTTTTTCAAGAATACATTAATTTAGTTTTATATGGAGTACAAATTAACGACTTGTGGGTTACCAACTAGCAGTGTCTATTGCTGTGCATTAGAAATTTACGATCTGTTTGTGCTTTTAAATTTGTATTTATCTGCAGGCAAATATTTAGATTTATGCATTTTGAATTGAATTAACAAAACCTGGAGATATATAAAAATTTGTAAAATTTAATATGCTTAAACACTGAAAGGAAAACCTTCATATATATAATGACTTTTTACGTTACAGCAATGATTTTGTCATTGTTTTTCAAGCAACGTAACATTTTATTCCTGGGGCTGGATTCCGCAGTGATGAATTTTTTACCAGTGAACACTTAAAAACAAAAAATTCACCGCACTTTTTTCGGTGAACAAATTTAGGCTTTAGTGTTCACTATAACTGTCAAAATAGTACATTCTCACGCTTGCGGGTGCACCAATCAAAAGTGAACACTGAACTTGGTGAACACATCAAAATTCATCGTTGCGGAATCTGGCCCCTGGTATGAAAATTTTTTATTAGTAAAAAAATATCATAATTAAAATGAAACTTTTACGTTCACATATGTGTATAACCAAGTGCCATCAGGCGGCTCTTTATGTTTATATAATCTTTTCATTTTATTCAATACTTGAATTTACTCCCTGTAGGTGAGTGGTAGCGATGCTAGCCTGTCAGTCCAGACGTCGTGGGTTCGATCCCAGCCATAGCCTCTGGGTATTTTCCGCAGACAAACTAATCACTTCGCGGGTTATGCTTGCTAAAAAAAACTTATTTTTATTTTACTTCCTATAAATAAATTTGTAAATATTAGTCTTGAACTCTTGATCCCATGTTTGTAAGCCAACACCTTTACTGTTTCAGCATTGTCACCATTTAAAATCAATAGCACAAAATTAATTTATATGTGCCTGAAATGACTTTGTGAATAGGTGGAAAAGTATTGAGAGGGAAGTACTATTTCCACTAAAAGTAAAAAGAAATTTACTCTACCGGAGAATGAAAACATTTTGTGTAGAAAAAGAAATTTATACGATAACAAAAAGTTAATTTCTGATATTTGGTATTTGAACTCGAACCATATACTTATTTTTGATTTCTCATTTTCCGAATGAAAAAAGTTTTATAATATTAATGACAACACAAAATCTATAAAATATGAATGAAAAAAGTTTCATACCGTTTATGTAATTTTTCATTGCCATTAATAACATTTTTCGTTGTATTAACGTAAGGGGTCAACGTAATGTTTTCATTCGCATTACGAACCGTTTTCCTTTCAGTGAAGTAAATGTTTTTCAAAATTTCTTTTTATTTAAATACACTGTACAACACAAAAAGAAAATTGGATAATTCTAAGGACTGATTCTGGTAGTAGCTACCAAAAAAATATATACTTGTATGGTTTTTTTGAAAGTCTACATCTGAGGTTCATTGTAGGAGGAGCTAAATTTCCTTACTTTTGCAGATAGAAAAGCTTGTCAGCCTTGTGTTTAATGTATAAAATGTGTTCAACACCTTTATGTAAAATACCATGATGAATATTTTTGTGAAACACTTTAACGCTCAACTCTTCGCTGTGTGGGTCTTTTTATCCCTTTCTGAAGAAAGAAGAAAAAATTTCCTTTCAGCGGCAGTATAGCGGGCTGAAATGCTTTGCAAATATATTTCTGGTGGTGTTTTGTATAAAAAAGGTATTTACGTCTTTCACCATAAACATGAGGCTTACAAGATTTTTTATGCCAAGTACTAATTGTGAATAAGTATTAAATAAATCCTTAAACACATTTTAAGTTTTTAAATGCTTTCTGGCGTTCAAGTTGATGCTGGAGCTTGGTTAAGGCATCCAAGCTCCAGACTCAAGAAGACCTGAAGTGTTATTTTATGGGAAATATATTTGTAGGATATTTTAGCCCGCTACATTGTCACTGAAGGGGAGTTTTTTTTCCTTTTTTAAGAAAGGAGCAAACAACGAAGAGTTAAAGGATTAAAGTGCTCTACAAAAGTATTGGTCGTGGTGTTTTACATAAATGTGCTGAACTCATATTATGTTTTAAATGTAAGAATTATAACGTTTCCTATGCCTATTCTCTATAACAATGTGCGAAAAGGGGTGAACTTTAACTCCCTCTAAAATGAGTCCCATATGTAAACTTTAAAACCACCGATACGCGTATATATTTTTTTTCGTGGCCTCCGCCAGAATCAATCGTTAGAATCATGTTATATTTTGTGTTGTACAGTGCTATTTTTTAGTAAATAAATCCTGTGACTTTAAAAAGATATCGCAGAGCTACGGCATAAGCAGTTTTATGGCTCTCTTAAAAATCTAGTAAAAAAACCACATAACTGATCTCGTCGGAACTACTACGATATACGAGAACAATGTGCCATCGTATATAATATACCACTATAACAGTAGAGATCTTTAAAACTTTGTAGCAAGTTTCTAAAACATCCCTCTCCGTAATTTTGAGCTTCAGAGCTGTTATTTAGCTAAGTGCCGAAAATGTTTAAACACTAGATGACAAAGAAAAGCTAAAATTGATGTCTTGTTTCTATTCTCAAGAGATTAAGGGCTCTTTCTACTTAGCGGATTTAGAATTCAGCGTTGAAAGCTTTTGATCGATTTTTAAAGATGATATGTTGAACAATATTTTATATTACTAATTCTTCCTTTGCTAGGCCAAGTTATTTACTCTAAGACTGCCCAAGTACTCAAGAAACACAAAGTAATTTGTTATAAATCTGGATTATAAATTTATTTATTTTTGTCAAAATTGTAAATTTTCTAAATTGTCAATATATTTTTTTATACATTTGCAGCTGACAATAAAGAAATGATATTTTCAATTCTTTTTCGAACACAGAAATATTAACCGTAACTGAAGTTTAAACTTTAAATTGTAGATGTCACAAAAGTTTTCTCAATATTACTCAATGTGCCCTGATGTACTGAGAAAAAAATTGCAATCAAAAACTATTTTACAATTTTTACAATTCATATATTCCGATACTTTATTCTATATAAATTGTGTTCAAATGATTTTTCCGCAATGCAATAAATAACAACATAATTTTTATATTTATGTATTTGTTAAAACAAATCTCTACGCTAAAGTCCATTTCAATTGATTTAAAAGTGGTACATGGTTTGATGTTCAACTGTCATGTTTTTTAACAACACATCACAACACAACGACAACTTAGTCATTTGTGGCAATTTTCACATCAGAATCGTTGATACTTTATGGCTATTTCTTCTTATTGGTTGGGTTTCCACAAATATAAATTGCATACAAAATTAACTTAAGAAAAATTTGAAATTGAATTTACTTTAAACTTAAAATTTGAGTGCAGAAAAAAAAACAATCGCAGCCAACAATGTGTGATTGATTGTCGTAGTGGCAATTTCCAATGACAAACATACAAAGATTTTTTTTTGAAATTGCTAAATTCTTAAAGTTTTATACATTTTTAAAATAAGAGAAAAAATAATACTTCAAAATTGAAAGACAACAATGTGATGTGACATGACAAGTAGCTACCATTTCAATTACAATTGAAATTGAAAGAGACCCAAAAAAAAACTTAACATTTCTTCAAGGTTTTTTCTTAAGAATTTTAGGTTGAACATAAAGTTTAATGAAAAATTTAAAAATTTTTTGGCAAATAAGTTTTGAAATTATTTACTAATGAAATGTTTGCTATTACTATTACTTTTGTTTGTATTACTGGTACTCGTAGTTATTGAGTCAGGCTTGGGTAATTAATTAAAATTAATTATTTGAACTGTAATTTTGCAGTTGTTAAATATTTACTTCCCCTAGAAAGAAGATAGCATGTCGCAAGACAAGTCACGTGACTAGCTCTCAAGGACTCTCAAGGACCGGTTCGAGAACTTCATATGATAGGGGCAATATAACATTTACATGGCGTTGTTATTAGAGGGAGTTAATTTACTTAATTAAGGTACTCAGCAATAGGTTCCAGATCAAAACTTAAGATACTTGTTCTGATCTGTGGTGGTGGCTTTCTGTTAAGTCAAATTCTTGTACTTTAAACAAATATTTTTCACAGTATTTTGGAATGAAGTTCCTTATAGCACGTTGGTCATATGGTGGTAGGAAAACAAAATTATTTTAAATGAATAAAATATGAGTAACGAATACTGGTAAAAAAATACGTGTAACGACAATTAAAACGAAGTCAACAGGCCGGCGCGAAAACTCCTTAAAAACTCAATGTTTTCGTTTTAGTATTTTCGCGATTTTCCGTGTTGTCGTTATTTTCCGGAGAAGTTCTGAAGTTTTGAGTAGATTTTTGTCCCAGTTTTTTGAAGTCTGGGGAACTTCTGGGCCTTTGCGGAGATTTTTGTAGTAGTTTTTGGAAATCTACTTTGTTATTTTCACTGTTTGCCGTGCTACCGTTGTTTTTAGAGGAAATTCTGGGATTTTCGAGTGGTTTTGTCCTAGTTTATGGGAGTTCGGGGTACATCTGGGACTTTGAGTCGATTTTTGTCCTAGCCTAGGGAATCCGTGGAACTTCTAAGATTTTTGCGGGACTTCAATGGTGTGTGCCCTTGCTAAATGTAGCTGTCTCGGCTAAATTCTTGAGAAGTATTGCCTAAATACCGCTTAAGTATCGTCTAAGTATCTTCCAGGCGATAACTATTTTTTGCTGGCGAATTATCTCTTTTTTCCATTGAGAGTTTGAAATTACTACCACCGTTTACTTGGTGTCATCAAGATAGGTGAAATTTTTGTTTTTAAATTATAACTATTATTTTTCGTGGGGGTCATAGCGCCGGGTCGGCTGACGAGCCAGAGTGTGTCGCAGGGCGAACTTGGTCGGCCGAAGGTTGCCACCCGACGGTGGCCGAAAGTAGCCGCTCGTTGGCATAGCGCATCCCGTAGACACGCAGTGGTTCTAATTGGAAAAAAGGATAATAGCTCTCTATCTTTGAAGCATGCGATCCGATTACTCACTGGAAAAACCAAAATCGGAATGGAATGAAACCAAAAGCAAATGAAAGTTGACGTTTTCCATAACAAACCCCTTAAGGCTTTCTCTAGTTTTGTGCTAGATTTTTTTTACACGCATTTGAAGTTGGTGATTCTGGAAGGCCGTCTAACATGAAAAAATCATAAAAAATTTTATAAAATAATGTTTATTTATTTTTATTATCCTGGAAAGTTGTGGTGTCTTACTGTTTTTGGGGTCGAAGAATCCATTTTTGATATTTATTTTTACATAAAACTCATGCTAGATGGCGCTGTCATAAAAATTTTGCTATTTCTTGTAGATTGGCTTAGAAAAAACGGTGTTTTTAATTTTTTTTTAGACTAAAAATCAATTTTTGATGTTGGCTTCATTGTAAAACATATTCCTAATGATATTACGAAGTACATTTTATTATTATCTGTACGTTAGTATGAATCGTATGAATTTTTAAATGCATGAATCCAACAATAGTTGGTTTTAATTTATAAAGTGTGAGATTTGTTTAGCTGAATCTAGTCATATTAGTCATAAATTTTGTGAAGAATAAAATTCTTTTCACATCGTAAATCTCTAAAAGTACAAGTACTTAAAATTTAACGGTAATTTATCTAAGTAATAAATATTTCTTTAAAGCATTTCCCATTTTTAATCACTTGTATGTGAGAAATTCCTTTAATGAATTCTCTCGCTCTCTATACTTTTATAATTTTCCGTCAGCATCATTAAGTCCATGTCCATACGAGTCAACTTTTGCTTCTGCAACTTTCTTAGGTTTTCTTTTGAAGTTGCATTCGTGTCCATATAATGAAATTCTTGTTCCGCAGCTTTTGTTTCTCTTACATAGAA
This sequence comes from Panzeria rudis, assembly GCA_956483635.1. Taxonomy (NCBI): domain Eukaryota; kingdom Metazoa; phylum Arthropoda; class Insecta; order Diptera; family Tachinidae; genus Panzeria; species Panzeria rudis. The sequence goes on from OY101447.1 coordinate 164,466,459, forward strand.
TTTGTTGTTGCATAATATTACGAAGAGGAGAACAAAAGAGGGTTCCATGTACATCAAGCAGTGTAACCCTTCCCAATCGTCTCACTTCTCTCTCCCATAAACTCAAAAGTTGTGCAGCAAAACTTGACTCGTATGGACATAGACTTACAGAAAAATTTAGTTTTTTCTAGCAATCTCTTCCTGCATTTATTTATTGTATTTATTCATTATTTTAGACAAATTGTAAGAAAATGTTGTACAACAACGTTTTCTTTTTCTTAAATAAAAGGTGTTATCTTTTCCTTTATCCAAAAAAAAAATAAAAAATAAAGCAACATCAGCATTAAAAATAACAAAATGATGTAATTTATTTAGCAATTTTCTGTGGCCAAGCTGCAGTGTAAGATGATGGGTCCATGTGTTTAGCCCACATGTCGGTATGAATGGTTTCCTTTTTTTCTCTTCTTCATCTCCCAACAATGGGCAATAAATGTACTGTTTTGTTTTGCTGGTTACCAAAAAAAAAAAAAAAACTATAAGTAAAAAAAGGTTTTTCCAGCTTTCCACAGCTTTGTCGGCTTTAAATTGTTTTTTGTAATCTTCTGTTTAATGTTTGCACATGAGTGTATAAGCGTATGTTGCAAAAAACATTGTTGTAAAATGAATAATCTTTTGTTATTATTGTTGCTGAGGCACTTGCTCGTACGTAGAAACATACGCACTTTATGCCACATACAAACATTGATTACTAAAATATGTTTGAACATAATTTGTTTTTCATATAACTTTTTTTTTGCACGTAAGTGTAATTTTTTCTAAGCAGTTATTCCGTCGCCCTGTTTGAATTTCAAGTTAGTGTTGTTAAACATTCTTCACAATAGTAGAAAAACGTACGATAAAATTCTTACAGTGTATAAAGCAATGATATATTCAAGCGTTTGTGTAAATCTCATTAAGAAAGTTTTCTTTTATTTCTCTTCTATTTGCTTTGTTGCAACTTTTTTTTAATGCGTCAAAACAACGGTTCTTTTGGTCAGCCTAATGGTTGCAGCATTAGCATAGGAGTTTGCGCATGGTCATCATGCATATAAACATGGTTGATAGCAAATGTTTAAGAAAAAAGTAATAACAATTTGTTAAAGTACTTGTACTTAAAGGTCATTTGTAATACAAAATATCAACACATACAATAAAATATTGGCAAATAGATAAACAGGCAAATGGACAGATAAACTTTTAAATGCTAGAAAGAATTTTTGTGCATGTTTGCAAAATGTTTTATGAATTTTTAAAAGTTGTAGAAATTTTTTCTTAAATCAAAAAGAGAAATTTATCCGCTAGAACATTTTATATAATAAAAAAATATACATAAGACAATTGAGTTTAGTGCTAAGCTATTGTACGTTTTGCATATATCACATAATACAACTATTGTTCAATATACAACAATTTGTATCGTCTATCTTGTATCATATATCATTTTTGTTTATTTGTTTGTTAATACCTACTGTAACTCTGCAGCTCTCCATCGTCTAATTACGACAAATTAATACCACAATGTGACAAGACAGGTCCCTCGGCTATTGGTCGGCTAAATACTGTCACTTAAAAAGTGCAATATGTCGAGATAAATACATCAGCTCTCGGCCGTCAAACTGCGACTACGATCCGACAAAATCAATGCTTCGCCTTGTGATCGGCCATACAGAGAAAACTGAATTTCATTTTGAGTAAAGAAATTCATTGCATTATCAAATATTTTGTATAGAAATGGAACTAAAAAATTTGTAAATACAGACAAAGGATGTCTCAACAATTTCAGTGAAAAAACTCTTTTTTTCAATAAACAAATTATCCGAATCTATAAAACAATTTGTCTAAAAATATTTACAAATTCTAAACAAAATAATTTACCGAATTAAACAAGATTTTTACTGAATTTTCTGTAATATATCAAGCAATATTTTGGATGAATTTATAAAAAAAAATATTTGTCTAAAAATATTCACAAATTCTAAACAAAATAGTTTACTGAGTCAGTAAAACCTTTTTTTTATATTTTTAAGATTTAAATAATAACATCATCATCCTTAAACATTTATAAAATTTTACTTTGTTAAATATGTTCAACTCTGTATGTTTATCTAAAGCAGGAGTAGGAGATGTGTAGCCATTAGCCACGACGTTTGCTGACTACTTTTCAGATATTTTTACACTTTACATGTACGCAGCCAACAATTTACATGTACACAACACAAACAATCAAAATAAGTAACAACAAGAGCACATCAGTGATTTATAACTCTCAACAATGCAATTAAACACCAACACACTAAAGCAGCAAAGTTTTTCTCTTTTATTCAGTTTTCTCTTTGCCTGGCTCTGATCTAAAGACTAAAAAATTAATGAGAATTAACGCAACGACATTAACGAATTGATTCACTCAGATAGCTTCAGTAAACAAACTTATTGCAATCGCATTCCTTTTTCTATTATTATCGTTGTTTTTATTTATGTGTATGTCGACATTGTGGGTGCTTTTTCACGACACAGAAAACTGTTTTAAAAGGCAAACAAAGCATTCACTGATTTAGTAAAGAACATTTACTGAAAATAAAATTATATTTTAGGCAAACTTTTGGTTGAAAGTTTTATTGGTGATAATTTTTTCTGTGAATATATTTTCTTTTAGAAAAGAAAACACCATTACATAAAACTATGTACGTTTGTTTCAATTTATTTATGTACTTGGTACATATGTCAACTGCTGCATGCGTTCAATTAACGTTTTATCAAATGAATTATATAAAAAAATTTCACTTAAATAAATATCAGTAAATCAGTAACCCGAACAAAATACTTTTTAAATGAAAATGTAACATTTTGGGAATAAGATTTGCTTCAGCCTGGCAGGTTTGGCATTTATATCGCATTCGAAAGATAACATTTTTGCAGGTTTTTTTCAATATTATTCGTTATTCTACTTGCTACAGAGAGACCTCAATGTTGTCTCCACAATTTTTAACCGCCTTAAATTTACTTTTAGGCGCCCATAATGATGATGGTGATTAGATAAAGAAACATTTATAGAAATAAAATGAAGGAAAAACCAACAGTTAGGCAAACAGATAGACTGACATTACAGAAACATTCGCATTAATACACACAGTCGTAAAAATCCATATTAGTTTGTTTAAACACACAAATAAACTGGTAATTTGGCCAAAATGTAAAAAAAGAAAGAAAAAATAGGCCAAAAAAATAAATTTATAAAGATAACTAAATGTTAAAAAATGAAAATGGAAAAAAATAAACTAAAGACTGTAACAAGTAGACAAAGATCTTTAGCCGCTTAATGTATGATTAAGAAACAAAAACAGAACAAAAAACACATCAAAACAGAATAATGAAGGAAAATAAAAACTTAATCTAATATTTCTATACGTATTTATACAGATGAGGATCGTATCGCAAAAATGTATTTCAATATTTTTTATGTGTTGAAATTAGAGACCAGACCAGACCCAAATCCAAATCCAAAGCTCTGCTCAAACAGTAGTTTCCTTAGGAAAGACGCTGCTGCGTATGTGAATGACTGGCTTTGTATGCGAATGTCTGGATTATTTAAGTTTTAATGAAAATTTTTGCATCTCGCGTGCTTATACAAGTTTTTATTTTCCTTTTAATTCCTTTTTTATGTTTATTATGTATTTTTTTCCCTCTTACTCTCCCTCTCTTTTAATTAAACCAAGTTTTTTACAATTTTGTGACAAGTGACTAATGTCGTATAGTCTGTTTTTGTCGCCACCGTGGCAAGCAAGTGAAATTAGAGCAAAAGTGTTGCACTTATGTTTCATACAAGTATGTAAAGTTGAAATCCGGCAACAACAGTAGCCAAAGTATAACATGCAATATTAACCAGTTCGTATATGTTGTTGCATGGCACGATGATTATTATTGTGTGTATGACTGGTATCGGTGCCATGATGTATTAAATGTTGCACGTATAAAATTCAAATGTAAAGCAAAACATATATAAAAAATAAAAAACGTGAAAAAAAGAAAGAAAGTGTCAATGGAAGTCAATTATTCAAATTAAAAAAGAAACTGAAAGTTGCTTTGTCAGACATATCAAAAGATCATTTATTTGTTTTTTTTTCCTCATTTTACTTTCGCAATTTTTAATTAGGATTTACGATTTGTGTTTGAATAAGAAATAAAAATAGATAATTAAAGAAAATAAAAGTTTTTCTTCCTACATTCAGAAGTTCAAAAGAAAATTTCTTGGTACGAGTAATTTATTTTAAGATGCGGTATGATGAAAAATTCTTTTGTGTCTAAAAGCTTATCAAAAACTATACTGAAAGCATTTGTCATACTGCACGTTGCGGCAAGAAGAAGCCAACCAAACTTCCTTTGAGGTCGATATGTCAAAATGGCTCTGGGCCCATAAGAGGAGTAGCAGAGGCACTATTCTCTTTAAAATTATGTACAGAACGTTCATCAAAACCCAGCGGTTTAATTGATGCAACAAAACAAATACTTTTGCTTATATGTGTACAGTGATGAATCGGTGTCCTGTATTTTTTGAGACAGAAAAGCTTTTCTGTTTCAACCTGATTACACCGTACAACACAAAGAAAAAAATAGCACGACTGTAAGGACTGATTAATTTTATTTTTAATTAACTTCAAAAAAGAAGGACGTTATCAATTCGTGTATATTTTTTTATGTTTCTACACGCATAACTCTGTCATTTGTGAACGGATTTTTAAAATTATTTTTTTGATTGAAAGCGTTTCGAAAATCGAAAGGGATATTTGCTCCCCCAATGCATAACTCTTTCATCTGTAAACCGATTTGTCAACCGATTTTTAAATTTCTTTTTTGCTTGCATTTTTTTCGAAAATCGGTGGGGAAATTTGCTAAGCATAGCCAACACTCCATGTGACTTAACGCAAAATTGTGTCCGTTTTGTAATCTGTTCCATAAAAACTTTGCAGTGAAACCGGGTTTTTTTTTGCAGAACTATTAAATTTTCATATAAAAAATTGAAAAATTTTTTATTTTTATGTGGAAAATATTTTGATACCGAAAAATTATTCTATCACATTCTGTGATAACACTGTACAACAAACTTTCAAAATAACAAGGTTCTAATAACTGTTTCTGATAGAGCGTAAAAAAATATACATAAACGTTTATTGGTGTTTTGAAAATTTACATCTGGTAGTTATTTTAGGGGGAGATAGGGAACTTTACCTCCTTTTGCACATAGTTATAGAGACTCAGAATCTTGTAAGTTTTATATATGACACCACGAGAATCATTTTTGTGCAACATTTTAACCCTCTATCGACTCGTTTTATGGGTATTTTTGTCCCTTTCTTAAAACAGCAGCAAAAACCCACCTTCAGCAGCGATATAGTGAGCTAGAATGACCGACAAAAATATTAGTAACATAAGAATATCAGATCCTAAATGGGCATTCGAAATGAAAAATGATAAAAGCTTTTTTTTGCGGTTATATTTATATATTGTATCTTCAATAAAATTGAGCTAACAATAACTAATCAAATCTTAACTCTAAAATTTTAATTTTTAAGTCCAGCAATGCCAGACAAAAATAAAATTTGTTTCAGCGGTTGGTTCTTTGGTTGTCTTACATCTCTCCTGTTCGGCTGAAAGCAAGAGGCACCCTCCTTCTCAACCGAGTGTGGTGTCTAAAGTTAATGATGTTTCGGGCAAGGGGACTTGGGTACAACTCAAGTTTTAACCAACCAAGTCTTAACCAATGGCACATTTAAATCTTTTGAAGTCGCTTGTTTCTGACATACCATGGGGTTTCTGTAATTATACGGAGTATTTTATTTTTGCGCCTTTATATTTTCTCTACATTTGATGCCGAGGCAGTGCCCCATAACTGGATACCGTAGGACCATATTGGTTTTAGAATGGAGTTATATAGAAGAAGTTTACAGTCCAGGCTTGGTGTAGGGCTACTTCCAATGCGACAATTTATTTGAGCCGCTTTTAATTTAATTTGGGTCACCTTTGCATTTATGTGGAACTTCCATGGACGACAATCAAGATGAACACCAAGATATTTTACTTCAGTGTTTTGTGGTTTTGTTTTGTTTTAGTATATGTATTAAACTTTCGTGCCATACTTTATCAAATGCTCGAGAAACATCGATGAAGACCGCAGAACAATATTGCTCTTTCGTGCTATGCTGTCTCGTAGAACCGAATTGGTGGTCTGGAATGCATCTAGTACCATTCATTATGGGTGTTAGCTTACTCATAAGTAGCTTTCAAATAGTTTTGGCATATTAGGCAATAGGCTTATAGGCCTATATGACTCCACCTTCGTATAATCTTTGCGTGGCTAAGGTATCATGGTAAACACCGAAACCTTCCACTCTTCGCGATAGGATTTGAGGCGCAAAATACCGTTATCTTTTTTGCTGTATATGTCAGTGTTTAATCTCACAAATATTGAACCTGAAGGTAACATCTAGTATAGCGAGGACTAGTAGCAACTCAACTATAGTATCAAACGTATTTGTAGTAAATACTTTCTGCAAGTGATTTACAAATATCGTAAATTTTTCAGCATCAGTTCTTGCCCAGTCTCCATTCGAACCTCGTAATGGAGGGCTATATATCAGTGGTCTTTTGAGGCCTCTGGCTGCCCTCCATAGCGAATAGTCTGTTTGAGGCGTTGCGTCGAGCCCATTTAGATTTTTTTGAAGAGAAGCGGTTTTTGATATTCTACTAGAGTTTTAAACTGTTTAATATATCCCTTCAACCTAGATTTTAGCTGAGGGGATCTGTAGCGTTGCCATTCTCTACAAATTCTTCTTTTTTCAGATAAAAGCCGTTCTATATCTGCTAAATAGATTTTATTATATCCCACCTGAAGATTTGTAAAAGTAGTATTTGGAGCAGCTTGCCTAAGGTTTGCCTCAAACATTCTAATAGAGTCATCGATGTCAGCAGGCGTTTTTAATGGAGTACTTTCTGTGCAATGAGCACTCAAATATTTTTGGTATTTCAACCAATTAATACGTGTGGCAGTGATGGAAAATTCAGTACTATTGTACTATTTTCAAGAGTACTGAAAAATACCAAAATTATAGTAAAGTCAAATACTTTTACATAAATTACTTAAATTTTCTTCTGGGTTATTAATTTTCAACCAATTCTATTGAAAAACATATTGCAAAAACTCTTGATTTCTTTATTTGTAAGCTAAAATTGTATTTGCTTTAATTCCATAAATTTTTTAAGTATATGTTCGCATTTATTAAAAATAATATAAAAATAGGCTTTTGCATCATAACTAACTTTATTTGGTGAATAAAAACCAAGTTAAATCACACTAGCAGCCCATAGCAAAAATAGTGATTACTTCTTTTTCGGCAAATATGTGAACGTACCTTAACAGCTTTTTGAGCGAAAAATTTTATAACGAAATGCTAAAAATATTTCTAGGCAAAGCTTATGTGGAATATAAGTATACTTTTGACGCTAAGAGTGTTAGTTTGCGATAAAACTCCTTAGTTTCTACGATGCACTTGTATAAAAACTGTTTAAATTTAATGATGTATCTTTTTTTTTGCTAACTCTTCCTTTGTCTATTTGTTTCTTTGAAATTTTAGACCGAAAAGCCATCATTTAAACAAGTTTAATATGTTTTTGTAAACATGTAAAGTATTTCAGACGAAAATAATTCCATTGCCACTTTATTGTTAACAATGTTGTTGTACATTGACAAGTCCTTCAGATGCTTAATGCAATCAATGGAATTTGCATTGTTTACACCTCAGAGACAAGAAACAACTTAAACAAAAATTCAAAATCAAGTGATTTTTTTCAACACATTTTATGTGTTAAAAATAAAACTCATTGTGTTGTTTGCACTATTTTTTTTTTGGTTTTGGAGCACAACAAAGAAAAATATGCACTAAAATGACGTGGCTTAAATGCCTGCTGGGCATTCACAAACCAACAAGAAAATTCCAAGCCAAAACAAATACAATTGTTCGGAAATATTTTAGCAAAGACTATTTTATCAAAATGCGAAAAAAGGAAAAAACTTATAAAAATAAAATGCTATTTTTCTGCATTTTATTTCTCTTTTGTTATATTGTGCTTAATTTAATTTTTCGCATTTTATTATATTGTTTTATTTTATTTTAAATTAAATGAATGAAAATAAAGCAAAAAAATTGGTAAAATTTAGTTTTAGTAGATGCTTTGTATTATTTTTAGGATTTAATAGAGAAAAACAGTATTAAGTGAAAGGTGTAAGAAACTCAGAAAGTATAATTCGATAAAATTTATTTAACCTGGAAAGTGTTTTTTAGGTAAATAAACTTATTTCATATCCATTTTTTGTATAGGACCTGATGTGGTCATGACTAATGTGGTCGCAATTTTTAGCTTTATGTTTTAGAATTATGTTTTTTAATTTTCGTCGTCGAGACGACGAAACTATCAGAACTTTTAGATGTGTGTTTCTAGTGCTACATTCTTTGTTGTTGGAGTAGTTAGATTCTAGTTTTTAAGTCTACAATGAAATAAATGAAGCAAAGTAAGAATTTAAGTCGTACCGGAGGGTTCCGTTCGAATACCATATATGTACACTCTAAAACATTACTTCAAATTTACGATCATATATTGTCTAAATTTGTCTTGAAAATTTCTCCTTGTCGAAAACTACATCGAATCGAAATAATAATCGAAAATAATTACAAAATCGATGTCATTGATGCCAACTTTGGCTTATATTACGATATAACAAGAAACGATATGACATACTGTATTCTCATATCGTAAGTTTTTTATGATATGACAACACTAAGATAACCATACACGGCATTGTCATATCGCAGCGTTATCATATCGTAAAAAACTTACGATATGACAATACAGTATGTCATAACGTTTTTTGTTATATCGTAAAAAAGAGTCAACGTTAGCAGCAATGCCTTCCCGTGACGAGTTATGGTTGAAATTTCATTCAATTACACTTCTACGGCAGGCATGATGAGCCAGCAGTCGAAAAATGAACATTTTTCTTCTAAAAAGTTGTTATCTGCAAAGTTTCCAACAGCTTTTGCCTTATCGACTTTTATCTAAATCGTATATTTAACAAAATAAACAGCAAAATATCAAAAAAGCCCATAACTATTAAAATAACAAAAAAGCCCTAAAATTTACAAACTTTTTCGTTCCCTAGAAATGGAAGTTGTTTCTTTAGGTAGTTGAGCCGCTGAATGCGTATCTGCACTACAAAATTCTTTATCAGTTCTAGTTTTCGAGATATACCGTTATTCAAATAAATTCAGTAAAGTGTGACTTTAGCTCACTTTTTCGTTTTTGCCCTTTTCGTTTAATTTTGGTTTTTTAATTTTAAGTTTTTTTTTGATTTAGCGATTTTGTTTTGGTTTTGGCGCTTTTTTTCATTTTGGTGATTTTTTTAGCTTTACGATTTTTTGTTTTGCCGTTTTTTATTTTTATCGTTTTTTTCGCTTGACAATATTTTTAGCTTCAACGATTTATTTTAGTTCTTGCGCTATTTTCTGTTTTGGGTACTTTTTTCGGTTTTTGGCGATTTTTTTAATTCTAGTGAATTTTTTTTTTGTTTTGATACTTTTTCGCTTTGGTGACTATTTCGGCTTTTGCTGATTTTTTAGCTTTTGAGCTTTTTTCCCTTGGGTGATTTGTTTCCATTTTTGGCGATTTTTTCGTTTTTGACGATATTTTTATTTTTAGCGATATTTCTTGGTTTTAGCGTTTTTTTCATTCTGACGATCTTTTTTTTTTTGGTTTTTGGCTTTTTTTAGTTTTTTGGCGATCTTTGTAGTTTTCGTGATTTTTTTTTGTTTTAGCGTTTTTTTAATTTTGGTGCATTCTTCCGTTAAGCTAATAAAGAACTCTGATGAGATTAGCGGGAGCTATCGAAACGTCAGTTCAAGCGTCCGCGCAGTCAAATTTTTATTTGTCTATATGCTTCACATTTATCTCTAAATAAAAATATAATTTAATTGAAAAATTAAATTAAAACCGAACTCAAGCCAAAAATAAATAAATTGCTTTGGATATAAACCCATACAGTTCGACTAAACTCATAACTTAATTCCAAAATAGTTTACTTAATCAAACAAAAATATTTACTGGATTTCTTGTAGTATACTGGTATCAAACAGAATTTTTGTCTGGGTCATCATCATCAGCCATTAAGCATTTATGAAATTTCACTTTGGTAAATATGTTCAAGTCTTCAAGTTTATCTAATTCACTCAAAAATCTTCAGTAAACAAATTTGGTACAATCGCATTCGTTTTGCTGTGTGTATGTCGTCATCGGGGTTATTTTTTATGACACAGTTTTTCTTGTTGTTTTTGGTGTTTGCGTCCTAAATAAGAGGCAAACAAACAATTCATTGATTATGTAAAGAGCATTTACTGAAAATTAAATAAATTTTTAGAAAATTTTTTGTTTGAAAATTTCTTGGTGATCATATTTTCTGTACAGGGTACCATAATACATAAAAAAATATATAGTGTATTACTTTGTATTTTTTTGGTGTTTTAATACTGCAGTAGTATCCCAGTATGGACGAAAAGCATTTACTATGTTAAATGAAACTAAGACTGCCTTTTTAACCAGCTTATCTCCACTTAAAATAATCAATTATACAAGTTATATTAAAAAAAGTATATGAAAAATATTTTTTTCTAACAACTCCTCATGTCTTTAAGTAAATTTTTATTTTGACATTTTTGTCATTAAATATACTCAATGATCTGTACAATAATTTTGCTGTGAACACACGAATGTTTAAAGTTTTAAATAGAAAAGTTGAAAAATTTTGGGGCTTTTTTGTTACACCCTCCACAAATAAATGAATTTTGAAAGATTTCAGTGATTCCACACGCAATTGCAATTAAAGCCACATAAAACAGTGTGTGAGTTGCTGTTGCAACTAATGTTTGGTAAGTTAAAATACAAGGAAAAATTAAAATAAAAAACATGCATGGGTTGTTGCAACATCGAGATTTTTTTCTCTTAACTAATTTTGACGAATTTTGATATTGATGCATGAATAATGAACAAATTCACAATATTTTTTTTTTGCTAAGTATTAACTTTTCCGTACTATTAAGGCTTTAGTAATAAACAACAAAAAATAGTTTTTTTTTAGATGTGCCAGCAGATTATTATCTTCTCTAAGGCATTTATATACTTGTACTTACATATTTCATTTGTTTGACTAATTCAGCAAATTTTATTTTTTTTCTGTTTTTGTTTTTGTACAGCAATTAATCAAAAGACAAGTTGTATGCGATACATTTGTGGCATTAAAAAAAATACTTGTAAGACTTTATTCAGTACCAAGTAAAAGAGACCTTCATTTTATCGTTTTGTAATTTGAATAATGAATACTTTGATTTGTTATGGTATGTAACAATTAATCACATTATTTAAATCAGTTATAACTTGAACTGACTGTTTCTTTTCAACTTGGTCGAATGTTGTCCTTTGCGTTGAAAATTTATGAGTTGTTTTAAACGATTTATAACACCTTCTTGTATTTAACATTATTTAATTATAAGTTGCTGAGTTGTATAGTCTACAAATAATGTTATTGGATATTATTGTTGGTTGCTCCATTTGTCAGTTGTTTGGATGGATGGTGGCTTGTGTAAAATATTTGTATTTATTACTACATTCAGCTAATGCATTTTCTTAATATTATTACAGGAATTTATAATGGTACTACAATTTATTGCCTTTAATTAGTTTATAAACAAGAAATTAAAATGAGCTTAAAATTAAAATGCGCTGGGTAAGAAAACTTACCCAACTTATCTTACTTATGATTTTAAGAAATACAAGAACATACTGCTTTATAGCCAAAAGTTCATTGTATTTTTTCGATGTATACTTCTATTTAAGGCGTCATAAGAGTCAAAGCCTGGTCCGATGAAATATAGTAAATCCTGTTTGTATGTTTCTAATAGTGGCCAATTGCTTTAATCGCCTAAAATATGACGAGCGAAAATAGTGCGTGAAAAACAAAAATAAATAAAAAAATATAAAATTTTGCTTTTGAGTGTCCCGTGCAGCAAAAGTGAAAAAAAATTCTATTGTTTCAGTACGCTGTCCGTCTCTCTCTCTCTCTCTCTCTCTGTCCGTCTGTCTGTCTGTCTGTCTGTCTGTCTGTCTGGCTGTCAGGCTTCTTTCTCGAGAACCGTAACAAGTACGGGCCTGATATTTTTACGTATTATGTATAACTAGGGCTACAACAAGAAATACTAAAAATTTATTAAACTTGAAATTAAAAGGGTGTTCTAGAGCGAGCAACGGATACTTAACTGTATCTAACTGTAATAATTAGACAGGAAAAAATTAAAAAAATAGCAAAAACGAAAAAGAATTGCTAACATGAAGAAAGCGCTGAAACAAAAAAAATAAAAATAAATAAATAAATTATTAAAATGCGACTTTGGCTCGTACACGAAGGGTTCCGTACGAACACACATATGTATATCACTTTTCGTTTTTGCCCCTTTTTCATTGTGGCAGTTTTTTCGTGATGCTTCTTTGTTTAACTTTAGATTTTTTATTTTTTAAGTATTTGTCGTTGCTTTTAGCGATTTTTTCGGTTTTGGCGCTCTTTTAATTTTCGTGATTTTTTCATTTTTTTCTATCTATTTTTAGTTTTTTCTGGCTATTTTTTTGTTTTTTCCGATTTTTCGGCGTTTTTTTAAACGTTTTTTTTCACTTTTTGACGATATTTTTAGATTTAGCGGTTTATTTTTGTTTTGGCGGTTTTTTGGTTTTGGCGTTTTTAACTTTTTTTTTACTTTTTGGCGATATTTGTAGTTTTAGCGATTGATTTTAGCTGTGGCGATTTTTTTCAGTTTTGGCGCTTTTAAGGTTTTGGGAATTTTTTTTCGGTTTTTGGTGATTTTTTCGTTTTACCGATTTTTTTTGGCTATGACACTTTTTTTCGTTCTGCCGATTTTTTTGTGTTTTTTTTTTGGAGATTTTTGGTTTTTTAACTTTTTTTGTTTTTTGTCGATATATTTAGTTTTGGGGGGGTTTTTTTTGGTTTTGACTTTTTTTGTTATAACGTTTTTTCGCTTTTTGACGATATTTTTAGTTTTAGCGATTTATTTTAGTGTTGGGGCTTTTTTTCAGTTGGTTTTGGGCATATTTTCGGTTTTTTGTGATTTATTTAGTTTTAGCGTTATTTTTTTTTTGTTTTGACACTTTTTTTTCGTTTTGGTTATTGGCGATTTTTTTAGCTTTGGCGTTTTTTTCGTTTTTTGCACTTGTTTTCGTTGTGGTGTTTTTTTAAGTTTTGGCGATTTTTTCGTTTTTTGATGACATATTCAGTTTTAGCGATTTTTTTATGTTGCACTGCTTTTTTCGTTTTGGCGAGTTTTTTCGGCTTTTGGCGGTTTTTTTAGTTTTTTGGCGATCTTTTTAGTTTTGGTGATATTTTGCGTTTTAGCGATTTTTTATATATTGGTGTTTTTTTCTGTTAAGCGCTTTTTGCACTTTAGCGTTTTCTTTCGTTTCGATATTTTCTTTAGTTTTGGTTTTGTTTTAGTTTTAGGGTTTTTTAAATTTCAAGATCTTACCTCCTACGGTTTTCAATACACAGCGAATTCTCTAAATTACATAGTCAAAATTACATTAACTGATAGAATACCTTTTAATTTTTATTGTTTTAATTATCGGTGTTAATTGGTGTAGTCTATTCTACAGACTACACCAATTCACACTAACTTTAAAAATTTAAAGTGTCTATATATAACTGTCTGCATATTACATTAGTATTTCAACAGTTTTCGTTGCTCGCTTTAGACCACCCTTTAATTTTTAGCTGTTATAAATTTACTGTTGTAGCGCCCGAATTTTTACATATGTGAAAATTTTAGTTCCGTAGCTCTTATGGTTCCCGAGAAATTATTACATCAGTATTTCAACATTTTTCGTTGCTCGCTTTAGAACACCCTTTAATTTTTAACTGTCATATATTTGTTGTTGTAGCGGCTAAAGTTCTACATATTATGTGATAATTTCAGGTCCTTAGCTGCTACAGTTCCCGAGAAAACAGCCTGTGACAGACAGACGGACAGCGTAGCGAAAACAATAGGGTTCCTTTACACTTTTGGTGTACGGAACCCTAAAAAAAGCAGCAAAACGAAAAAATCGCCGAAAAATGAAACAAGTCGCCAAAACGAAAAAAATCTAAAAAAACAATTAAAGACGATGAAACTGAAAAAAAATTTAAAAACTTCCGAAACGAAATAAAAACGCTAAATGAAATAAGCGCTAAAACGAAACACAAAAACGAAAAAATTAAAAAAAACAAAACTAAAAAATAGTCAATTCGAAAAAAAGGAAAATAGAAAAAATAACCAAACAAAAAAATCGCCAAAACTTAAAAATCGCAAAAAATACCAAAATTAGAAACCACAAAAAACGCTAAAAGTAAAAAATTTAAGACGAAACAAGTAATAAAATTATAAAAATTTTCAATATTAAAAAAATCTCAAAAAACAAAAGAGCCATCGAAACAAAAAACCCTAAAACAAAAGAACACGCTAAAATTAAAATGTCCCAAATATAAACAAAAATCGTCAAAGGTACCATCTCGACACAGAGGCGCTGATAATAGGGAAGTATGTTTACCTTACGGGATATAGAGGACTGCCTTACCATGTTTTGCGGCACCGATAATATTGAAATTCGGAATTGGGTGGAAGAGTTTGAAGATAATGCTGAAGCTGTTGGATAGAACCATCTTTAAAAGTTTATATATGCAAAACAGTTTTTAAAGGGAGCGGCTCATATATTTGTTCGCGGTCAAAGTGACCTCAAAAGTTGGACTATGCTAAAAGAAGCGTTAATAGATTAGTTTTCGTTGAATATACAATAACTCATGGCTCACTAGTAAAAAGAGTTATTGTTTGCCATCTTCAATTTTTCATGAATGATGAAGATTTTCCAATTTTGCCTAAAAACAAGTATTTTTCATTATTGTGGTCTGAAAGATTCAGAAACTGTTGAGTATATAAAAATAGTACGACTTAAAAATAATTTATTTAAAGTTTTCTAGTGATTTTTATAATAAAATTAGGCAAATCCTTCTTAAGTTATAATGAAATTGGTGCATCAGCGTTTTGCGAATTTCCAAAAGCTTTAATGTTAGGCTACCAAAGATCTTAAAAACATATGGTCATGACAAAAGTTTAATTTTGTTTCATTGTTTTACGATAGTATGCCACACACTTATTTACCCCAGATGCAGAAATAGCACGCTTCCACTAAATTTACTCAAAAGGAATATTGCTAATTTAACTGATCAATGATCGAAAACACTGAGCTGCCTTAGAGCCTAAAGCCTCAATATTGGTCATAATGTTATTTCCGAAATAAATTGCTTTTAACTTATCCCCTAATGATTCTCCCTCCAGCTTTCTGACTTTCTATACATACCTTTAAAATATATTTTTCTGCCAAAATAAATCCATAGATTTGTTTTTTATTACATGTTCAACAAAAATTTGTCACGATATTTTACACAATCTCGCATATATCTTGAGCCAAATGTTATACACATGCTTAATGATACATAACAACATTCAGCCCTTAAGGTTTTTATATTTAATAATTTTTCATATACTCATGCACACATGTCCATCATCATATTGAAGAAGTGTTTTACTATCAAAAAATCAGTCAGCCAAGTGCTTTACCTTAATTTATAATAAAATAAAAACTGCATGGAAAACTTAAACATTTTATATAGAACAATATTTTTTAATGTTTAGCAGACATTAATAACCACAGGCCGTGATTGTAATACTGTCATCATCAGTCTCTTTAGACAGACGTGTTATTGTTCACTTTACTGGGCTTAAAAATATCAAGTAGTTGTTCTCTGTTGCGTTTTATTTATGATATTTAGGCTTTAGTGCACTCTGGTTTTCATTCGAAGCGATGGCTAGAGGCTATAAACCAATTTTTTTTTATGAGAAAGTTATTTCTTACAAAGATTCTATTTTTATGACTTCATTAATAAAAGGCTTTTTGGCTTAATTAATAAATGTATCTATTGGACTTGGAACTACAATATAAAGGAAATCATAAAATATATAGAACTTAATCTACAGGAAGTGCAAAAATTTTTGGTTGTGTCTGTTACCGTCTAAGAAATAGCTTAATACTTGTAGACAAAACAGCAGGGAATGATTAATTAATTAGGAACGCAAATTTAAATAATAAAAATGTATATTGTTAATTATGAGCAAAAAGCCAATGCGCTCACTCAAAGCTGACTAGTTAATGGAGTTTCGTTCTTAAGTCTTTTGTTTTAAGACAGTGCCCATGAAATACAATTTTGTAAAAAATTTTATTTTCTACCAAACTAAAAAGAGTTGAATAAATAAATAAATAACAATATCTTTCTCAGAATAAAGTGTAGTTATTCATTTATATGATATTTTTAATATGGGAATATAAATAAATTTTATTAGAAAAGCTATTTTTCATTAGAATGCCATCATCGTTGGCACTGTATCGCATTTTGCAAGGAGGCGGCAAAAATTCTATATTTCAATAGTCACCGATTTTAAGGGTAGAAAATCAAAATGATTTTATATATCTTTGATGCATCTGATAAAACTAGATTCAGTTTATCTGTCCATCTGTCCATCTGTCTGTCTCTCAGAGGCTGTTTTCTCGAGAACCATAAGACCTGCGGTATATGTAAAACTTTACCCGCTACAACAACAAATATATGACAGTTAAAAAATTAAAGGCTGTTCTAAAGCGAGTAACGAAACGTTTTGATATACTAATGTGATATACAGACACCTATACAGACTACACCAATTAACAGTGATATTTAAAATAATAAAAATTAAAAGGTGTTCTATCAGTTAGTGTAATTTTGACTATTAAAATTAGATAATTAGCTGTATCTTGGAAACCGTAAGTGGCAAACTCTTAAAATTTTAAAAACCCTAAAGCTAAAAAATTTAAAAACTTAAAAAATGTTTAAACGAAAAATCGCCAAAATGAACAAAGCGCTTAAAGGAACAAAGCGCTTAAAGGAAAAAAGCACCCAAACTAAAGAAATCGCTAAAACAAAAAGAGTCACTAAAAACCGAAAAATGGCCACAACTAAAAAAATCGCTTAAAAATCCACAAAAACTCAAAAACATCACCAAAACAAAAAAAAGCGCCAAAACTAAACAAATAGCTAAAAAAAGTCGCCAAAAAGAAAAAAATATCATCTAAAAACCAAAAACATCAAAAAAACTAAAAAATAAAAAATAGGCTAAAAACGAAAAAATCGCTAATACGAAAAAATCAGCAAAACTAAAATAATGGCCAAAACGAAAAAATCGCCTAAGCTAAAAAATCTACGAAACTAAAAACATCGCCAAAACCGCAAAAAATCGCCAAAACGAAAAATCGCTGAAACCTGAAAATAAGTCGGTAAAAACGAAAAAAGTCGTGAAAAGTAACAAAAATCGCGAAAAATCGTGAAAAAATATCGCCTAAACTAAAAAAAGCGGCAAATACAAAAAAATGCCAAACACGAAAAAATCGCCAAAGCGAAAAAGTGTAAAAAAGACCGCCAAAACTCAAAATATCGTCAAAAACCAAAAAATGCCAAAACGAAAAACATCGCCAAAACTAACAAAAATCGCAAAAAACGAAAAACTTCGGCAAAACCAAAAAAAATCGCGCTAAAATTATAAACAACGCCAACACGAAAAAAATGTATATGCGTATGTATTAGGGTAAATCATTAAGAAAACTAAAAAATAGGCTAAAAACGAAACAATCGCTAATACGAAAAAATCAGCAAAACTAAAATAATGCCCAAAACGAAAAAATCGCCTAAGCTAAAAAATCTACGAAACTAAAAACATCGCCAAAACCGCAAAAAATCGCCAAAACGAAAAAATCGCTGAAACGTGAAAATAAGTCGGTAAAAACGAAAAAAGTCGTGAAAAGTAACAAAAATCGCGAAAGAAAAAATATCGCCTAACTAAAAAAGCGGCAAATACAAAAAAAATGCCATACATGAAAAAAATCGCCAAAGCGAAAAAAGTGTAAAAAAAGATCGCCAAAACTCAAAATATCGTCAAAAACCAAAAAATGCCAAAACGAAAAAAATCGCCAAAGCTAACAAAAATCGCAAAAAACGAAAAACTTCGACAAAACAAAAAAAATCACGCTAAAATTATAAACAACGCCAAAACGAAAAAAGGTATATGCGTATGTATTAGGGTATTCATTTAATCGTATTTCTGCTTTAATCGGCTAATCGCTCAATTAATTAATCGAGGTTTTGGCTTAATCGGTTAATAATCGGTTAATTGCGGCATTAACCGATTAACTAAGTTTTTTCATAAATCAAGTAATTTTAGCAAATAAAATTGCATAAATTATCTTTTATTTTGAGTTTATCAGCAAAAAAAAAAAGACTAACATAACAATTCTTAAACTTAGAAAAGCAAAAAAAATCATAAATATGTACTTCTTAAAGAATTAACAAGTTTGTGAGTTATTTCAAAAGTTTAACGAGATCTTCTAAAACAATCTTTTAGAAAAATAATTTCTTTTGTTTTGATAAAACTTGGCTTGAAAAAATCCTTTCATTTATCGAAGATGTTTAAGAAATCGAAAGCAATCCATAATACAAAACATCTAGTTTCTCAGTCCTTTTCCTGGATTTCTCTAAGCTTATAAAATTTTCCATTATGCCATTAGAGTCCTGTTTTATTTTTTTTCAAATTTTTAACACTTCTAATTGTTTTGGTTAATTCTGTTAAAATATTTCTTGTATTACTATCGATAGTTTCTTCTGTTGTAAGGTCATCATCTAATTCATACTGGCAGAGCTCAGTGAAAAAAAGTTTATTTCCGAATTCCTTAGTTTCCGTTTTTGTACTGTATTGTAAAACACTGTTGCTAGAAGGAAATATTCCCGAGTGGAGTTATAAAATAATTGAATTCGTCTCTCATTAAATCTAATCCTTATATTTTTAATTAAATCTTTGGCAACAGTATTATTAGATTTTATAAAACTGTTAAACAAAAACTTGATACATAATTCGCTCAAGTTCAATTAGAGTAGCAGAGTCTTTACTAAATTCTTTTTTAGGCACGTCCAAAGATTTTAATATTTTACTTAAGTTAAAATCACTGAACAGACTTATTTGTTTGTATGAAAAGTAATTTCTAACCACATACATTTTGATAATTTGACGTGGGATGACGGAAAATCGTTCCAAATTAAAAAAAATCACGTCGGAAGAAAAACACAACACTCATACATTTTGTATATGAGACGAAACAAATAATTAAACACACGAAAAATACGTTATAAAATTACAAAATACGAAACATTTTGTTACGTCGGTTAATCGAATGAAATTAACCGTTCTAACCGTTAATCGAAAAAAGCCAATTTTAAATTAACCGGTCAGTTAATCGGGTAGTAATTAACCGGTTAACCGACTAACGGTTAACCGAATGAATACCCTAGTATGTACATATATAGTATTCGTAGCGAACCCTTCATGTGCGAGTTAAAGTCGCACTTTACTGAATTTATTATAATTTGAGTTAGAAGTAAAATGTAGTCTTTTAATAAAAACTGAAAATAAGTAATTTTACGATACTAATTTGATATCTCACTTGTTTTTCTATTGCAAAAATCTTTATTAATTTTATCTTGAAATGATAAAAAAGAAAAATAAAACATAAATAAATTTTATAATTGCTAAATATAGAAAAAATCTTAGCAATGAAATCTTGGCAAACAAGTCCCTAACAGTTTGACTCAATGTGTTAACATGCTCTAAGGCTAAAAACCTTCAGCGACCAATGTATAAAGTCAATATTTGTTAAGGAAAAAAAATCAATGAATTAAAAACCTTAAATTGTGTTGTTTAAAAACCAGAATGCATACTCGAATAAACAAAGTCGTGCAGTGGGTGTCAACTTCAAAGCCAAAAGGCAAAAATAAGAACGAGTGAATAAAAATTCCAAAAACACGATTATTTTTTCTAAGACAAAAAGAGAACCACAAATAAAAAATTTTTAAAGAAAAAATCAAATCAAAGTAAAATATTTGGGTTAAATTTATTACATTGCAAACATCCCATACACAATATTACAAAACACTTGTCTGTCAGCTAGGAAAAAAAGACAACTCAAATAATGTTATAAAGTAACAATTATTTTCTGAAGCATAAACCACCAAAAATTCATTATATACATATTCGTAAATAAAAACGCTGTAAACAATTTTATAGATTTGTTTATAGATTTTCGAAATAATTAATTTGATATATTTTCAATTCAAATTGTTTGTCAATTTTGATTAATTGCTTTTATTTTCTTATAAAGTCATAAGTAAACTGCAGCAAAATATTTGTATAACCTTGAGTTATTTCTCTATACATAAACTCATTTTCAAAATATATACAAAATCTGTATGCCTCTTTTGTAAAGTTGTCATTGTAAATCAATTATGGATTTCAGATTTTGCCATTTAACTAATACCTGCTGAGTATTCACGCATTAAATGATAAAGTTCTTAGACTTTGAATAGAACAAATTTGGAATAAAATTATTTTAAAAGTTTAAAATTAATATTTTGCTTAATGTTATAATTTGAAGCATTTAAAAAAACTACACTGTGACGAATCACAAACTATATAAATTTTTTTGAAAAATAACTCGTAATTTTATTTCTTATCATTAAATACTTCGATTTAATTGTTTATGTCATAAGCCCATTTAAGACACATTAAACATGAAATATACTAGGGTGGCAATGAAATATTATTGATTCGTTAATTTAAACAAAACCCAAGCGGATTACACGGAAAAAATAATTTGACATACTTTTTAAGAATGGCATTAATAAATTGACTTAGATACATTAAATATACGCATACGTTCTTTCAATGAAAATATTCATTGAAGTTCAATGTAAAATGGTTCGTTGAAAGCATACGTTGTTGCTATTCTTTAACAAAATTAATGAACCAGTTCATTGATTTAACGTACTAGCAAATTAGATCAAGACTAATAAAAGATTCGTGAAAACAATGAATTTTTTCTTGAATTTATGTACCTTTTTGGTTCAGTGTATTATAGCATTTGGTATAAAACTCACTTCAAAATTAATGAAATATTCGTGGTAACAATGAATTTGTTCCTTGAATTTACCAAAATGAAGCAAAAACGGGACGCCTTTTCCCATTTTTATCCAATTTTTACCTCCACCCAATCAAAGATTATTGTTTGGAAATTATGCTTGATATTTGCAAATTTCATAATACATATTTGATTTTTGGCCACTATAGGTCGCACGGTACAGTGATTTAAATCAGGCCAAAACAGTTAACTGATGTGGCGAATTATTTTCCCACGTGACTTTTAGCCAAAGTAACGTAATAGTCCGCAATGTTTATTTTATCATTATCACCCTAATGTACATTTTATATTCATATGTACGTACACTAGAGTGGTCGTAAAACAATCACTCCTATCGTGAATAAAAGGAGAACATTTTGTTCACGTGAACTTTTTCTCCTGAAGAAAAAATTTTGAAAACATTTTACAAAATAGCACACAAACACAACAACAATACAAAGTTTGCGATCGCAATTTTAGGGAAAGGTGTGAAATCTCACGTGAGATTTTATTCGCGATAAGGGTGAATAAAATTTGGACTTCTTCAAGTCTTCTTCCAAAATATATGTTTATTTATAAAAAAAACTATACTACAAAAAATTTCAGATTAATCAGTTAAGATTAAGGCGTGTGGCACTCCCATCAAAGCTGGAGCTATTGCTTTTTTCTGTTTTCATATCTCATAACATAGTATTTTTTAATAAATATTCTTCTACAAAGTTGTTGTGTGTGAAGTTGCCAACAGCTTTTGCTTTAACGACTTTCATCTACATAAATCGCAGATTTAACAAAATAAACAGCAATATCGGAAACAGCCAATAACTATTAAAATCTCAAAAAAAGGCCATAATTTTACAAAATTCGGTAAACCTTTCCGTTTCCTTGATATGATAGTTGTTCCTTTAGTTATTTGGGCTGCTAAACACGAATCTGTACTGCATTTTTTATCAGCTCCAGTTTTTGAGATATAATGTTATGTCAAAATTGAAGGCACTTGCACGACATTTATATCTTAGCATAACTGTAGAAGAGGTTTACTTTATTCAGTAAAGAAGAAAAACCAAAATTCAGTAACAAAAGTTTCTTTAAGCAGGGCAGCGCTGTTCTCAAATCTGCTTATTAGCTTCACAGATATCATAAAAGTTTTAGCCTGTAAATTAAAAATTGTATAAAAAATTTAAAAATTTTTGTTTTTAAAAATTCTTTAGAAAATAAAAGTACACCAACAATCCAATTTTTCGTCCAGTACTATTTAGTTTAATATATTCCAAAGGAAATAAGCCCTTTTTCATTAAAACTAGTTCATAACTTTAGGTTCTATTTAAAATTTAGTGAGAGAACTTTTTAAACTTTTTTATGAAATTTTTAATTTCTAAGCTAAAACTTTTATGATATCTCTGAAACTAACTAGCAGACTTTAAAACAATGTTTGGTCAACTTAGAGATAATTTTGGTGTCAATATTGGTTTTTCTTTTTTACTGAATGGGGCGAACGGCTCGCCAGTTATGCCAATATATTTCGTGCAAATGCTTTCATTTTTTGCATAACAGCATATATCGAAAACTAGAGCTGCTAAATAATTAGATTGTAGATTCGCATTCAGCGGCCCAAATTACCAAAGAAACAAATTTCAATATCAGGGAACGAAAAAGTTTACCGAAATTTTGTAAATTAGTATAATTATTTTTAAATTTTAATTGTTATGGGCTTTTTTCAATATTGTTGTTTATTTTGTTAATTATGCGATTTAGATAAAAGTTGACAAAAGCTGTTCGAATCTTTATCAACAACAACTTTGCGAAAAAATCATTTGATGTAAATGCTATTTTTCAATTCACACCCTGTCTTAGTGTTATTGATCGTAAAAATGTTTTTGATAATTTTCACATAAACATCCCAGTAAAAAAACCGCTTCAAATAAAGCAGATTTTTACTATGAGAGAATAAAATAAAAAAATCATCACCATTTTCAGGACTAAAACTGTAAGTATATAGAATTTTCTCGCTTCTTTCATAATTATACATTTACTGCTCTGCAATAAGCTCTTCTTTTGCTTTAAAAAACATGAAAATTTTTTACTGGGATGTTTCTAAACAAATGTTTATTTGGAAATCAACAACAACATTTATACGATCTACAACACATACAACAGGCTGTGATTTGGCCAAATATTTATTAGATTATGAGACAAAAAACCAGAAAAGGAGCATTTGCTCAAACTTCAGTGGGCGATCGACACGCCTTAATCTTAGCTGATTGCGTTGAAATATATTTAAGGAAAGCTTTTTATAAATACCCATCGATGCTAATGTACCCTTGTATGGCCAACGGACGACACAATCGTCGGTATTCTAGATATAAATAATTTCATTAATGTTTACATAAAATTATTTAACGTCATAAGAATCTCTTTAAAAATAGCCACACAATATATAATGCAACTGTGTATAATTAGCTAATAATACACAAGCCCAATTCACAATCGTGTGCAAATGGTCTTGCATTGTAGCATTTGCAAAATGGTATTGCATATTGATACTCACCACTTAACAATTGTTAGTGAATAGGGCTATAGTAACTTTAATACATTGATATTAAATATTTTCAGTAAAGTGCAATTTTGACTCGCACACAAAGGCTTCCATTCGAATGCCATATTCATAATTTTTGGCGATTTTTTTAATTTTAATGATTTTTTAGTTTTAGCGCTTTTTTCGCGTTTTTTCGTTTTTAAAAATTTTTAGTCTTGGCTTATTTTTTAGTTTGATGCTTTTTTTTGTTAACCGTTTCTTTGGCATTTTATTTTTGTTTTGCGACTTTGTTTTAATTTTGGCGATATTTTTACTTATGTTGGGTTTTTTTCATTTTTGAAATATTTTTAATTTTGGTGATTTTTTAGTTATGAAATTTTTTTGGTACTTTTTTGTTTTAACGATATTTTTAATTTCTGGTTATTTTTTTGTAATGTGGACGATTTTTCTTTTGTTTTTTTGCGTTTTTTTTTGTGCTTATTTCGTTTTAGAACTTTTTTAATTCTAGCGATTTTTTAATGTTGTCTATTTTTTTGAGCTTTGGTGTTTTTTCTCGTCTTTTTTGTTTGTTTTTGGCAATCTTTTAAATTATTGGCGATTTTTGTTTGTTTTTGGGTTTTTTTGTTTGGCGATTTTTTTAGTTTACTCGTTTTTTGTTTTTGTTTTGGCTTTTTTTTTTGTTCTAGCGATTTTTTTGCGATCTACTTTTGGGCTTGCTCGTTTCATTAATTATTAACTTTTTTTTAAAGAGAAGTAACACAATCAGGCAATTAATGCATACCAGTTAATTAATTAATATGTTAACTTTTTTGGAAAGACATAGTGTAGAGAGCACACGTGGTGAAGTGGGAGAGAGATAAATGCTTAATTAATAACACACCAATTCACATGAAATAAATGCATGATGTTATTGACTTGTCTTAAACAAGCCTTGAACTCAACGCCGCAGGGTTTGTAGTCAAACACGCTAACAACTCAGTCAACAGCACCCTCTTTGTTTGTTGTAATTGTCTATTTATTGCTATATAAGATGCACCTTAATATCAAAATCACACTACCTAACAAAATGCTCTTAAGTGCATAGCATTCGTTACTGTTGCCTTGAAATAATGCACTAACTGTGCAAATTTCAATAGTTTGCCTCTTACGGTTTCCAAAATAAAGCTCACTGACAAAATTACATCGTTAAAATTACATTACCTGATAGAATATCCTTTAAATTTTTTATTGTTTAAATTACAGTACTTATTGGTGTATTCTGTATAATAATACACTAACTCTGAATATGTCAAGTGTCTATATATTACATTAGGACTTTAACAAGTTTCGTTGCTCGCTTTAGAAAACCCTTTAATTTTTAACTTTCTCTTAGTAGTTTTTGTTGTAGCAGCCTGAGCTACACATATTCTGTGAAAATTTCCGGTATGTACCTTTTACGTTTGTGTAGACAGCAGCCCGTGACAAACAGACCGACAGTGTAGCGCAAATAATAATGTTCCTTTTCCCTAAAAAGAGCGGTAAAAATTAAAAACAAAACAAACATTGAGCTAAATCAATTTATTGGCCCCTCTTCCCTTTCGTTCCTATTCCATTCCTAAAATTATCCCACATCAACACATAGAAACAAATGTCTTATTGTTGTAACTGTCTTTGCAAAGCCAGGTGGACAACAACACATACATGTTTTTACCCGACTGGACAACGCAAAGAAGGGTATTGTGTTTATCAGCCTATGTATGTATGTATGTATGTATGTATGTATATATGTATGTATGTATGTATGTATGTATGTGTGTTCCTTTGCGGCACTATATAAACCGAACGCGTAGACCGATTTTGACGATTCTTACGTCAATCGATTCGTCTTAGTCCGGGGAGTGTCACTAAAGATATGAGAGTAGTCAAAATTCAATATGGCGGCCAACCTACGCCATTTTCAACGCCATATCAAAATGGGTATTAATCGACAGGTATTTGAAAATCTTATTTAGGTTTCTCTTGTGATTTTTTCATTTCGAATGACCATTTAGGACCTGTGACGCCTTAAAGTTGTTTTCTTTTATATTTTACGCAGTCGGGTTTTTTTTGATTTTTTAAATTTATGTCTTGTTTCTTTTTATTGTTTTTGATTCTTTTATTCAACTTACTTGCATGAGTAATACGTGTGTATGTATTAATAGGAACTGTAAATGCTTATAGCTCCCAAAATATTGAACCGATTTTAAAAAAATATGAATTCTACACAACTGCGAATAAATATGTTTAAAATGGTATAATTCTAACAAAATTGGCTGTATAATGTGACCATAGATTCCTTCACAAGGAATCGATTTGCCTATTAATTATGTAGATACTTATATATGTATATGTAAAAGATACAAGTGGAAATAGTACAAATAATAATATACAGCCACTTCTAAAGATTAGGTTCTGTACGATTTTTATATATATCGTTTTGCGATCGGATCACAAGTTTTAAATATACCGATTTATTACAATAATTTTTGCAATAGGAACGAAACTCTACCAGAATCAGCCATTAGAAACTTCTTATTTAAACAAAATTTTTTATTTTATTATACAGTGTCATACAACAGTGTTATTTTCAACTTATAAAACTATAAAGTTGAAAGAAATTACGCATACTTATTAAATAATAACAACGAAGCCAGCCGTTAACTGCGTGTTTGTTAACAGAATTTTAACAATTTCGTAGAAAATTGATTGAATGATTTCTTTAATTCTTTATGCTTTTTATTAATACTAGTTTACATTTAAACTTAGTCTTAAATTTTCTTAATCTATGTTTATTTATATCAATATGATCTATGTTTATTCATATCAATATATTAATATCTTTTAAAGCAGCAGCAATCACCCACTTAATGTAACCTACACTGGTGCTCTGCATGTATTCTGCAATAACTTTATTGAAATTCAAATCGATAAGAAAAACTTGTAAACGCAAACTAACAACAATATTTAAAACCAATGCAAATAACTCTCAATTGTCTATAAATGGCTTAAAATCAATGTTTTTCAATTGAATATATTTTTGGCCTGAATAAAGAAATAGAAACAACATAAAACAGTCTGCAAAGATATTAAGTTTTATAAAGATACTTTTGCAATTGAGTATCGAGATACAGAGATCGTTGAACAACAGCATTAAGTATGCATATCTAAAGTATTGTTGTAAAAATCACATAAAATATCTCAACGAATGACGAGTACTTATGCATGTGCACATGTTGTTCAGTATGTGATCATATAAAACGATCACCTCGTTTATGGCTTAAGATTATTACTTACTTATTTATTTGTTTTTGTATTAAACATACGAGCTGCTGCTTTTTTGTGTTTCAATTTGATTATTTTGGTTTAGATTGTCATAGAAAAAGATGTTTTTGTGTTGAATTTATTTTCAAATTATGTGAATTTTTAATGAATCTTTGAGAAAAATTACTATTAAAGATGATTAAAATAGAGAAAAATTGTTGACATTTTTCTTTTATTATTTGTTAGAAGTATAGAACAGGTGTTAGGTTGAAGGTCAATCCATATAAATATACTATTTGCAAAGTGTTAAATATTATATTTTTTATTATGAATCATGTTAAGTTTAGAAATTATTAGCTTGTTGAACAGCTTAAATACATAGAATTAAAAGGAATTTAAATGCTTACAAATGCATGCTTTTAAAATTTCTCCCGATACATCATGGTGGTCTTCTTACGCATATTAACATTTAAAGTGCAATTTTAAAATAAATAGCAATTATTTTTACCAAAATAACTGGTCTACTTTAATGACAGATATCACTAAATAAAAACCAATTATTTGTAAATGTATGCAATAACTATTGAATCATGTTATTTGCTGCTTAAAACTATGATAAACGTTTTTGTTAAAATAAAACAAAATATAAAAAGCACCACCTAATTTATATTACTGTCATCTACCAAATAGTTGTATTCAAATGATATAGTCACAAATAAAATAAAAAAAAAACTTGTCACACACTTTTCAAATTTTCAGAATTTCAAATGCAAACATGTTTCGGACACGTTAGCGCAGAAACAGAAACATTTTTACTTACAGGAATTGCTGCATATACGATTAGATCGATGTCGTATGAAACATTTTGTGGTTTAAAAGCTTAAAAAAAACTAAGCAAAAAATCAAAAACAGAGCAAACTTATTTAACATCAGCTCACACTTTTCATAAGATATTTATCCCACGGTTTTGGATGTCATTTACAAGTGTGAGGCATTAAATTATTGCACGGTTTGTCAAAGAAATCGACTTGCTGCAACGTTTAGTTTTTGGTCAAACGCTGTTTCAAATTGTTGCACTCTTTAAATGAGGTGAATAATACCAGGCTGTTAGTTTAAATACTTTTGAGATTTTTGTTTGTAAAAATAATAAATATTTACTTAAAACATACAGGTTGGTGTGGCGATTTGAAAAAGAAAAACAAAAACATTTTGCAAATTGTATCACAATTTTTTGTTTAATTCTATAACTAGCTTTTAATACACCAGGGGGCTAGATTAGTTATATTTTATATATAGTTTTGCAAATACCAAAATCTGTAGGGCACTTCAAAGCGGTATTTATCACGTAACATTGTGGAGTATTTGTTAGGCTTTTAATTTTGCACTGATTTCCTTCTTTTACATCGCCGTTTGGCATGATATTTTAAACCTCTATTTAGCTGATAAGTAGCTTATTTTTTTTAACAATTCAACTAAAAAACTTAGGCACAACAGCTTTTTATGTTAAAATTTAAAAACCAATTTTTTTATTCTCAGATAACAAATAAAAAAAAAACAAATAATATATCATTGTATCCCCGTGTTTTCAATGAAAATTGTTTAGAAGTAAAATTAAACGTAGAAGCTTAGAATTTAACTTCTTCCGTTTATGTAGGGTATTGCCAATTCTCTCTAAACCCTTTTCCTTTAAAATTCCCCAGCATTAATGATGAAACAGAACTAAGTCTTCAAATATAGCAAAAAACGCTGTGAAATAAACAGGCCCGAAACTAATGGTGTTTTCTATTCTACAAAAAAATGTGAAATTTTTTTACTTTTTATTAAAAATAATGCAATTTAACATTCCATTAAAGGAAAATTTGCCTTCGTAAGGGATGATACAATAATTTCTAATAAATTCACTCTTCGAAACATGATTATGTTGCAAATTTTCATTAAAAAGGGCAAATAGTGCAACACACTTTTGTAGAAAAATATATGAAATTTTATTAAAAAACGGCAACATTGTTCAGAGAATGAGTGGATAAAACTGAGATCATGAACTAAGTCTGCAACTTCAGGCAAAACCGCTGCCAAATAAACAGGCCCGTTGTTAAATCGGTTATGGTTTATTTTCTTTTGTTCTTATATATCGTATGAAAATTTAATGAAATAAAATATATTATTTCCAGGGATGATAAATGAAAAAATTCCTTTCGTACCAACGAGCTTCTAAAATAGTACTTTTTCGGCTACAATAGTACTAAAATCTTTTTCAATTGTTGCAACCAAGTAAGCCACACGATTTTGATTGATTTTATGTGTTCATTGTGTAAAAGATTAAATATGGCTTTTTTTCTAAAAATATTTTTGATCAATTCTTTTCAAATAATGGTGCCAAAAAGCAAACAATTAAATTTGAAGTTATCTCAATGAAAGAAACTTCACTTTTGCCATATAACAATGGACCTACTTACTAATTTCTTTATTCTTAAAAACTTGAAGTTTGTTAAAAAATTTAAAACTTTCACAATGGATAAACAAGCCATAGCAGAAGATATTTTTTCTAATAAAACTTTAAATCCGACATTTCTGTGGTTTTCTTGAATAAATGCGTAAGTCGACTCACGTAGATTTTTAGTTATTAATGCGAAATAGCTCTATTTTAAGCGCTCTTTCCATGAGAGTAAAAATTTTCAGAACATCATGGACTAGTCTAGATAGTTTTTCATGCACAACAACTTGATTTCTATATTGATCCCATAAATGTTCAGCAATAACGACTTAAGTATTCCTGTGTGATGGATTATTTAAACACACAAGCAGAGATGTTATTATCTAAACACATTTTGAAATTTGTTTTAAATAGTTTGTTCTATTAAATGTTATTTAGGTCGACATATGCGTTATATTTGTCAGAAATTTTTACACAAAGTTATTTTGGCAAATATATGCCGAAAGTGTTAAAAAAAATCAAAGATGTTCACACAGTGGACACAATTTCAGAAATATATTGTTTTTGCTCTACTGAAAAAATCAGTTTTAAGACATACGCCTTTAGTCAAGAAAACTAATGATTTGCTTATAGAATATGGAGTTTGACATTAAGCTACTCCATCAGCATCGCTGTTGATATTTGGCCTTTAGCACTAACAAGCAAATATTTTAAGCTGTGTTCTCAAGACCATCTGTTATGTATTCTCTTAAAAAAGTACACAAATCCATTCACAAAATAACCACCTAAGTAGACTTAAGAGAGAATTAAGTTAAGGGCCAAAGTAGAGATAAATTATTATTGAATAATCAATGCATACTACCCAAAAAATTGGGAAATTTTGCAAATAGTACCAAATGAGTCACGGGGGTACCATCGTACTTTTTTGGTTTAAATAGTACCAAAAAAAGTACAATTGTACCAACTTTATCATCCCTGATTATTTCTCTATTGCTCTCTATTCTATTGCTCTCTATGATTTTTATGGCGTATGATTACTGTCAATTTGTATGGAAAAAATCGTCTAGCCCCTGTTCGGTTTCATCATTCTATATCATGACGTCGTATGTCAATTTGTATGGATACACTCGTCTAGCCTCAGTTGTGTTTCATCATTATCTCATGACAGCTTTTTATGGCGTATGCTTAATGTATATTCTTATGAAAAAACCCGCCCAGCCCCAGTTCAGTTTCATCATTTACTTATTTTTTTATTTATTTATTTATTTTTTTAAGAGAAGTAACACGCAATTAATGCCTATCAGTTAAAGGTGGTTTTATACTATTTGTGTTTTACATCTGAGTTGTCAAATTTCCCACTGCTAAAGCTATACATGTCGTGTGAACCTTTTGAAAAATTGTCATCTAAAATTTACAGAGCTAAAGTCCGGTGACAAAATTTTCAATTAGTGCGCGTTCGATTTTCATCTGATATCAGTTATTTTGAGCTAGCATGTATGTATTGGCGTCACTTAGAGGTTGTGTCAGATGTGATTATACATGTACGTGTGAAAGCAAAAATTAAACATCGTTTGTAAATGGATAATTTTGACGGACACGCAAAGTTACATGAGGGTCGCAATACTGACAAGTCAGATGTAATACACAAATAGTCTAAGGTCACCTTAATCAATTAATGTGTTACCTTTTTTTGGGAAAGGAATAGTGTAGAGAGAGCAGGTGGTGAAGTGGGCGAGAGGTAGAAAGTTTATTTCATTTACAACTCTGCTATTGCTCGTTTCTTGGAGAACAGTGTTGTAGCCCCTCTGTTGTCAAGTAGAGGCATTAATTTGTTTAAGCTGTATAGCCATTTATTAGTTCTTTTACTTCGCCGACGATTTTGCTACAATACCGACGAAGGCACCCTCCGTGTGAAGTGCATTATGCTATGTTAGCATTAATTGCTGCCGCTACTGCCAAATTGATCAGTGCTATGACTTCATTACTTTAACAGTCCAACAAAAACTAACACAATTACACTCCAATGGAAATTCTTGATGTTCTTGGATTGCCTGAAATTAGTCTTGCACTCAAGACCTCAGGGTATGTAGTCAAACGCGCAAACCATTCAGCCAACAGCACCGTCAATTTAATGCTTTCAAGCTAATCCAGAATATAACATTAATTTTGGTCAACTTCGTGCTTAAGTAGAGCAAATAAATTGTAAATAAAGTGCGACTTTGTGTCGCACCTGAAAAGTTCCGTGCGATTACCATACCATGTTTCAGAGCACCCTTTTATTTTTAGCTTTCATCAACTCTTAGTATTTGTTGTTGTAGATAACAAAGCAATACATATTCTGTGAAAATTTCAGCTCATTCGGCTTCTGAGATAGAAGCCTGTGACAGACACACATACGGACAGACAGAGGTTCGGATGAATGGACAGAACGGATGGAAAATAATATGGTCCTTTTCACCTGTGGTGCACGGAACCCCAATAAAAAGTAACAACTATCAGAAATTGGACGCTTACGTACTATTCTCGAAGGTCTAGAAAATAAGAGGCTGTTAAAAGTAGTTAATTACTGTCGACAACGAATACGTAAGGGTTTAAGTTCGCTCGGTGTTAAGTTTACCGCCAAGTTAGGACGCAAGGCAGGTATTAACGTTAATCTTTAATATAACTGTACTTTTCATAAGTACTACTTTTGACACATTATTTACTCTATTTAATACATTAGTCTATTTTTAATACATTAATAAAAATTTTACCGCGTGCATATTGCTTTTTGATTTTTGTGCAATTTGCATGACTTTCACTATTTTTCACACAAAAATTAATATATTTCCTCTTTTGAAAATAAAAATCTGCGCGAAAATGCAAATAAAATTTTTATGACTCAGCATAAGTTTTGTACAGAAGCCATAAACTGCCATTGAAAATAAACAAAAGCATTAAAAAATAGAAGTAAAAAGAAAAACGAAGTAGACAAAAATTAAAAAGAAAAAAAAACTTGCGCAAAAAATGGTTTCATTGATTAGAGGCGGCATCTTTCTTGTAACTTTAATTTAACTCTATAGTTTTGTTTTAACCATAAAAAGACGTTTTTGAAGCAGAAATAAGAAAAAAAAACACCCAAGTCACGTTG
The DNA here is from genome assembly GCA_956483635.1 of Panzeria rudis. Taxonomy (NCBI): domain Eukaryota; kingdom Metazoa; phylum Arthropoda; class Insecta; order Diptera; family Tachinidae; genus Panzeria; species Panzeria rudis. The sequence continues at coordinate 164,499,072 of OY101447.1, forward strand.
AAAACATTTTTATAGTTGATATTTTTGCTAATGACCCATGATTATAATGGAACTTTATGATCATAACTATTCACTTGTACTCGCACAATGCTGCAGTACTGCAGATTTTATTTTATTTAATAAACTATTCTTCTTAAATGCAAATTTGTATTTTTCGTTCTTATTAGAACCTTAAAAATAAATTGAATTTCTATTTAGCTTTTATTCTAATACGCTTAAATTATAAATGTATTTTCTTTGTTCAGCTTTTAATCTGTGGCTGTATTTATTTTATCATCCTTAGAGTTATTGTTAATGATACGTGTTTAATAGATCCTCCGGTCTTAAAACTTACACTAATAATAGGTTTTACTTTTTCATAGAACAAGAAGTGTTTCTTTGCTTGTCTTTTATATTTCAAACGCCTTTAAGACGCCAGTGCTCATTTACAGCATCTTCCCTCTTTTATATTCTTTTCTTGTGATTTTTTTCTGTATGCAGATTCCAGGGAATGAAAGTGTTCATAAAATTTTATGAAGAGTGTGATCGAAAAAAATTTAACGCTCACTCGGTCGTGTTTCGTGAAAGGTTTTTTGTAGAAAATTCTCTTTGAAAAAAGTTCTTTTTAAGAAAATGTACATTTTCGAAGGTGTACTTCTAAAAATTTCGCCTTTTAAAACATATAATTTTTTGGTACGTTTTGGAGAAGTTACTTTACAAAAGTTCACAAGAGGTCCTCGAAACAAAAAATGGCGGGAAGCGCTTTTCTAAACTACTTTTCTGATTGCAAAATAATATAAAAGATGTCACAGAGTAGCATTCCTTAAACATTTCCGAAATTTGAACTTTTTACAAATATTGGTCTATTATACTGACCTTTGATTTCTTGTAAGCCAAACGTATACATTATATATAATTGCATATAATGTATACGCTACTAAACTGCTCTAAATGAAAGTATTATCCAGATGTATTTATGTACTCAACGTGTGCGTAAGACGTTTAAAAGTGTACAGTATTGCATTTTTTCAAGCTTGGATATTGATTGTTGTAGTAATAGTAATTGAGTGTAAAGTAAATATAGAGAACAAAGAAACAACAATGCAGAAAACCATTGTTAAAATAATATAAACTTTATAGTATAATAATGAAATTCGCTTCGACACTACAATAAATAATGCTGTTTGTCGGCATATGTTATTGTATGCTTTGGATTAAAGGACAATAAAAAAAACATACTTCAATACTGTATACTCTGAGGAATAAATTACAAAATGTTTTCTGCTCACGTTTACTATGTGCACTTTACATCCCACCTGCAGATATTTAAAAATCGGCTGCATAATTTCAAAACACAATAAGTGACAAAATTTTCATAATCGACTATTTTGTATTCTTAAGTACAGCAGAGCCTCATTTGCAGGATTCGATATATAAATATAATGAAAATTAAATTAGCTAACACAATATTTGCCTAATTCTGATTGAAATTTCAGTATAGAGAGCGTCTGTAAAAATATTGGTTTAATTCGTTTCCTGAACAATTGTGCTTTGAAATTGTGCAGCCGAAATGATGCAATAAACTTCACCATATGTCAAATCAGCAATACAAGATTCTACGAAAATTATAATTTTTTAGAGAACATCTCAAATAAAATCCATAAATATAAAATATATAATTAAAAATAACAATAATTTTATAGATCATTAGCTTTTATTGAAATTTATTGTGTTATGACTTTTTTAATCTCACTCCTCATGAGTGAGAAACATAAGTATGTTGCACTATGCCACAAATTCAATAGATAAAATGACAGTGCAAACAACTTAAAATGGACAACAGGAACGTCTTTTTAAATAAGTTTTGAAACTAATTTTCTAAATCACGTCACGCCAGCTCGAAGGCTTAATTCCTTAAAAAGAAACTGTTGCCGCTTAGCCAGTTTCGTGGTTTTCGGTGTTGCCGTTATTTTCCCGAGAAGCTCTGAATTTTTAAGGAGATATTTGACCTACTTTTTGGAATCCACGGAACTTCTGGGACTTTGAATAGATTCTTCTGCTAGTTTTTGGGAATCCGAAAACTTCTGGCATTTTTCAAGAATTTTGTTTTTAGAAATCCTTGCACGAGGTTTGTATATTGGCTAATGGTTGATTTCCTTGCTAAGTGAAGGTGTCTTCTTTTTCATCTAGGGCTTGAAATTACTACCTTCATTCTCTTGGTATCATGAAGGTAGACGAAATTTTTGATTTTCAATTATAATTTTTATTTTTGGTGGGAATAAAGATCAGGGGCGTTTGGCATAGCGACCGAACGCGGCCGATCGAAGTTGGCCGACCGAAGGCGGCCTCTTGATAACATAAGGCCGAAAGTAGCAAGAGGAAGACGGCATGCCAAAGCCGATAGGTGGTAGGCCGAAGGCGACAGGACCTTCGTGCCAACCCGTTGTACCAGTCCAGTAATTAAATTTTTTACTGTTAAAATTGCAACAATATTGTGTTTAAAGCCTTAAATATATTTAGTTTTTATCTAATTTTTATGATGTGTTGCCAAAAGGCGTCAGTTTTTTGCTTTCATTTGCTTGTGAGAATGTGCAAATATTATTTGATTTTATACATATGATATTTTATTTGCTAATAAAGTTAATATTATTATTTAATCATTTTGTTTGCAACAAGAAGTTTGGTACAAAAAATAAGACTAAATATTTAGCTCCTTACTTTCGATTGAACATCAAAAATATTATAAAAATTTCCGAAACTATTTTAATTAACTTTATTTGTAGGGATTTATACGAAAATTATGTTTAATTTTTATAGGGAGAAGCAATTTATGTTTATCATTCTCTTTTGAAACAAAATATAGCTCGTGCACCAATTTGTCAGGAATGTGGGTTGCGTATTCTGGTATGCTTCTATGCTAGTATACCCTAGTATGCTTCATTACAAGATCTTTGTTACTATGTTCCGTGAATTAAGTCAGAATATAATTGGAAATTTAAATAGATACATAAATATACTAGTTGAACTTCTGTAGTATTGACTACTATGGTATTAGTCCAAGCAATGTTAATAAAAAATTATTTATATTAACCAATTCAATTCTAATTTTCTAACGTTCAAGTAAGTAAAAAATCTATATTCTTATCTACACTTTTATGTGTTAAATCGTCTATTTTTAACGATTTAATTTTATTACTTTTAGTTTTTTCACAAATATTTGACTTAATTTGCTTGATTTGGCTGCCCACATCTGAGCCAGTCGCAATCAAATAGTATAATAAAAACTATTTAAATTTCTGATAAAAAAAAATTTATAGTTTCCTGAACATTCATTCATATTCTGTTTCATGTGTAGTAGGAAAATAAAAATTCGTATTAATCAAGAATTTTTCAAAAAATTATCTCAACTTCTTGTTTTTTTTATTGCATTTTAAACATATCAAAGGCGTTAACATACCTGTCAAAATTAGAGTTTATTTAAGTTTATTGTTTGTATGATAAGATGCTATGAATTTATTTTTATTTTTATAATCTGAGCATAAATAAGCTGCACTAACTAAATATGTGCATGTGTATGAAGAAAAATAATTTCGAATCTGTTTTGGTTTTATATATTAAGAAAGTATTTTTGAAACAGTATGATGAAGTGGTTGATGATTGTAAATTAAAAAATATGTAGTAAAATACTACCCCAGTCAAACCAGAGGAAAAAAAGTGCTAATCTCGGGATTTAGAATAAAAAGCTGTAAATTATACTATTCTTAATCGTTGTATCAAAGAAATTGCACTAAAAACTAAAAGCAAAATCAACCCAAAAAATATTTGCTGTTTATTATATATTATTTCTTGAACTAAATTTATTTGTTAATTCTTCTGTTATAGAATTATATATTAACTTGAGAGCATAACTCCTGTCTACCTTTCAACTATATCTTAAATAAATATTAATCTATTAGATTTTAATGCTCTACTGAAAACAGTGCAAATTTTAAGCTAACATCAAGCTTTGATAGCAATAACTGAATTAATATGTTTAAGCCACCGAATGTAAAACAGAACAACCAAATCTGTTCAACACCCCTCAACTGAAAAAGAATCTTCAGCTTAAATATGTTTTAGACTTCATTAAAACCATTTAAACTTTCTTAAGCTCCTTAAAAAAATGCAACACTTTAAATTTTATTTCTATTTATTCATTTATTTTTTTTAGAATGTCTTTTACCTTCAAATGAATTAAAACCTAACCTTAAAAATTAACTTGAACTCATTTGAAGCTGAAATTCCTTTAATAAAAACAGTTTTTGCTAAGCTTGCATTACAACCAACCAAATTTCTGTTACAAATTACATTTAAGAACATTTAATTGAATTGTAAAATAAGTGCTTTGTACCGTTTTTCTTTAGTTTTACTTTTTCAATTCTTTGCTATATAAAAATTCAAACTGATTTTAAATACACCTGTGTAATATTGTTCTTTTAGTTTTATTGTCTGTTTTTTCTTTTTTTTTTTAATTTGTTAAATCATTCTTGTTTATTGGATTTTTGTAGAGAAAGATCTGATTTTTTTTGGAGCGTTTGCTTAGTATAAAATTATAAAAAAATCAACATTATTTTAATGCATTGTAGCACGTAAACTTTTTAAGATTAAGAGTTGGGTTAGATGCACACATTTAAAGGAACCTAATTCATTTTTACATTATTAACTTGCTGAGAATTCAAAAATGCAAATTTATTAAATCTGTGGAAGCAATAAGAAAGTATTTCCTTAAAATTGTCTCCTAATTTGTTTTCCAGGATGACATTTTAGCATATAACCATATCATTATAATAAACTATTAACATTATATGGCCACAAATTAGCATATTGTGGTTCGAAACTATCTTATGATCATTTATAATAATAGCGTGTTTCAATATTATCATCATTTAAGTTCCGATGAATATAGTTTTCGAGTCAATGTATAAACTTTCACTCGATAAAAAAAAGGACTGACACCATACCTGAAATACTTATTACTTTTGTATTAACCAAATAAGAATTAAAGAAAACTTCTTTGTACCATCCATTTGGTATATTCATATGTTTGCTTTTGAGTCATACGTTGTTTACAAAGGCAAATAAATATTTGCGTGTAGTAATAAAACTTTGATTGTAGTTTAACCATGTGGCAATTGTTATGGATGGTAATAATTTATTGGCAAATTCTAGACAAGACCTTTTTTTATATGTACTAGATCCATGCTTGAAGTTTCAAAACAACAATAGTTTGTAAGCCACAACCATAAATTGTTCTCCACAACCAACGTATATAGTCTCTGTAACTATACCTGCGGGATATGTTGAAACAATTGTCTTGAACGTACTTGTCCTATGGCTGGTGAAAATGGGAATGGTACGAAATGTTTCTGAGTGGTGACCGGTGAAAAGAATCATATCTCAACATATCACAAAGCTAAAACAAAAATGTTAGGAAAACCCCTCATTGCACAAGAAAATTTTTTTCCAAATTAAAAATATTTGTTTAAAGTACAGTAATTCAGCTAGTATTAAAGAGGCCATCACAGGACAAGTAGCCTTAGTTTGGGTCTAGAACCTATCACTGAGCATCTTAATTATATCAATTGACCCCCTCCAATGACAACGCCATGTAAAAGTGACCAGTCTGGAGCTCGGACCGGTTGTTAGTCCTTCGGAAGCAGTCGCGTGACCTATTTGGTGACTGGTTCTTTTTCCTCTAGGGTATACTATAACCATTTGCTTTTTGTGTGCAAGTGGCATGAGTGTTAGGGAATGGTCAATATCACCAAAATCTATATCCGATCCAGTACTTGCATTAATTGTTGAAACTGCTGTGATCTAAATCATCTAAACTAAAAACCAATTCCAAATTTTTGCAACCAAATTCGTGGATCTTAGCAACCTTATCAATAAACTCTTACATAAATTAACGCTTGTTTAAAGTAGATATCCTGTATAGAAAATACGGCTTTAAAGCATAAATTAACCTTAAAAAGCTTTAAGAATAAGGCCGTAGTTCGTAGTTCGATTGTATAGTTTTAAAACCAAAGTAACTAAAACATTTTTCGAAATAGAATTTTTGTATATGGGTGACTATCAATTCAAATTCTTTTTTCGTGTCCGTTGAAAGTATTGTAAAATATTTTATATAATAAACGTATAAATTCGAAAATTATATGATTTAATAGATTACATATGTTTACAAATTTCGAAAAACTTTTTCGTATGCTAGAAATAAAAGTTGTTTCTTTAATTATTTGGAATTCTGAACGCGAATCTGCACTTCATATTTTTCATCAGCTCTAGTTTTCGCGATATATCATTATGTAAAAAATAAAGGCACTTTCATCACATATAATTAGTAGCATAACTTGATAAGGGATTTTTCTATTCAGTAAAGAACAAAAACCGAAATTCGACAATAAAATAATCTTGAGGGCGTGCAAACATTGTTTCTAAATTTGCTCAGTATTTTCAGAGATTGTTTAGGTTTCAACGAAACCCAAGACACCTGAATGCTGACGAAGTGTGTTGCGACACAGAAAATACGTATTCCATTCTACTGGTGTAGACCTATAGTCCGCAGACTCTGCTCTGGTACCGCCAAACAGAGACAACAATTGCAATTACCGAATGCAACTTGCTTATAGCTGTTTTACACTATCTCACAAGCCGTTCGACTTCTGTAGAAAATGCAACCCTGATCTAATAAATTTATGGAAAGTTTTAAAAAAGCAATAACAACACATTATATCAGGGTAGCGTTTTGTGCAAAAGTCGAACAGCTCGTATAATAGTCTAAAAACACCTTTAGAGATATCATAAAAGTTTATCCAAAAAAAAAAAAATGTTATAAAAAATTTTTAGTTTTTTGTTCTTAAGAATGCATAAAAAATAAAAATACAACAACGAGCAAATTTTTGCTTTAGTAGCTTGTAGCTAAATACATTCCAAACGAAGTGAGACCTTTTTTATTGAAATTGGTGCACAACTTTTGATTTTATTCATAATTCAATAAGAAAACTGAATCGATGAAAACTAAATTTTCATACAACAGCAATTTTAGACTGTTGTATGGAAATTAAAATTTTATCAATTAAGTTCTGTCAATAAATTGTGAATAAAATCAAAAGATGTTCACCAATTTCAATGAAAAAGTGCTCAATTCTTTTGGAATATATTTGCCTACATGCTACTGAAAAAAAACGGGACCGTTGTTGTATCTTTATTTTGTTATAAAGTTTTAAAAACAAAAATTTAAAAAGAAATATATTTTTTTTGCTTAAACTTTTACGATATTGCCAAAACTACTATGGAGATTTAGACATTAAGTTTGTACGGCTTAAAGGTTGTTTTGTTGTGGAATTTTGAATTTTTTACTTAACTGAAGAGATCATGGTCTTCTCAAGTTGTACTCATATATGTCCTGCAAGTGCCTTCACTTTAGACATAACGGTATATCTCGAAAACTAGAGCTGATAAAAATTCTAATTATACATTTAAAATCTGCAAAACGTGTGTAGTCGGTAATGGCTAAAACTTTTCCGCAACGCGATGTACTGTAAGCATGTGTTATAGATAAATGTACATAAATTTTTTGTAGTGTACGACTGCCCATTGTGTGTTTAAAATGAAAAAACACTGTTTTTCCTCTCTTCATACAAAATGTCATGTCCATAATGCATGCTGTTGATTTTCCGCATTAAGAAACTAAAATTTTTTTCAAAAACGAGATTAAATTTATAACGGTTTTAGAGTACTTGCATTTGCATATCAATATTTCACACATCAAATGTTTCAAATATATTAATAATTATAATTTTTTTAATTGTTGTTCGCAGTCTTATGTAATGACCGTTACGCTTTTTTTTTAGTACGCTTCAGTACTCAGTTTAGTTATTGAAATTGCATTAACTATACACACTTAAATAACAGCTTAGGTTTGCACTTCTAAATATTTAAAAGTTTTCTGAGATTTGTTAAATAGTGTTATATTGCCAAACGTTTCATCCAAAATAGTGTATTGAGCGTTATTCATATTTTTTTATTTAATTGAAGTTTTTAATGATTAATTAATTATGGAGCTTATGTTAAAATACATCAAAGACTATACATCAGATTTTTTTTTAATAAAAATATAATGTGTGTTTTGGAAAAATATTGAATTCGTATAAAAATGTATTGAGCGTTACATAAACTTTTTTTAAATATAATTTGTCTATACATTTTAGAACGACAAAAAAAGTTAACAGCAGTTGAAAGGTAGAAACGATGTAAAGAACATTGTTTGTTTACAAATTTCGCATTTCCTGTGAAAAACTTTTGCTTCTACCGCACTGTGGTTTTTTATATGGTCGAAAAATTTTTAAAAAATCGCAGCTATAATTTTATTTCAGGATCCATTGAATGGGATGAAAACTATAATAATAATCTTCTTTTCTTAAATTGTATTTAGTTACATTGGTATATAAAAAAACTAAATATACGTTTAGAATGAGAATCAGTCATAAAACAATTGTTTAAATATAAAAAACTGAAGCATTTCTTAAAATCGATTTTAAATATATATGTAGTTCCTGAAAATTTATTTATTTTTCATACAATAATTGCTTGAAAGTTACTGTATTTTGAAATCCGCATTTCGAGCTCTTCATAGGCGAAATAATTCATAGATGACAGAATTTTTTAAATGCTCTGCAAAATCATATAAAACTTTATATACACATGTATTAGTATACTAATATATATCTAATATTATACTTCCATTTACATGCTATTCTACAACACTAAAAATGTTTAGATTTCTTTAGATCTGGTTGCATTGAGGAAAAAGAAAAACAATCTGCACGTTAAATGCCATTTGTGCAAAACTGCAAAAAATAACATTAAGATATTAAACTATATTATAGTCCTGGTAGCTGCTGAGATGTTTGCACATTAAAAATAGAATGATGGCCACAATCGTCATCGATGTTGCCTTAGTGTGGCTGATAATTTAGATTTTTTCACTTTTCTGTTTTTCATTTTTCTAAAAGTGTTTGTTTGGTGTTCAGGTGACTGCAGTATTAAATGTGGTAACATAATTTATTTCCACTACTATTCCTCACAACACATACACTTGTTTGTTTCTATCTAGCCAACCCTCTTTCTTGTCTTTCTCCATGTTTAAAACTAGAAAAAAGCTGAAAATAAGTTTGCACTAAATAGAAAGAGCTTAAATTATGAGAATACTTGTTACACTCAGAGGAGAAAAGTTGGTAAAAAGTGACATTAAATTATAATCTGTCGGTAATGTTACAGAAAGAAATATGTAAATACCCAGGGAAAAGAGGGCAATTTCAGTTTTATGGAATGATTTATTCATTACTTCCATAGTATAAATTTTGGCATATTTTTGATTACGTTAAAACATGCAGATAATACGGAAAAAATATTTAAATATTAACAAAGGTCTAACGATTGATCCTATCAGAAGGGATAACTAGCAATGGCTGTCAGTTCAAGCTTGCGAACATTCAAAATTTTTCTTTGAATGTTTAATATTTACATGCTTTAGAATTCTTTCTTAAATGAAAAATAGTTTGACCGAAAGATTAAATTGAAAATGTACTTAAGCCAAACTAATTAGATAACTTTGGATAAAAGCCATACAGTTCGACTAAAAATTCATAACTAAATTTTCGGAAAATTTTAAATTCATCTTATATGACACACAAAATATAAAATAAACTTAACTTTGAATTTTTTATTACTAAGAGCCAACCAAGAACAAAAAACTCTAAAGATTGTTTTAAAATATATTTTATCATCTTATAACATTCAACTTATTAATTTTTCTAAGTGTATTAATAACACTTCAAACTGGTGTTAAGAGGAAACATTAAGTTTTGTTAAATAGTTTGGACGCATTGTGGACTTCCACAGGTGATGTCAGTATTTTGTTAGCAACTAAATGGTCAATACTCAATCTAAAGATTTTCTATCAATGATCTTTTCTGTTTTGTGTGTTTTTTTTCGTTTGTGAAAGGTGTGGTTTTTTAGTTTATCTCTTGTAATTGAAAATAAATTTTCAAAGTAAATAACTTAAATGGGATGTTGATTGAAATTGATTTATTGAAAATCGTTTGTAGCTGTTGCTGCAACTTTTGTAATACGATTTAGTTTTAAGAAGTATATTCAGCTTAATTCCGTAAGAATTGTACTTCTATTTTAAACAACAACCATGGAAAAGTGGTTGTAAATGGTTTAATGGTAACGGTTTTGGGCTTAGGATTTTAAGCTAAAATTTTCGTTTATAAATTAAAATGTAACATGTTGTGTTTAGTTTATCTCTGTTTGGGTTTTATATATTTTTTTTATGTCTTCTAGTTTATTTATTTATTTATTTTATATATTTTTATTTTTCTTAGATAATAATTGTTTTTTTTCTATATTTTTTTTCTTGCAGGTTAGCACTGAGTTGAGGTAAGTTTCATTAATCAATGTGATATTTTTGATTTGTATAACTATCGCGTGAGATTTATTGATAAAAATTTAAAACCAATTTGTGCGATATTAAAATTTAATAGATATTTACTTTTTTATTAATATATTTCAATTATATATTCTTTATTGATCGCAAATTAACTCGTTACAGTTAAAAGATTTTTCTTTTCTTAGCATGAAATTAAGTGGGTTGCTTAATTATAATTTGTAAAATATTAATAGGAGCGCTATAACTGCGGCTTGAGCACTGAAAAAATGCTCGTTCCGACTTTCTGAATTTTTTTGTCACTCTGGCTTCGTTTCTTTTTATATTTTTGACATGACTGTAGCATAGTTGTGGCAACTATAATGAGAATTAATTTGTGCTCTGAGCAAACAATCTTTGATATTTTCTTTAATGTTAAATATAACGGCAGTCTCTAAAAACCTGTTTCATTTCACAATTGAAAACTAATTTCCCCAGAGTTAAGATAATCTGTCACAAGACAAGTCACTTGACTGGCTCCCAAGGACTAGCAACCGGTTGAAGCTCTGCAACTTTCACTAGTAGAGTTCTAACTAAGAAATTGAATTAGAGTATCTGAGAACTTTAGTGATATCCGCAAAGAGTTTTCTAAAATAAGAACATTTTCTAAAAATGCCAAATATCCACTAGTGTATATATTTGGCATTTTTAGAAAAGGGAATAATGACAATAATCATTAATCACAAATAACTTTCAATTTCTAACCCCGGGTTGTTAATTGAGAAACTGTGAAACTATAAAAGTGAATTTAGCTTCTAATAAGTGCAAGTACAATAACATATAGATAAACATCAATAATAATACAATTTAAGTGGAAATAAGTGCAAGTACAATAACATATAGATAAACATCAATAATAATACAATTTAAGTGGAAAATGGTAAAGTGTTTGGCAAGATTCTTATTTGAAGATTAAAATCTCTTGTTAAAAAAACAAATAAACACGTGAAAAATTCTTGGAATTACTCGGTTATTCATTGTGTTTGAAAATTTTATTCCAATTCAACAATATGTTGCATTAACCTTTGGTGACCTGCAACGAACGTTAATAACTCGTGCAAAATTTTCATTCTCATATATTGTTGCATGCGAAAAGCGAAACAAGATGTAATTCAAAACCACAAACTCATCTAGATTCTCATACTTCTGTTGGAATTGTAATGAAGATGGAAGAAAAATGAAGACGTTCATGCACGGGCATACGTATGAATATGTGTATGCATATGGGCTTAGTGTTTGTATAATTTTTTCTTTATAATTTTCTGGTTCTTGTAAAGATCTTTTGAATATTATGTAAATATTTTTTATTTATTATTATTTTTTTTTTATAACGTTGTTGTTGGTTTCAACTTCTTCTCATAATTGGGAGCCCTGACGTGTTGATATGTAAATTATATTTAAAGTAAAATATAATAAGTTTTGTTTTGTAATACTTTGTTGCACATTTCAAATATATTTTATATTATTCTGTGTTTTAATGTTTATATATTTATATAGAAATTCCCTGACAGTGCAAATAAAGTATCTTCACGTAGAAAAAACTGTCATCGGGTTTTTCTCAATTAAATGTAATGTTTAATATGGTATCGAAATTTAATTAAGTTATTAATTGATTCAGTTATTTTCTTAATTAAAAATTTACAAACAAATAAAAATTTCCCCATTAGCTCAGTAATAGATTTTTAACAAATATTTTCTTAAAACAATAACTAATTCAATCAATTACTTGATTAAATGTTTATATGTGAGTATAGAAAAAAAATTAAACTAACACAATACGAAGTTGACGCAAAACACCACCTCTTTGGTTCTATATAATATTTGTACTCTTTCGTGAGAGTTAAAAATGTTAGTGAGAATAATAGTTTCTTATATTCTTGCAGATATTTGCTTATGTTTACATTCATAACCGCTGACCAAAAGCGATAATTTTGATTATTTATTTGTATTGCAAAAAAAAGTATTACACGTTTGTTGCCTTCATTACTTTTTGTATTTTTATTTATTATAAAAAATAAAATAAAACATACAAAGAAACAGTACAAATTGTATGTTTAAAGTGTCTTAACTGACAAAAAGTTTGTAAGTAGGACATTGATTTAAGTCTTTAATGTTGAAGTGATAAGGTGCAGTGGCAGGAATGAAAAGTAAGAAAATAACTATCTTACCAACGAACTTCCAAAATCCTGCTTTTACGACCGCAATTATATTTTGATATTTTCTCTTTCGAAGAAGAGGGTTCCCTTGTTGCTGAGTAGTAGCGATGCTAGCCTGTCAGTCCAGCGGTCATGGGTTCGATGCCCGTTATAGGCCCTGGGTGTTTTCCGCAGACAAGCTAATCGCTTCGTGGGTTGTGTTTGTAAAAAAAAATTTTAAACTTACGACACACGATATTAAAATTTGGTTTATGTCTTCATTCAATTGCCAAACATCACTGCTTTCACAGAAAAAAAAATTGTAAATGCAATTAATTTTTTGTAATATCAATTAAAAAATCAATTGATTTTGAACCTACAACGATTTTTGTAAATACAATTACAAAATTGTAAGTTAAAGGAATATCAGAAAAAAATGTTTACAATTTTTTTTTGTTGAAAATCAACAATGCAAATGGTTGATTTTCCGAACAAATTTTAATTGTTGTATTAATAATATTTTTTACACAATCACAATCCTCCAAGCGACTTTTTGCTTGTCTGCGAAAAACACTGAATGTCTCTGGACTAATAGACTAACGTTCATACCTCTCAGCTACAGAGCAATTCGTTATTAAATACGCAAATAATGAATACACATAATACGTGATTTGCCTTGCTTCATCTACGTGTGTGCAATCATTTGTTATATCAACAATGGTGATTGTTAATTTTTTTCACAATACATAACAAAAAATTTGGTTAGTTCAGTTTGTTGAAAAAAGTCTTGATTTGCTTTGTTTCATTTACATGTGTGCATTCATTTGTTATATCAACAATGATTATTGTTCATTTTTTCATAACACATAATAAAAAATTTGGTTAGTTCAGTTTGTTGAAAAAAATTTCTGTTTTTGGCGTATCAACAACTCAATTTGTTATATTAACAAAATATGTTTGAATTTAAACTACATATTAATAATTAAAGTTGCAGTTTGATGATATTTTTTTCTGTTGTTTGTTAAAGAACTTTTCTATAAACACTATACATCCTCAAATACTCTTTCCGTGTAATTAAAGAAACATTTCAAAATAGCAGATAACTATTTCAATTATGCTTGTTACTTATTAAAATTTATTCAATAAAAAATTATTGAGTTGCTTAAGCCAATTAGTATACTAAACTGACGTCTCGATATCTACAGCTAATCTCATCAGAGTTCTTTACCGCTTAGAGCACTCGACCAAAGTCGGTGGTTTGCAGTCAAGCGTTGAAGTAGATAATATTCAACTCTGAAGTAGATGATATTCAACTCTTGACTGCAAACCACCGACTTTGGTCTAGATGTCTAAGCGGTAAAGAACTCTGATGAGATTTCCGGTAGCTATCGAGACGTCAGTGCAACCCTCAGCACAGTCAACATTTTTTTGTCTACATGCTTCACATTTATCCCTAAATAAAAATTTAATTTAATTGAAAATTTAGATTAAAACCGAACTTAAGCCAAAAATAATTAAATTTCTTTGGATATGAACCCATACAGTTCGACTAAACTCAACTTAATTGTTAAACTCTAAAGGCACCTAGCAAAAAGGATGTACATGTTCAAATCAACTGAGCAAACAAACATTCATATACACTAGAACTTGTAATTATCAATGATAATTCATACTAGAATAGAGAAATATTACTCATACGCCTATAGCTTTTTGCTAAAAGTGGGATATTCGCATATTCTTCAGGTTTTTTTTTATTAAAAAATCGTAAAAAAATTCCCGTTCAATATATCGTTAATATGTTTTAATTGTAAAATGTTTTTTAATAAATAGTAAAGAAATGAAAAATTAAAAATGAAGATTGGTACTATTTTCATGCAGGTAAATAAAATGCTTCTGAAAAATTTTCCATTTTTTAGAAAATCTGCTCTCCTGGTCACATTTTTGAGCGAGTGGGTAACAATTAAAAGCCAGATTAATTATATTAAATATATCTAACAGGATTATGTAAACAAATTTGAAACTCTTAAGCAATTAATTTAGAACTTCGTAGACAAATTCACTATATTCGTTCAATGCTGGATGTAGTCTGCATGCTTTAATCGATCTAAAAGTGCAACTGCAGTAATATTTGAAGTCTGGACTTTTGTAATATTGAAAAAAATATACTGTTTTGAAATTTTTTTGAGAAAAACGTCCAACAATTAAGCTATATTTTTGTAAAAATTTAGCCATTTTCCACCGTTATTTCAAAGTCTTGATTTTGATTTTTTTCTCACGGCTAAATGATTTGACATAACTTAAAACTTTCCTTCTCATATTGTGAAGGATTTTGTTTAGAATCATAAAATATATTTTTTTTTAATTTTGGCTCAATTAAATGAAAACATTTATAGATCAGGACCAAAGTCACGGCAAAAAAACGACAATTTAAAAATTCAAAGCTAAATATCTCTGAAAATTAAAGAGATATCGTAATGAAATGGTATGTTGTTTCTATGTCTCTTAATAAACTTTACAACAAGCTTAAATTCATTAAAATAGAATATAATTTGTAAAAGTTATGAGGCCAACAAAGTTTATCTTGACCGAGACAGTCAAATTTGACAACCTCTAGTGCACCGTGTTTTTCAACAGGGTGGTCTAAGTTACATTATTCTTAAAGTTTAGACCCTTTTGTATGATTTCAGCGTATATCATTTTGTAATCGGATCGCAAATTTCAAAGATACAGATTTATTAGCCTTTTTTCCAATTAGCACCATTGTGCGTTGGTACAACTTGAATATATCGTTGTAGTAAGCTGTTGCTTGGTTATGGCTATGTCGCACAACCATATTCTATTTTGTGCATACTATCGCACTCACTATATATCAAAAAAAAATTGTGTGCGAAGTTTATTTGGCATCTTTACGTAAAAAGACATATTACCCAACATGATTGCCAACCAAGTCTTACAAACGATCGAATCGTGTATGGCTTGCTTTAGATAATGCCAAAACAAATACTAAAAGTTAGTTCTTAAGCAGGTGCTAGACATATCAATATTTAACTTTAATATATGTGTTTGTATACATTTTATTACAAAAAATAGTTACACCTATACGGAGGGGAAATATAAAAGAATTTCGAAATGCTTTTGATTTTCATAGCAAACGCACACAAACACACATATTGACGCTAAAATATTGAGCTGTCTAGCACCCGCTTTATGGACAAAAATTACTTTGGGCTTCTAAAGGGGTAATTTACCCTATACTGTTGTCTCAGATGTTTAATTTGTTATTGGTAAGTCTGACACCAATTGAGTAGACTCAGTGACACGCAAGAAGAGACGTCACAATACATTATCTATGGTTGTTCGGCTGTATTGGCTCACTGAATAAAGTCTTTTCGAAGAATCCTTATGACTCCAAGTGAGGTATATTATCCCTCACCGATAAGAGTAATTGCCTGTATGCGTACCTTTGTTTATGTATTTATTTATTTATTTATTACAATTCTATACACAAGACTTAAAGTCTCTTATTACAGTATATAATGCTTAGTTACATACTATTTTTGAAAGTTAAAATATCTCAAATTAATATGACAAACATATGCTTAAATTAATAACTTGAATCGCGGTGCTCGTGGTATATACATAGTAGGGAGAACAAAATATATCGATATATCGATATATCGAAATTTTTTCCTAATATATCGACACTATCAAATTCGATATTTTTTAGCTTTGGTTTTGTTTTTCGTGCAATTTTTAAAAACATTTCGGCACAGTCTTCATCAAATAGAATATTACTAACAAAATCTTTTCTTTTATTAATAATATTTTGTGTTTATGTATGTTCTATGAAATATTGGTGGAACAGTAAGGATATTGGAAATTAACTCTTTCCAGCTTAGGTATTTATAAGAAAGTTATTTTTGTTTTCTTTTATTAAAAAAAATGGGGAGGACGTATGAATTATCATTGTTGAAAAATATCGATATTTCGATATATCGACTTTTTTTATTCGATATATATCTGTGCTGATCGATATTTAAAAATATATCGATATCGATATATACGATATATTTTTTTCACTTGTCCATCCTTAATACATAGTAATAATCACATGTTTTAATTTAAAATATTATGAATATTTTTAAAATCTTATAATATTTTTAATCAAATCATCTTCAGCGTCGGGGCTTTTTTACTTCTTACTGTGTGTAATTTGTAGATATTTGCCTCTGTGGCTAAAGTGTTTGCAAACAGGAGATGGTTTCAAAGTTCTTTTTATTATCTGATTTGGCTTGAATTTTTGTAATTTATGCTTGAACTTGACCGTTATTTCCTAATTATCAACATTTTTGATTAATAGCTATTAATTTTTATGACTACTCTTTTTTATGATGACTTCCATTTACTATTGATTCTTGTCAATTAAATTATTCTGTGGGTCCGACAAATCAAGATTTGTATGATTTATTTCAGAAAATAAAAATAATAAGTTATCTAGACAATAAATCACAAAACTGGGCGTTTTAAATTAACACAAACTTATATATTATGCATTAAACCAGTTAATAAATTAACTAGATTAACATAAATTATATTTAATTTATTAAAGGCATCTCTTAAAAAGTAGGCACTAATGTGTAAATAATATAATTTGTCCTCTTTGTTGTGCTATTTGATTCTAATTAATGATAACATTTTTTAAATATTTTTATTTTTCTTTAATTATAAAAATCAATAAATCTTGTATCTGAATTCAAAAGATATTTTTGTAATAATGATTAAAGCTTCCACTTTGTATGTAAACAATTTTAGTTTTATTAACAAATAACTTGTTTTTTGTCTGTTTTTAACTTCTGGCTGTTAAGTTTATTGATACTGTCGGTTGCACTCGCAACAGGTTAAAGTGTTAAAGTATTTGATCAACACATTGTTGCATAATTTTCTCAGTGGAATTTTACTTACCATTAAGCAAGTGACAATTTATTTAGGAAATATATTTTTGAAATACTGGCTGTATTGACAATCTGCCTGTTTGGTAGTGGTTTTCAATAAAATTAATTTGTTTTTTGCAATGAGAAAAGTTAAAGGTTAATTTTGCCATTTATGACACAAAAGTTATATAAAGTTTAGTAATGAATTAAAACTAATGCTCTTTAGAAGAGAAAAAACTGTTTTAGTGATGCTTTTAGATACGTTACTGTCTATTTGGGACAAACATTTAAAAATTTTTAGCGTATCCTGTTTTGCAGCAGATTTTACTAGCTCTTTTCATGCACAACCGGCCATTGCAGTCCTTTCCCTACTGCAGTGTCTCGCGTATTTAGGTCGTTAGTAGTGTCTTAGGTAGGATATGTCCTATTCTGCCATAAACTCTTTTATTGAAAACTTCATGAGCAGTAGTGACTTTGTATTTTGAAGAAGGATTAGAACAGTTAAATTTTATGTTAAAATATTTCGTCAGCAAAGAAAAAGTCTTAAGAAGAAAACAAAAATATTACTTTGATTATTTTCTTCTATATGACAATTTAGGAATATTACTACTGGCGATATTGCTACACTCTTCCATTTGTTTGCGGGGTACCTTCTCATATTTCTATTAGTTCCACTGGTAAACCAGAAATAAAATGTAGGTTTAGAATGAGAGTTACCCAAATATTTCGAGCTTAAATGCTCATAATACTGTGCAACACAAAAAAATAACTTGGGTATTATTTGTGATTTTGGCAGAGGACATCAGAAAATATATACGTGTATCGGCATTTTGAAAGTTTACATCTGCGATTCATTTTAGGGGGAGTTAAAGTTCTCAGTCTTTGCACATAGTTATAGTGATTCCACCATATGAACATTACTACCACTCAACCATACAATAAAAAGTAAGAGTTTTAAAATACTCCACAAAAAAACAAAAACTTTTTTTTAACCCTCGATACGATTAGATTGTCTGCGAAAAAAACATCCAGAGTCTATAGGAAGAATCGAAGCCACATGAGTGCCCCTATGGCTAAGTGGTAGCGACGCTGGCTTGTCAGTTCAGAGGCCGTGGCTTCGATTCTTCCTATAGACTCTGGATGTTTTTTTCGCGGACAATCTAATCGTATCGGGGGTTAAAACCAAAAATTTTTTTTGTGGAGTATTTTAAAACTCTTACTTTTTATTGTATGGCTCTTTTTGTCCCTTTCTTCAAAATGAGGCTAAATACTCCCCTTAAGCGGCGATATATCGGGCCAAGTTGCTCCACAAAAATATTTGGAATAAAATCTTATTATCGATTTCATGGACACCCAAGGTACAGAGGCAATTTGAACGCAGAAATCATACAAAATTTAAAATGTATTTTAGGAGTAATTTTGAAGCTACTCACAATTAGTACTTGGCGTAGGAAATTTTGTAGAACAGTTCAGTCCACCATATCGCAGCTGAAGGGGAGTTGTGTGTCAATTTTTTAAGAAAATCACAAAAATGTCCATATAAGGAAGAGTTTGAGGATTATTGTGTTTCAGAAAAATTTTTCTCGTGGAGTTTTACATAAAAGTGCTGAGCACATCTTATACCTTAAACGTAAGGCTGAAAATATTTCCTATGCTGAGTCACTTTAACTATGTGCCAAAAGGATGGAGGGAGAACTTTTATTCACCATAAAATGTGCCCCACTTGTAAGTTTTCAAAACGCCGTTACACGTATATATTTTTAATGCCCTCTACCATAATTGGCCGTTGAATTGTTGTTATATAAAAAAATTGATATTTTTGTACACTGTAATTTCATATATACATATAGTTATTCCCGTCGTTCCAATGTGGAGCATAGGGCCACAACAAGCGCATTTCATTGAGATCTATTTTGCGCTATTGGTTTTATTTTACTCCAGGTCTTGCGGACTATATCTATCTCTTTGTCCAATTGCCTTCTCCATGTGTGAGCCGGCCTCCTCGTCTCCTGCTCCCCTGTGGATTCTACTCAATGGCTGTTATTGTAAGGTTATCTGTAGGTTTGCGTAATATCCCGACTAGAAATTTTTATGCAAACACATTTGGGATCTAACTGGGATCCCAGTTCCGATGTAACGCAGAAACGTATTCGGGACCCGATTGGTTTCCTGTGGGAAATATCAAAATCTTGCAAAAATTTGCTCAAATCGGGAAAATGTTAAACTCTAATATTGAATTAAAATTGCTGAAGCTATCCAAGGGACCAAAGTATGTAACATTTACCTCTTTTGAAGATGAGCATTATATACGATTAAAAATCTGTGTTAGATTTTCCCAACAAGTTCCCAATAGTTTCCCACTTGGGAAGAACTTTTGTTAAGTCATTAATTTGTAGATGGGCTATCCCAGCAAGTTCCCGACCAAATCGCAAATTGGATAACACTTTTGGATGTGCCACATGCATTCCCAATCGGGCCCCAATATGAGTATTGGGAAAATTTCTAGTCGGGATGTGACCTAGCCAGTTCCATTTCCGCCTTAAGATTTCGGTGCGCAAAGGTGCTTGGTTTGTAGCTTCCCATAGGTCAGTGTTAGTTACTGTGTATGGCCAGAAGAGTTTCGTTATTCTTTTCAGACAGCTGTTGGCGAATACCTGCAGCGTGTTTATATCAAGGGCAGCCGCATTCCAAGTCTCGCATCCATACAATGCGATTGACTTCACGCTGGAGTTAAGCAGCTTGATTTTTGTCAACGATCATGTAGCACAATTGATTCGGTTTGCGATGTCCGCGCTTAATCCTCCTGTATTGTCAATTATACTGCCAAGGTAGCAGCGGCTGTCAACATCTTTAATAATTATATTGTTTAGCTGGAGTCCTAGATTGTTGTTTGTGTTCACATGCATGGACTTAGTCTTTCCTAAGTTGATCTTCAGACCTGCTCGCGCTGTTACTGCCTCTAAAAGTTCTAGCTTACGAGACATGTCATTGAACGTATGTGACAGGAGGCAGATATCATCGGCGTAGAGTAAGTCGCCTAATCTTCTGCAAATGCTCCATTAAATTGCAGTAGTTTTCTATATCGTTCTTTAGTACAACATCAAGCACGATGTTAAATAGTAGAGGTGACATAACACATCCCTGTCTTACACCACTTTTTATATCTATGCTGTCGCTTAGTTTGTTCTCATGCAAAACTCTGCAAGTCCAGCAGTTTTATAGTCTTTTGATGAAAGATATTAACTTTGGTGGGATACCTTTGCATTCAAATGCTTTCCAGATGATGTTATGAGTGAGCTTGTCAAATGCCTTTTCAAAGTCAATAAATACCATATATATGGGGGGAGGGGGGATCTCCACCCCACAAACTGTTCTACAATAACTCTCAATCTATTTACTTGATCAAGTAATTGCATAATTTATTCTTAAATACATTTTGAGTAGTAAAAAATAATAACTATTATTTTTCATAAGAAAATAGTTTCATGTTTATCTTACACGTCATAAATTACACAAAACAAAAGACTTAAGACACAAACACACCACAATCGTTGAACACATCTTTTACATTAAATCATGTATGTTTCTCAAGTCTTTCGTTTTTATTCCATGCAACATGTTCAAATTATCAAAAGAAATCATTTTTAAAATAAAATAACAAAAATTAAGAGAACAAAAAAAAATATTTACTTGTTAACACTTCCATTCTTAAAATAACATTTTAAGAAAAACAAAAAAAAAAGCAGCGCTCAGCACGCAATTAAAACATTGAAAAATAAAATGCACTTAATATGTGGCGGACTAGTTTTTTGCTTATGCCTAGACCGGAAAATATTCTCACTAAATTGTATTCTATCGATGCTCTAAAATCACAAACTAGAAAAATGAAAAATACAACAACAACAACAAAAATTAAGTTTTTTTCCTAAACCATTCAGTTTACACAAACCAAATCACATGTTAATGTGTAATGCATCCACAAAAAAAAACCAAAAAAGGATAAAACTTTAAACTCTTGTAAAAAACGCAATATACACGCCAAGGCAATTAAAATTACTTAATCGACATGCGAAAAAACTAAGAAAAATCCTCAAGAATTTCGAAATAAAATAAAACCAAACCTCACACTGAAAAATTTAAACAATAGTTTTGTTGTTGTGGAAGTTTAAAGAAGTTTTCCAATAGCAATACAGTAGTCCAATATTTTTTTTAAACAATTTTCAAAGGCATAAAACCTTTTAGACAATAAATGTGATATAAATATTAAGATTTCAAGCTTTCCGGTAAATTCTTGCAAGGTTTAGTTTGCGCCACACGATGGTTAATGAAAGTAAACTTGTCTTTA
This sequence comes from Panzeria rudis, assembly GCA_956483635.1. Classification (NCBI taxonomy): domain Eukaryota; kingdom Metazoa; phylum Arthropoda; class Insecta; order Diptera; family Tachinidae; genus Panzeria; species Panzeria rudis. The sequence goes on from OY101447.1 coordinate 164,520,990, forward strand.
GCAGTTTATTTCCAATCAAATATTGTTTGCTGCTTTCCAAAGAATTAACAAAACCTGCTACTCGATTGCGTGGTAGCAAAACATAACAGACATTTCCTTAGAAGGTGTAAATATTTTTTCATTCATTTTTATTTTGTTTTTCTGGCCTACGAATCGAATAGAGTAAACGAAAATCTTAGAAAATTCGCGTGTGTGTTTAGGTTTTGTTAATCATTTAAACTGTTATTAGCTTAATTAACACTTGTCATCGAAACAAAAAAAAAAATGCAACCAAAGAAACGAAGTTTACCAAAAAAAAAAAAACTTTAAAAAAACCAAAAAGATAAAAAAAAAATTAACAAGCAAATAAAAAACAACCGAGTAATGAAATAACAGAATTTCAACGTTTTAGATAATTTATGAAAGAAGATAAAAAAAATCGTATAAAAAATTTATTACAGAGGAAATTTGTAAGCAAAAATTAATTCTTAATAAATATATTTTTATGTGCTAAACTCTTAGTTTATCTTCTTATGAATACAATCAAATGATGCAAGATTGTATGCTTTCTGTGTGAAAAACTCTTCGATTTTTTCCGCATCCATAATTTGAAGAAAATATAATAAAATTTGCAGCAGGAACTCATTATGCTGTCATACAACATTAAAAAAAACAAACAAAAAACTATGATTCCTTGCTAGCTGGTAAAGCAGACGTTGGTCTGATACAGATCGTCAAAAAAATAAGTTATTTTAAAAATAACTCCATCAATACATTTTCTGAGAAATTATCTGCAGACAGTCCCCTAAAAAAATTATGTATTTTAATGTTTTTTAATACATCAACGCGTAATATTTTTAATATTCGTTATCTCACATAATGCCAATAGGATTTCTATATTATTTCAGCTCTTTTTAATTGCTTAGAACTACTTTAAATCAAAGCCAAAGAGTTAATAAAGTAACTTGTTTTAAGATTTCCCTTTACATATCTCTTGCTTTTTGCTATATGCTGCACACCGTTTTTCGTCTACTTTTAATTTTTCTCTATGCCGCTTTTGGATCTCTGCTCTAGTTAATTTAATTTTCTTCTACTTTGAAGCCAAAACAATAAAAAAAAAACATAAAAATCAAATATTAGAAACTACTTCAACAAAATTCATATAAGTCACGAATTACAATTTTTTACATAATTCTTTTTCTTCATAATCAAGTTTTAAGAAAATTGCCTAATATAATTGAATTATTTACGACTTAAATTATTACGATTGAAATACGCGTTGTTATTTTTTAAACATTTTTGCACAAATATCCAAGTAACGAATGACAAATTCTTAGCAAATTGATTAAGCTTATGCTACAAATTTTTCAATAAACATCGCTATTTCACATATTTTTAATAACTTTTTTGAATTGTAACTATTATCCGCAGTTTTAATTAATTTATACGACTTTTTTGTTTTAATAATTTAATATTGAGAAAAAGTAGCGAATTACAAACAACTAGTAGACATTCTTTTGAAATTAAAAATGAAGCATTTTCTTCAGAATTTGCTTCATTTTGTGAAAATGAGAAACGTAACTGATATATTTAATTTGTTTAAATCGGCTATTAATTTGCATTTGTATTTGTATTCTTTATAAACAAAGTTTGATTGCAAACAAAATGTCTTAAAATAGTGTAATAAATTCAGCATTTTGTAGCAATATATATTGTTAAATACAGCCATGTTGCAATTTTCATAAATTCTACTAATTATAATGATTATATATAAACATGAATTTGTTTGTTGTAAACTAATTAAGGTTCACAAACATTGAAAACGATAATAACTTAGTTGCCACAACCATGAACTAGTATATCGGGAAATACAAAATTGTTGAAGCAATCCATATCAATTCTCTGCGACCAGCTTTTGTTCTGAAAAAGAGTTCTTTCCAATCCAATTCCTTAAGAATTCTATAAACAATCTGAAATTTAGCCTGTTCAACCGCCAAATGCTGTTAGTGCGTTAGATTTTAGAAACACCATATTGCTCGTTATGGCGAGCAACCAGAGTCCTAAAAAGACCGTTGCTATTAGAGTCCGACCGAAACCAGATTTTTGAGGCCGAACCCGGACCGAACCTAATATTCGGCAAACAGGCCGAATATTCGGCTAAATCCGAAACTTGCCGAAATTTTTTTTAGCATTAACTGATATTGACATTTTAAAAACTTAACAGAACTTAAAAGTCATTTAATTTATTAACGGCCCTTTTCACAATGTGACTAAAAGTAAATGTGGTCTTTAACGGCAAATTCGGCATACAAAACTTTCCGTTAAAGTATACGTTAACTTTTAACTGTACACTGTGAAAAAGGACGTAAGAGTATTTCTATAAACATACAGTGTCAGTCAAAATAATACTAGAAATTTAATATATTTCATTCCATCGAGCAAATATAAAACTTAAATATTTACGAGCATATGACTAATACCGCATTTACATTATGAAATAATTCATGAAATTTGTGGCATGAAACTTTCTTTATTTGCTAATAGAATGTACAGGGAAATAATTTGGGTTGAAAAGTTGCTTTTCCGCACTTGCAATAATCAAATACAAAAAGTTTCACGGAGAAAATTTCATGAAATATTTCATCGTGCAAATTTGGCATAATAAAAACTTGGCATGAAATTAGCTTAAATGTTGAATAAAACTGGAATATTGGGTTAGGTGCACATTCATTCAGGAGTGTTTTTCACTCTATTGATTACGTTACAAGAGCACCAATCAAAAAGTTGAGTCGGAGTAAAAGATATAAAGTGGAATATTTACCTATTTTTGGCACTAAATTTATACGATTTCATTAATTTTTCTAAAGTGAAGTTTTTTGTTTACGACCGCGTTTCATCAATGATATACACAATAAAGAATTTTTCGCGACGGTATTGAGTTTATCGTGAAGATTGAGAATGAGCTTTCTTCATATTTTGAAATTATATAAAAAAATCTATTAAAAAAAACAAATAATCAATTTCAGTGCCAAATTGCAGAAGTAAATTCGATAGCGAAAAATCGATTTATTATAACTTAAAATAGATTTTTGATTGGAATCGAAATCGGTTTACCATTCCTTAGCTTATGCTATTTATTTTGGCAACAAACAGTTGGCAACAAACAGTTGGCAACAAACAGTTGAATACTTTGGCAACAAACAGTTGAATACTTATAAAACCAAGTAAAATTTTTATTAAATTTGAAAAGATATCAGACGGGAAAAAAACAGATTCATGGTGGTTACATATTTTAAATTTGGAAAATACTATTTCGATTAACTTTCTTATTTATAGAGAATAAAAAGTTTCGGTTTCGGTATTCGGCGAAAAAGTTGGCCGAAACCGAATATCAGCCGAAACTACAATTTTGACCGAATCCGAATCCGAAACCGAAACCGAATATTCGGTCGGACTCTAGTTGTTATGCTACCCTCCATTCTGAAATGTAAAAGAAGACTGGGCAAGAACTGAAACCGACACAGATACTCTTTTTGTCAATCATTCGTACCAAACACAAATGATATAGTGGAGCTGCCGCTAATTGTCACCGAAGCAGCTATTCCCACCGATAAGACTTTTATCAAATATTTTAAAATTGTTTCAAAAGCTATTTATTATTAAGCTGACTCCTATACTTAGTGAGAGGCGATGTATTCCAAATCATCAACTTGTGTTCAGGAGACACAAAGCACTACATACATTTTTAAATGTGATTAAAAGAACTTTCGAAGAAAAGGTTACTATTCTGCCCTCTTGTTGACCTTTCTCAGGTTTTTTCATAAAGGCTTAATTCCTAAATTGAAACAAAACTTAACAGCGAACATTCACAAACTGCTGGAAAGCTATTTAACTGGATATAAATTCGTTATTAGGGAAGTCGAATTCCGGAGCTCACCACAGCCGATTGTAGCCGGAGCTCCTTAAGGCCCGTTACTATATTTAATATATGTTTCAGACATACCAACAATCAGTAGTAGTCATACATCATGTTACAGCTTTTCTAAGTGTCCACGAAAACCATCAAGAAGCATCCCTAAAACTAAAAGAGTACATATCACATTTGGAAAAATGCCTAAACCAATGAAGAATTAAGGTCAATGAGCAAAAATGTCTACATATCAGATTCACATTACGCAGGGAAACATGCCCACCTGTTCAAATGAATAGCCACAACATACCGCAGCGCTCCGAGGCTATGTACCTTGGTATTCATCTTGATTGCTGCCTAACATAGAAGCGACACATAGAAGCAATGATTATCCAAATGGCATTGAAAGCATTCCCAGTTAATTTACAAAGATCTAGATGTCCCGATAGTAAAGATTGGGTTTTCAAAACATGTGTCAAGATATATTAAGAAGTTAGACTTGTATCCAAACCCGCTAGCGCAACATTCTAAATAGTAGTTACCACACTCGTCTGAAAAGGAGTGACACTCTTGCTCTCAGCCGAACACGACAGTCGTAAGCAACAAATTAAAAAGCAACCACAAAAACAAACCTTTTTGTCTGGCATTGGTTGGACATACAATTTAAAATTTTAGAGTTAAGATTTGATCATTTATTGCTAGTTCAATTTTATTGAAGATATAATAAATAAATTAAACGCCAAAAAACTATTTGATGGTTGTTGTTGGCTGAAATAGTTGGTACAAAGTATAGAAAGATCGACATCAATAATGAACCCAAGCAAATTACCACCCCAGAGAGAAAATAATCTGTTACAAGATAGGTCACGAGACTGGTTCCTAAGGCCTAGCAACCGATTTCGATTTTTAGAACTTTATACGAAAAAATCAGGTAACTTTTACATGGGCTTGTCATTAGAGGGGGCCAATTAACATAATTAACCCTAGAATGTATAACCGGGTGCACGTGTGTCCACTAGCAACTTTAAACGTTTGTAGCTTCAAAACCAATACTAATAGAATATTGAAACTTCGGATCTAGGAAATACAAGTGCATTTGTGTCGTTTTACTGACCATTTGAGAAATTTGGTTCAGTGGTTTCATAGCTATAAGCTTCCAAAGATGAGACCTTCGTAAACACTTAACCGGGGTACCCGTGTAGCGAATAGTTTTTATATGAAAAAAAAGAGCGAATTAGAGGCTGTTCAAAGATTTGATCAAGAAATTTTTACTAAGGATTCTTAGATATTAACGCTATTTAACGCTATTAACGCTAAATTTAAAATTAAATATTTTTTTTCTGTTTTTCTGTAAAGCTAAAAATTATTAAAAGTTATAATGGTTATATGTTTGTGTGGCATTTTTTTAGTTATATGTTCTACGCTTAAATACACAAGTACTAGACCGAAACTTAAGGTACTTGTCCTGTGGTAGTTTTTTTTAATACTAGCTAAGTTATTGTACTTTAAACAACTATTTTTAATTTGGAAAAAATCTGCTTGTACGTGGGGTATTTTGATAAAAAATGTTTTCTATGTTTGATATATATTCTCTTTTCACCGGTCACGACTCAGAAACATTTTGTGCCATTCCCATTTTTACCAAGTACGTGCAAGACAATTGAAGGGGTTAAAAGCAAAGAGGTACAAGTGCAAAAAAGAAAATTCTGAGTAATTAAGCTTCAAAGATTTTTGTTCCCATGCATTTCATACATAATATTTTTGGTTTTTAATACATACTGTCTTTTGAGGTCATCGTACAGCTCTAAGTTTTTGTAGAGTGATAGATATATGTAGGTATTAAGTGTTAATTCCTGCATATAACTCAGTTTTTATATTTTTGGCACTTGTACCCCTTTGCTTTTCACCCACTCAATCGGTATAATATTTCCCGCAGGGCAATACTATCAGTTTGGATTAACAAGCAAATTAGCTCAAAATAATCATATTAAATATTGGTTTTGTTTAAATTTTCTCGAACAACAGGGAAATACATGAAAAACAAAAAAATTAAGCTGCCATTCTACTGTTTGAGTTTTCGTCGGATCTTAATACCAAAAAGTGGAATATCCAGTCTAATATACAATTTTTATTTTTCGTTTCAACTCAGTTAAAAGTAGAACCCATTCTATTTTTAGCTAACATACAATATGAGTTTTAAATGTCATATTCTTAAACTTATCTATTGCAATCAGACGAAAATTCAGACAGTATAGAGACGGCTTTAAGAAGCGAACTGGAGCTCGTAACATGATAAAAAGGTTTATATTAACTTTAAATTCTATGGAGCATATGCATAACGAAAACTTGGCATGACGATATCATAACCGATGAAATTGAACTGTCTCTTAACGAATTATACTGAACTATTTGTCATTAAAAATCAGTGAACAATATAGGGATGAGTCAGGACTACAAAGTGCAATCGTTTTGAATGTCCAATTGTATGGAAAAACTCTCTAAGACATAGATCAATTTCGTCACTTATGCTAAGTTCCAGCCAAGTTTTGGTTATGCATACAGCCGATACGGCTATGTTTTAAATGCTCTTTAAATGTTAAAAAATACATTTAAAAAAAGTTATAGTTTTTCTATAACAATTCTAATTGGCCTAAGGGTTTTGAGTTGCATGCTTATGAATTTTTAAGCGTTTAATTTTTATTGATTTCTCTAAAAGCATGAAAATCAGCGTTCCATAGAACCAAAAGCTGCAGGGTGATTATTTTTAAGACGTTATACATAAGTCGTTAAATAAGTTCTTATATCATTAATTAGCTAGATTACATGTTTAAACATAAAATTGCATTTACTATGTTTCATGTAAGCAAATCTTAAATTTTATATGGTCAACAACATTATTGACAATGATATTGACTCTTCTTAATGTCGACAGTGCCTTCAATCATGTCTAAAACTTTAATTATATTTACTTTTAATTTTCTATTTTCTACAAGAAAAGTAACCCGGCTTTTATAATCTATTGACCTTCTGACTAGCTGCCTTAACTTCTTTTTAACATAATTTTCTTAGGTTTTATGACTTTTAGGAAAGAAAATAAGTAGAATATTTTAAATAATTTTACTTCCTACATGTACTTGCCAATGCCCGTTTCCCTCTCTCTCGCACACTCTCCTAAAATATTTTCGCAATGTGAATAAAGATTAAATGACTCTAACTTATTTTCTTCTATTTTCTTTCACTTGCAACCACATGACGCCTAACAAACAACTATTTGTTACATGTCATCTTTAACACATGTAGATAAGAATGAAAAAAATATCAGAAAAACAGCAAAACGCAGCCGGCCATGGTAGCCGAAGGAAGAAAAAAAAACGCTAAAACAAATTACCAAAGACACTGAGAACACTCTAATATCTGCAATACATATTCAAAGCTGCTAGAACTTGTGATACAAGATGGGTAAAGCAGGCATTATTATTGATATTTTCCTATCAACTCTTGGCAGCAGCAACAACAAAGTTTTAAGGCATGGAAAAAAAAGAAGCTTTACAAATTAGACATGATATGGCAGACATAAAAAGATGTCATGTCTTTACCATTGGCAATATTACATACACATGATCACAACCAGTCACTCAGTAGGAGAAAAAATCTAGAAAAAAGTACAAACATTTGCTTTTTCCTTAAAGGTAAATGTAGAAACAGCAATAGAAAATTTTTAAAAATTATGAAAAAGAAGAGAACTAGAAAAAACTACTTCTAACATCTTAAACATGCAGACTACATTTAAAAGGAATATTTTGGGATAGATTTCTCTCATTTATGATCGGACTGTCTGTTTATTGCAAAAGTGATTTTAAATGCTTAGACAGCATTGCACAGTGAAGTGAAAGAAAGAATATAAAACTTAATAATTGAAACTCCGTAGAAATAATTTCTAAAAAAATACAGCATTCATTGCCAAAAACCTTGATGATAATGTTGTAATATACTCGAAAAGCTACTCAATTTTAAGAGTTTATACAAATATGTTAATTAATTTCTTCGACCTTAAAAACCTTGAGCCTGAAGAACATAATAAATATTTTATAAAAATACTAAATATTTGCCCCAGTTGCTGAACATTCCCCCCTTTCAGCTCCGCCGCTAGTGCAGCTAAAGGCTTCAAGAGACACCATTCTGAAAGCCTGGCTCCTCCTCTGTAATAAATTTCTTCCAATTTCTATACAAATTCATTCAATAATTTACTACCACTTTTTTTAATTTACACCACTGTGCTATGTAAAGCATATGTAAAGGAAGGCATGGCACTGCCACGTGGTTGTTGTATGGTCAAAAGATCTCAATGCCTACTTTTTAAGGGCGTGGTATCTACTGGCTACTTTTGCAATCATAATATTGTATATTCAGTGAAACTCTATGTTTTAAATTTAAGTTAAGGAACTATAGTTGAAAAAAACACTATATAAAAAAATTCTATGTTTTTTTTAATGACAAAGTTCTAACGACTGAACCTAGTAGCGGTTACCAAAAATATATATTATGCCCATAGTTATAATGTGACTCGGCAAAGCAAATCTTTTAAGCCTTACGTTTAAGCCATAATATGTGCTAATAATATTTTTTTGGCAACACTACGAGAAACATATTTGTGGTAAGGGTCTTTTTATATACATTTATATAAAAAAAAAATAACCAAAAACTACCTTCATCGGCGACATAATGGAGAGGAATGTTTTACAAAAGTGTTTCCCGTGGAGTTTTACATAAAAGTGCTAAGCTTAAACCTTAACCGTAAGGCTAACAAAATTTCCTGTGCTGAGTACTAATTTTCCATAAGTACGAAATTACCCCTTTAGCACATTTTAAGTTTTCGATAACATCTGTCATTTAAGTTGAGAGGAAACTTTTTTTGTCTTTGAAGTAGAGATATTTTTTATTCCCGGAATTTTTAGTTTCCCGGGATCCCTGAAATTCCTGTATTCCCGTATTTAAAAACTATTTTTAGACCGAGCAAAAAGAGACTATACAAATCATTAGTAAAATTACTGATGAACTGAAATCAAAGTAGTTTTGCTTCTGATCTTTCGTCAATGATTCTAACATTCGGAAGTGGTCCAAAGAGTGATTAAAATGCTGTCTAGGATAAATGTGGCTGACACAGAGAGGTCTGTCTTAGAATATTAAATTTAGTCAATTGTTTCTTGGTATGCAATGAAAATTGTATGCCCTTAGAAAATTTGTACCTTTATATTCTTTGCTGTAAATAGCTTTTTAAAACATTCAATCGGGTATGTATGATAATAATTTGCTATAACAATGCCTTGCTAATTACACACATTTTAATTTCGCATAGAATACAGAACACACTCGAATGTATTAATTGGTTTAGCTGAGAATCAGTTTATTATTTAAATAACACAATTTTCAGTTGTTGAGAAAAGCCTTTCGAACTCGAGAGAGAAGTTGCCCGAATAGTTAAGAGCGTTGTACAATTTATCAATATCTTTAGTCCTTTTTCCGCTTCCTTCAAATGAATCGCGTATTTCAGAAAGCTCATAACACCAGCTTGTATAATTTATCAGAAGAAACAAAGAACTTTTCTAAGTAAAATTAAGTTGCTGTCATGATACATTTTTTTTCAGACAAAATAATACTTTATGTATTGTTTCCACAATGCAAACAAGCATTGCTTGCTTAAAATTTATATGAAAAGCATTAAGTTTTTAGAGCGATTTCTGAAAAAAAAATAGTTTTTGTTGACTTATAAGTTATGAGGTCTGAAATATGCGATTCAAATAATTTCAGCTGCTTTATTAATAGCGGCGTTTAAAGCATTCAAAACATCACTGTCACAGAAAATAATATTTCTTTCTCCATTTTCTTCATCATTAAATTCATCAAAAAGACGTACATAAAGATTTTCTGTGTCTCGAATTAACGTGCATATTGGTGCATATTGGTGCATATTGTTGCATATTGAAAAACATTGCAGTTTCTTGTTCTAAAAAAATGGTTCGTTTAAATAATTAATCAAAGAGGCAACTTTTGTGCACTTCATTATTCAGTCCAAAATAATTTAATATAAACTTTGAGCCATCGTTGGTTTCTTTCCCTGACATAGATATTATTAAATAATATAACATTTTCACTATGAACGGCTTTAATTTAAAAAAAGAAGAATTCTTTGGCGCCAAAATCAGTGCTTTTTTATCTATATAAATTTTTTTTAGTCCCGAGAATTCCCGCATAAAATTCCCGGGAAAGATTTCCTATGCCAACTCACTTAACTGTGATCAAAAGGGGCGAATTTTAACTCCGCCTAAAATGAATTCCAGATGTAAACGATCCCACTGTGCTTTTAAAGTGCTTAAAACACATACATTTCTTTAAATATAAATGCGGATGCATTAAGTTTGAATTTTAAACCGGTTATAGTTTCTATTGGTAGTCAGATTAACCAAACATAAAAATGGCATTTCTAATGAAATTATAAAGTTTTTGCTATGAAATTAATTTTGCTTAAAACATGTTTTCCTTCATCTCTTAATACTTCATAATACTTTATATGGTTGGGCCCTTTGCTTGATTTTAATAAACAGATTTGTAAAAACAAATAATTTTTAATGCTTTTAACGCATGTAAGCCACCTGCATTTATGATTTTAAATAATAAATTATATCAAAATATATTTTTTACAAAGATGTGTGGTAAAATAAAAGTTGCTGTTGAGATGTTTTTTTTTTAATCAGGACAAGTTTTAAAGAGTTAGTTATAGTGAATGGTAAAATTTTTATTTAAGTTAAATGTGAACATTGAAGTAGGTTAAATTGAAGCGCAATAATATTTTAATTTTTGATTCCATATACCTTTTTGCAAAATCATTAATGATCTGCTACGTCTGAAAACTATTAGATGTGGGTTATACCTTCACAGAAAAAATTATCATAAAAAAAATTTTCAAATAAAAGTTTGTCCAAAATAACATTTTATTTTCAGTAAATGTTCTTTACTAAAAAAGATAATTTTCTGTTGGGCTTTTATATAGGACTCAGGTATTAATAATAACAACAAACCCCACACGCAAAGAAAAGATATTGTTGTGGCATGGTTGCGTCAACAATGTCATGTTTCCCGATATAGTTTATGATTGTAGCAAATAAGTTATTATTGTTTTAAACAATGGTGAACCTTAATTAGTTTACGACAAAAAAGTCAAGCTTATATTTAATCATGACATTATTAGCAGCACTCTTATTAATAGCAAAATGGTTGAATTCTACAATGTTATTATTTAAAAAAATTCGAGCTAACGTCATGGTATATTGAAAAATTCAACAACAGTATGACTCTATAATAATAAAAAATGATTCTTGTCCATATTTTTTTAAAATAGTTTCCTTGCAATTAAGCTTAAGTTACAAAAGAGACATGGCTCTCTGCTTCCAAAAAAGTTTTGGTTCGATCCCTTGGTTGAATGCTTTTTTTTGTCAGTTTTTTGTTTTACTTGAGAGCGGTTGGTTTGTTTTTGTGTATAGCTTGTGGACCCATATATATGGTTGTTTACGACCATATGTGTGGTTATTTTAAACCATATATCGTAATTTTATATGGTTGTTTCAAACGATATATTGTAATTTTGAGCCATATATATGGTTGTTTTGAACCATATATTGTAATTTTTAACCACATATATGTCTGTTTCAAAACAGATATATATGGTTGTTTTTAACCATATTATAAGTAAAAGAAATTTTTTAAACCATCCATTCAATCATAGTATGTTACTCTTCGATTATGGTTGCCTCAACCATGTTTTCTCTTTGCGTGCAGTTTTCCGTGTTGTAAAAAAAACAACCCTGATGACGACATACACATACACGCCAGCAACAACAATGATATCAAAGCGATTGTAAGAAGTTTGCTTACTGAAGATTTCTGAGTGCATCAATTCGTCAATGTTATTGCGTTAATTCTGATTCAGTTCTTACAGTCTATAGATAAACATTCAGAGTTGAACGCATTTAGCAAAGTGAAAGTTCATAATTAAAATCCATTAAATAGCTTTGTTTGATTCAGTAAACTATTTTATTTAGATTTTATAAGTATTTTTTGACAAATTGTTTTCTAAATTCAGACAAAAATATTGTTTGATATATTACAAAATAATCCTATAAAATTTTTGTCAGATGCAGTAAATTATTTTGTGTAAAATCTGTATATATTTTTAGACAAATTGTTTTATAAATTTAGAAAATTTTTTTACTGAAAAAACTGCTTATTTATAAAACTGTTGAAACATTTTTGTCTTTATTTGCAAATATTTTTGTAGGTCCGCTTCTAGACAAAATATTTACTATTTCATTGAATTTCTTTACTGAAAATTAAATTTGTTTATTGGAAAATCTATTTCCACTAAATAATATTTCTTTTACCATTAAGTCGAAAATTTTGCAAACAAGTTTGATACTGCCGGAAATAATTATATATCAAATATTATTTTCACTAGAATATGATACCGAGCTTATATATTTAATTTTTGGGCATAATTTCCTTTTTTTCGTCAACTGTGTTATTTTTTAATCCAAAGCAATTATATGGGCTAAAGTTTATAAAGTTATATTCAGAAGGAATTATACATGATCAGCATTCTAAATGACATTGAAAAATCAGCATAAACTCAGTTGTCAGTTGCATGGCAGAACCGAACAACGGTATATTCTGAAGTCACCACACTCATATTACCAGTGCTCATTTGCATCTCCGTGTATCAGAATTTCTTCGGTTTATTAATTTTTTTTACTTGCCAAATATACCAAGACTACCTCAGTTCAATAACTTATTAAGACTTTATTTCTTTCCATTGTATGGTATGACGTAAAGTTTATCAACACAGTTAACATAAAAAATAAATATTTTATTGTATTATTTGCAAAATTCTAAACAATATCTCATTAGCTTTTAGCAAATCGTGTTTTTTCCTTAAGTCTTTCGTTTTCTTGTCACTCTTTCTTAAAATTTGTACTAATTACATGTTATAAAAACCTTCAAATCAAAGTTTAAATTCACACATACCTACAAAACCCAAGCAAATAATATGCTATACAGTCTGCAAATACTTTTGAGAATTTTCAAAAAAGAAACTATATTACTGGTATGAATAACTTTAAAAAGGTTAAATATTTATTTTATTTATAAAAAAAAAGTTTACATCATATTCCTTATACACAATAAAGTCATGAATACAAAACATTACAATTCAATAGAATTCTAATGAATATTCTAGTGTCACTCATAAATAAGAACAACATGGTATCATGGTGTTAAACGGCCATGTACGAGTATCAAATGAATGGCAAATGCGAACTGGTGAACATTGTCACTCTGTAAAATAACGAAAACCAAATCTTTTTATGGTCAATTGCACTTAGCAACCTAAAAAAATAAGAAAACAACAAAATTAAATAAATAAAACACAATTTCAAGTGAGTAAATAGTTTTCTGCCATAAATGGTAATTGCAAAGCAAAAGTTATGCAGTAATTACTGCTGACATTTTTTTGTATCTCTTTTTGAATTTTTATAATGATAATGCGCAACAATTTCCACGTTAGGAAATTAAAGATTTTTTTCCTATTTTACACTACGAAAGAATTGATTTTGATAGATACCCTACTGGCAGAAGCATGGGAATGTTTAACATCCCTAGAGGCAAGAGAGCCTGTCACAAGACCCTTTTATTGGAGGGGTCAATTGGCATAATTAATACACTCAGGTTTCTTTAATATTAGTTAAGTTAAACAAATATTTTTGATTTGGAAAAAATCCGATTTTACAGTGAGAGTATTTCGCTTACATTTTTGTTCTAGCTTTGTGATATATTCTCTTTTCACCGGTCACAACTCAGGAACGTTACCCTACGTCTGTATCTGATATACTTTTATCATGAAAACTAAATAAATAAAGAAATAAATATGGAACGAGAGCTAAGTCATTTCAAAAGAAAACGGTAAATTAATATACATATGACCTATTGATATTTCTGATAAGTGGACATTGGTAAGAGGAGTGTATTATAGTCAACCGATTAATGTAATCGCTTATTTATAGTGATTTGGTTAGTACAAAGAACTTAGTGGAAGTCTGAAAGCCGATTGAACTTTCTACAGTTACTTTAAGTCGTCAGGTTTTAGATTTGGTACAATTCAACGCTATTATTGAAATTCTGGTGAAATAATAAAATAAAAACCATAACTGATTACACAGCACAACAAAATGGTGATATTTTTTCAACTTTTTGAAATTAAAATAGTTGCTGATTCTTATGTATTTTCATTTTCTGACTACGATGGCATCATTAGTTTTTTTCTAGAATTCTAAAATACTTTCTCGATTATTAATCTATCATTTGAATAGAGTCATATTGGTGAGTATCAGGATACCTTCCTGTTATTGCAAGGAGGTTAAAAATCGTGTGTTTTTTGTTTATTTCTTAAAACAGTTTTGCAACGAAGTTCCCTATGGCACGTTCAACATATGATATGTAGCATATAAATATTTTCTATGTTGGGGGTAAAGAATTTTTTTTTTATGAAAGGTTAAATTCCTTAAAAAGTCAGTGTTGCCGTTTTGGTATTTTTGTGGTTTTCGGTGCTGCCGTTGTTTTCCGGGGAATATCTGGTATTTAAGGGAGATTTTTGTACCAGTTTTTGGGTTCCTTGGATCAGGTTTGTGTCTTCTCTAAGTGTTGGTGTCCTTGCTAAGTGCAAGAGTCTCCGCTAAACACCAGGTGTCTCGGCTAAATTCTTGAGAAATATCACGTAAGTATATTCCAGGCTAAAGTGGTTTTTTATTGACGAATTGTTTTCTTTTTCATATAGAGCTTGAAATTATTATCTACATTTACTTGCTAGCATCAAGGCAGGTGAAATTTTTAATTTTATATTAAAATTTATATATTTGGTGGCCGAAGGTGGCAGGCCGATGGCATACAGCCGAAAGTAGCCGGCCAAAGGCGATAGGCAGTAGGCCGAAGGCGACAGTAAATTCGTTCCTAGCCGGTGTCCCATGAACAGTGCGTTTTTTTTTTGAGAAATTTCTGAAGATCACATAGATAGTTCTTATGTATTTCCGTTTCCTCTTCGTCGTTACATTTTCTACAGCAGTCGCTGTAATTAAGACATCCTTCTGACATAGGTACCGATATTTAAGTACTCTGAGAGCACTGTAACTCACACTTTCGTTCGACATCCTTTGCAGGTCGTAGTGGAGACACGTAGACCTAACACCGAACGGCAGGTGCCTTCATGGTCCAACCTATGATGTATCAGAATGTATGATTTCAGTTGTATCATTAGCTTACAATGAGATAAAGGAATGCCAATCAAATGGCAGATTATTGAGTTTATAAATGTTACACACTGTTTGGCAATTCCGACCGTAATATTGATTCCGTGGCAATCGGACTAACCCGGAATCCAAACTAGTGTTACTTTCGAATGTTTTACTATCTCATTTTGATATACCCTGCATTCTAAAAAAATTTGGCTATTAGTGAATTTAAGTTTTCTAAACAGAGTCGTTTTAAATCGACTCGATTTATTAGACTAAAAGTTATTCTCACGACAAGTACTTCGCAAATCTATACTTACAACTAGCTCAGAGGCAGCTTCTTCTCATATTTCTTCAGCAATAACACAGCTGTCGACTAATTTGTCATCACTATTCATCACCTGCTCTAAAACCCTACTAAGGCCATTGTTATTACCCGTAAAATCCTTTTTAAAGACGTTTGACCGAAATATCCCGAAATTAGGCCTACGAAACGTATTTTATCGATATTGGAAAATGTTGCTTGCGAAAAAAGTAAGTGAATCGTTCATAGAAGTGTATCGAACTAAGAAAAATCGAAAAAAAAATTATTAAAGATATATGTCCAGAAAAAATAGTGTTGGTAATTTGTAGGGTTCCGTACACCAAAGGTGAAAAGTTAACCTATTTTTACGCTTAAGTTCAGACCGTATCAGTTGTCTTCGTTTCATTGTCTGTCCGTCCGTCTGTCAGTCTGCGTGTCCGATTGCCAATCACAGGCTTTTATATCGAGACATTTTCACAGAATACGTTTAATTATGGCTGCCAGAAATTAAAAGTAAAAAATTAAAGAGTGTTCTAAAACGAGAAAAGATACATGCTCCGAATGCATAATGAGAAGCGTAACACTTGACATAATTTGCAGCTAGTGTATTATCCTACACACTGCAACAATAAATATTGAAATTTAAACAAAATAAAAATTAAAGGGTTTTCTATCATATAATGTAATTCTTATGATGCCAATTTGAAATTTAGCTGTATCTTGCAAGCTCTTGAAATTTTCACAGATAATGCAATATTTCAAAGGTAACAGTAAGGAATATAAAAAAATCAAACAAACTAAAAGAAAGAACACAGAAGAATTTCGCTTCCTAAATCGAATAAAACTATTTCGTTATATTTTTTTTTACAATTGTAATGAGATTTCATGAATATTTTGAAAGAATACCGTTGCAATTGTTTCATTAGCTTTCATCGTTTCGTTAGAAAATTTCATTGCATTTATAACATCAATATTTTGTCATTTTATGGAAACCCCTTTAAGTTTTGACAAAATGTGTTAATCAATACTTAAAATTCTTAAAAGTTTTACAATAAAAAAATAAATAAAAGTTGTATGTCCTTGAATGTCATAATTTCAATGAAGTATTTTTCATTATTTTTATGAAAAATTTCATTGCGATAAAATACATCACATATACATATATTTCCCTTTAAAAAAACATACTCTTATTTTTTTCAGCAGCTAGCAACCAAAAGCGAACAACAAACTTTGTTTTATATGTTTGTTGTTATTGTACTTTTTCTTATTATTAAACATTCATAGACACAATGTTTTGATAGTGCTGTTGCCTTAAGTAACTCAGACGTGGCCTTAGTATTACAAATCGTTCTGATGAGCATTGGCGTCTATCGTACGTACTTGTAGCATGGAAATATTAATAAATTAATATAGCCAGTAAAAGAGACAATCGAATAAGGTTACTAAGTAATGAAATCATTTCATTAAAAGAATGAAATAATTTCATTGCAATAATTGCAGAGTATCATTAAAATAATAACCGAATTATATTAAAATAATTGTATATTATAATTAAAATAATAAAACAATTTCATTAAAATAATGAAATAATTTCATTAAAATAAAGAAATAAAACTATAAAACAATTCATTTAAGTTCATTAAAATTATAAAAACAATTTCATTAAAATAATGAAATAATTTCATTAAAATAAATATTGAAATATGTTCATTACTATAGCGGAATTATTACATTGGATCAAAGAAATTATTTCATATCTATAACGAAATTTTCATTAAACTAGTTTTAAGGCAACTTTAAGCATAACGTTGATTGAGTATTAATGAAAAAACGCTAAAACGAGAAAGAACGCAAAAATGAAAAAAAAAATCTCCAAAACTAAAAAAATCAACAAAAAGTAATAAATCGTTAAAAGGAAAAAATAGTTAAAACGAAAAAATTAACAACACGAAAAAAGTCGCCAAAAAAAAAACAAAAATCGCTAAATCCAAAAAAGATATATGTATGTATAAGATACAGAACCTTTTGCGATGCTTCGAGTGTGCGTAAAAGTTGCACTTTAATGAACTATGACTGTTTAATCATGATTTATTATATATATTTTTTTTCTTTAAATTTTTCTCAAAATTTTATTGAAGGTCAATATTACGAGGACCCAATTATGTATTTCAATTCTATACAATCTTGACGAATTTAGTCCTCACACAGAAAAAACTAAATTTCATTTTCTGTAAAGGAATTCAATGAAATAGTAAATATTTGAATTAGGAACGGACCTCCAAATAAATTTGTAAATATAGAAGAAAATTCTCAACAATTTCATTAAAAAAAGTGTATTTTTTCAGTGAACAAATTGTTTAAATCTATAAACAATTTTTCTAAAAATATTTACTAATTGTAAACAAAAAAAATTTACTAAATCAAACAAAAGGATTTACTGGATTTTCTGAAAAATATCAAGCAATATTTTTTTCCGAATTTATAAAACAAATAGTCTAAAAATATTAACAAATATTAAAAAAAATTGTTTACTTAATCAAACAAAAATATTTACTGTATTTTTTGTAATATATCAAACAAAATTTTTGTCTGGGTCATCATCATGAGCATCAATACGGCTTTTATGAAATTTCACTTTGTTAAATGTGTTGAATTCTGAATGATTATCTAAAGATTGTAAAAAAATTAATGAGAATTATTGCAACGGCATTACGAATTGATTCACTCGAAAATCTTCAGTAAACAAACTTGGTACAATCGCATTCCTTTTCCTGTCATTGTTGTTGTTCTTGTTTTTATTTGTATGTATGGCGTCATCGAGGTTGTTTTTCATGACACAGTTTGTTTTGTTGAAAATTAAATTTATTTTTAGACAAACTTTTGTTTGAAAATTTTTTGGCGATAATTTTTCCTGTGCATGATGGCGATTTAAGATATTTTATTAACATCTGTTTGCTTTCGGCTTATTTTTTATATATTTTTGTATCATAATGAGATCGATAAAGATGGAAAACAAGAGTTAAGATTGCTCAAAAGGCGCCTGCCTGACCTCAGCCACTAACAAAAGTGTTATTTTGTAACACCTTACTAATGTAAGCAGGGCATTAGTACGAAAATAGTCTGACATTTCAGATAATTTATATGAAAAGTAAAACATGTTTCAGTTGTTGTGTCCTCTACAAACATTTTTGATTTTTTTAAACAAAATAAATTTAAGTACGGAAAAAAAAAGATAATACAAAATTAAAAAAATAATAATATACAAAATTGTTGAGATAATTGCTCAAATATTTAAGTGTTTATACACTTCCAAAAAAAAAGTATAAGTCTTCTGTCAATAATTTGTATACGCATCAGTTTTTCAACAACATCGTAATGGTATGATGATTTGAACTGTCATGTTAGTGATTAAGCAGAAAAAATTCTTTTCCATTATAAGAAATAAAAAAAATCCCTTTTAAGTTCTTATGAATCTCGTAAAAAAAATTTTGACGCTCTCAAGATTATCCAAAAAGGAAATGTCTACTTAAAATGTTTTATTGAGCCAAGAGTATCATTATTATCTGACATGACTCTTAAAAACGTTTATTTAAAACAAAAACAAATAGTTTTAAATGTTACCTGTGAAACATTAAAAATTAATGGACAATCAATAACTAACGAATAGACCCTGTATTTGAATGTAGTATTTAACACCTGGGTATTAAATTTCCTTCCTCAAGATAATTTTTAATGATACTCCGGCAGTTGTTGGTCAAGCTTCCGTTTTGTTTATGGAATGGAATAGAAGCTTCCATCTTCTTATCGTTACATGATGTAACAGCTAATTGTGTTAGAATTTCCTGTTTTTGTATTTTCTTTTTCTCCTAAACTCGCACTGCTGTTAAGTTGCCTGTACTGATTAACTTGTTTAAGTGTGACTTGTATTTATATCAATAGATCCCAACTTAAATATAAGTAAATATAGTGGTTGTTTTTATATATGTAAATATAATTTTTCATTAGCTGCCTTAAAGTCTAAGAAGCTTTAAGATGTGACAATTCATGGAAAACCACAAAGTAACATATTTTAGCAAAATACTTGTAGCATTTACATACGCATCTGGTGGTTATTTAGCCAAATCCTGTTGTTTCGACCATGATGGTTAATCTAGCATATAATACAAAGGTGCCAGGCCATATGCCTTTTTTATTAAGTTTCTTTTGCTTTTCAAAAAGATGTCTCAAGCTTTCATGGAAATTTATTTATTTGATTTTTTCTAGCCTAAGTTCATCTCTTTATTTCCTTCTCTTAGCACTCTCTCTGTACAATTTGGCAAGAATTGGTCTTATGCCAGTTTGAGATTCAGTGCTGGGTAAACAGCAAACAGGAAATGCCATTTAACTTTGAAAGCTGTTTGGGGAAGCTGTACTGACATTTTCTGTGATATGATACATGAGTGTGTGGTCAAACAATGTTTTTATTTTATTTTTACTATTTTTTTCTCCTCATATTCAAAAACTCTTGAAAAACTGTTTACTGGCCTTAGGTGAGAATGCGTCTTTTTATATTTTCTTCTGTTATTTCATTGAATCTTTGTACTATTTGTGTGTGATTTATGGTTGAAAGTGAAAATTGGGTGGTCTAGCAATTGCCCGTAATCTTTGTAATTTATCTCGCAAATATTAAATTTAAAATGAAAATATCACTTTTAAGCATAATTTTAATAAAATTACGGGGTAAGTGAAAACGAGATGGTGGGAGCGGAGCCTAGTGAGTGATTGTAGTAAATGAATGTTCATAACGAAAGACTTAAGACACATACTTAATCTTTGCTTGAAAATGTCTGTGAATATATTTTATATTGCTTGTTTGTTGTTAATAGTTTTATAGAGAAAATTTAAAATCAGAAAATTTTTTACCACTTTGCAAAATTGCTATTAATTAAGTCGAGAGAAAATTTTCTTTAATATGTTTTCATGAAAGTAAAAGTATGAGTATGTGTACATATGTGTTGGAAAATAAAACATGGTTTTCTTTAATAAATTAGCTTGCAATGAAATTTAAATAAGTAGCAGTAGTTTGCATTGAAATAGTCATGATGAATGAGTGATTAATTTTGAAAATATGCATTTCTTGTTTTTAATACTATTTATTTTAAAAGCTGTTAAATTTAAAGTCCTTCAAGCTTAAACTTTTGGCAGCGCAATAGCAAATGGAAATGGGGATGGAACGCCCCTCTTCTGTATACAGGGAAGTGAATAAGCAAAGGTTTTAGTTTTGGCCATTTACTTACTTCAAGCGTAATTTTTAATTTTTTAGTTTGGTGATTTTTTTGTGTTGGAATTTTTACAGATTCTAAAACTTTTTCATTTTGACAATTTTTTTTCAATTTTGTAACTTTTTACTTTTTGGTCACTTCAAGGCGGTTATTGTAGTTTTAGCGATTTTTTTGTTTTGAATATTTTTTTAGTTTATACAATTTTTTTTTTAGTTTTATGATTTTTTAGTTTTGTCGATTTTTTTCGTTTTCCATTATTTTATTTTGCGAATTTTTTAAATTCTACGATTCGACGATTTTTTCATTTTAGAGATCTTTAGCTTTCACGATTTTTTTTTTTGGGTTCTTTACGATTTGTTTAGTTTTGAGGACTTTTTTAGAATTTTATTTATTTATTTTTATTTATTTATTTACTCATTGATAATAACATTACATTAAAAATTTTAAATACCCCAGAAGAAAATAGATGATAACTTCAAAACGGCTTGACCAATTTTATTCAAACATAGGTCAGAACATTTTGGATCAAGTCACTTTTCAAACAAAATTTACTAAATTAAAATCGATCTAGCCGTTTGGGAGCTACGGCGTCAAAGACACACAGATTCAGCAATATATCCAGCAAAAACTTTTGTCATTTTTGAAATCAGTAGTACTTCATTAATGGGTTACAAAGTGATGAGCGGTACTTATTTATCTTATTACTATGCATTAAATAAGAACTACTACTTAGTTTTTAATAAAATCAGTACGTATTTTTATCATTATCAGAAAGTAGTTACAATTTGTTGATATGCATTAATAAAATAAGTAGACAATCACTTTTTGAGTCAACATGTGTTTGTAT
The DNA here is from genome assembly GCA_956483635.1 of Panzeria rudis. NCBI lineage: Eukaryota > Metazoa > Arthropoda > Insecta > Diptera > Tachinidae > Panzeria > Panzeria rudis. The sequence goes on from OY101447.1 coordinate 164,542,621, forward strand.
ATGCAAACAAAATTTGTCGCTTAAACTTATAAGTCAACAATAGCTGAGTGGGTATAGTTCTTGTCTTCATATCTGAACGAGCACAGGTTCGTATCACAGCTGGGTCAAAAAAATAAAAATAAAAAAATAACATAACTGAAAAAATATAAATAAAACATAATGCGTATAATTCTTTTTTTTTTAATTTTTATTTACTTATTTGACTACTTATTTTTTAGCTTTAAGTAAGCCAAATAATAACTAGTTAATTGCTTTGACAACGTAAATACATTTGTAAGGGGTACTACTTATTTTTTGAGCTTCTCAAACTAAAATAAGTATTTATAGAGTGAAATTGTAAATAATTACGACTTAAATCCTTATATACTTTTTTGCCTACCAGTAAGCAAAATTTTTGCTGAGTACATCTAGAAAATATGTAATATCTTCTAAATGGCTTGACCGATTTTCTTCAAACACTGCTAGGAACACTTTCGATTAAGTGACCTTTCAAACAGATACAACTAAATCAAAATCGGTCCAAGCGTTTGGTCTGTACGTGGACTCGTACAGACACACAGATACATAGATATATAAATACACAGCCATACACTACAAACTTATACCACTCCTTTCTTTGTTCGCGGGTTAAAAATATAGCAAATTAAGATGTAATCTTATCTGTTTTTGGTCGTTTAGTTTTGACGATTTTCTTCATTTTTGTAATTGTTTTTTTTCGATTTTTTCGATTCACCGATTTGGCGATTTTTTAGTTTTGGGCTCTTTTTGAAATTTTTAGCCTTAGCGATTTTTTGTTTTTTTTGACGATTTGTTTAATTTTGGCGGCTTTTCTAGCATTGGGTTTTTTTCGTATTGGCGATTTTTTCAAGTGAGTCGATTTTTTCGTTTTGTGCATTTTTTAGTGTAACTCTTTGGCATTTTTCCGTTTTTGCGATTTTTTTTCTCTTTTTTCTCTTGGCGATTTTTTTCCTTTTGGCGATTTTTATTGTTTTTGCAGTTATATAGAAATTTACGTACCAAATACTGAGCCAGAAAAAAACTAAGATCTGCTTCTGAGAACCTCAGGATTCTTAAGAAATTAAGAAATCCAAAAAATTTCATTTTTCATGGTCTTTCCCATATAGTCCACATATGTTCGAAGGACCATAAAATGCTTTGGCAAACAAATAAATACTCATAAGCCTTTCTGCATGTGGTATTTGCTCTCGAATCTAAGCTTTGGGATCTTAGATCATATGGGCCGAAATCAAAAGTTTGCTGCAAAATATGGCGAGTTCGGAAGGGTGCAGAGCCAACAAAAATTATAAATTGGATTACATACTTATTCTGTATCTCGCGAAAGCTAAATCTCTGTTGCTAAAAATGTATAAAGTCGATTTATCAAATTTTGTCTACGAATACAATTTTGCAACGTGTATTGCTGAATTAGGCAATCTCTTAAAAATTTAATCCGCCGAAATTTTAGTGTCTCATGTCATCGCCAAAATTTTTTTAATTTTGTATTTGTTCAGCATTTTAGCGATCGAGATTTAGCTTTAGCTTTTGCGAATTACGGAATACGGGGGCAGGTATGGTTTGTATTCCATTCGGAATGTAAATATTCGTAATTGTCATAGCATTGTTTTTATAAATATTAATTTGCTACACCGAAAATCAAGCCGCTCACTCCTTGGAAATTATAATTTTATATATTAATTTTAAATTTTAAGCTTCTATGAAGTGCCCTGACTACTTCTTCCGGTAACGAATTATAAATAGCGCTAAATCAACGAAATTTCACTACACACCGTCGTCAGTTCGGCTAGCACAGTTATATTGAGCACCGAAAAGCTGCATATACATACATATGAATGATTAATTGAAGGGGGTCCCCGTAATCGAAAAGTTGAAACTGCTTACCGGTAAAAAATACCGGTCGTCTGTAGTTAAGGGCTAAGTTAACATTTTATATTGGTTAAATTTACCTACAATATTATTTTGGTGTAAAAAAAAGAAACGAGTCGCATGACTAGGCAATCTCTGCAACAGAAGCGTATTTTCAGAACTTTCCGTAATTCTACTTTAGGAAAGATTTATGAAAGTTTTGAAAAGAGACCATGTTGGAAAATAAAATGACATAACCAACAAAATTAGTTCTTTTTGGGAAAAGCTTTAAAATGTTAAAAGTAAAGTCTAAAAATGCTGCGCATTTACCGGCTTTTTGAAATTGTGCTCAAATTCAAGCCTTTCATTACACAGCTAAATTTGTAATTTCATTAAAATAACTATAAAAATTCTTTAGCTGCATTAAAAACAAATCACTCAACGTATAAATCTATTTAAAGAAGATCAGTAGACAAATTTTGTCGTAAGATAGATCATACTTTATTGCCAACAATAAATTAAATATTAAAAAAAAAAAGAAAAGAAAAGCTCATATTAGTCGCTTGTTTAACATTTTTGTTAAACTCATAGCTGCAGCTAGAAAAATCAAAAATGTCTTAAATATTCAATAAATTATTAATGGCGAGGAAAAAAACAAACGTCATTTTCAACTGTCATGTTTTAACATCATGTAGACAAACACGTTGCAAATATTTATTTCAAATACTTTAAGTTTTCATATTTCTTTAATTTTCATTAATTTATGAGCAACTTATGAAAATGGCTAAAAAATATTATTGTAAATTCAATCATTATGTGTGTCAATATCTATAAAAATTGCGTGTCTTTATTACCAAAATATCGCAAAAAAAAATAAAAAGAAAAAAGTCTACGCTTTATGGCTTTTTCTACATCATTTTTTTTTTAAGCAAATAAAACTTTGAACTTTTTTTTCATAAAATTGAAATAATAATTGTGCAAAAAACAAGTACTCAAAAAATAAATATCAATTGTCATCTACATACATAAATGTATAATTGAGGCAACACGCATGCACACACGCATCGTTTGGATGGATAAATGGCTGGTTGTTTGACTCCATAAATGTTGCATGCATTTATTCAGGCACCTTAGAGGTTTGTACTCTTAGCTTCAAAACTTCCAAGTGTCTAATAAAAATTATTGATACAGAAAAAAAGCAACCTCTGTTCCACGTATAAGTATTGATATGAATTTTCTTTTTTTTTCAATATTTATTAATGTACAATTAAACATAAACAGAAAGATGACATTGCTAAAATGGTGATCTATCATTGTGATCGTCATCATCACCATCATCAACCTGATCAGAATAAACCACTATCAGCCTCGTCATTAATGCTTAGACTGGAGCTGGTTTTGCTGCTGCTGCTGCTGCTGCTGCTATTGTCATCAGCCACATCGTCATCGTCATCGTCAGCCTCAGTAGTATGATGGCAATCATGATTGCATGTTTGGAACATAATGAGTGGTAGACTCAACCATATTTGAAATACTTTTCAAAATTGCAATTTTATTACTGAAGTCTCTTATATTATTTTTCTTGATTTATTTATTTATTTTTACTTTATTCATCACAACTCCTGAATAGGAATGAAAATATTACAAAATCTATGGCAACTTGTTGTTTTGACTTTATTTTAATGTTGTTTGGTTGTATTTTGATGGAAATTGATTTTGATTATTCATGACATTTATATGATGATTTTTGAAAGTCTAAATTATTTTTGGTAGGTTTATGAATTTCAAATGATTTATTGTATTCTCTGCGGTATAAGGGGCATAACATTTTTTCAACTCAATTTAGGTTTGAACAGGTTTATTTAAAAAAAAAAATTCTTGAATTGTTTGTTACAATTAAATATAAAGCTACAGTTTTTGTAAATTTGCTACTTTGAAAAATTTTAGATCAGATTGATAGATTTGTATGCAGTGTAAGTTTTGAACATATAATGTTTTCTTAAATCTTAAGAATTTCAGAGGTTTTATTTATTTGTTATTGTCTTAAAGAAAAAGTGGTACTTGCTTGTCAATTTAAACTAATTTTAAAGCTTTTGCTTAAAACTATTGAAATCGATAAACAATAGAAAAGCGAATAAAAAATTAGTTACGAAAAACAAAAAAAAAAAAATCAGGTGATGGAAATCGATTTCGAAAACGAAGCAATTTTAAAAGGTGTTTTCATAAATAAAATTTCTTTACTAAACAGAATTTTACAACAAATATTTTAAAAGTATTTCTGTCTAAATAGGATTTTATCAAAAAACTTATAAAAATTTGGTTAAAAGTGTATTTAAAAGTGATTTTAAAATTGCTTCGTTTTCAAAACTGATTTCCATCACATACCTGCTTGATTCTTTAATAGAAAAACGTCTGTTATATTTTGTTCTAGAAAAAGTTTCCTATTAAGAAAGATTTACCAAATTATTGTTTTTGATACTCGCACGTTAGAATCGTTACTTATGATTTACGAAACTTATTTTTGTTTTAATATAATTTTATGTTAGTATATTTTCTTGCTTAATCGCTATTAATAGCATATTTTTTAATCGTAGCCACGCTTATGAAAATCTGCCATTATTTGCAAACCCTAGTTTCGTATGAATACACATGTATCCCTTTTCGTTTTTGTCCTTTTTTCATTTAAATTTTTTAATTTGTAAAATTTGTCGACGATTATTTTTAATTTTGGCGCTTTTTCATTTTTGTGAATTTTTTCGTTTTTTGAAGATTTTTTTCTAATTTTAGCCATTTTTTGTTTTGGCGTTTTTTTACTGTTTTCCCCTCTTTGGCGATATTTTTAGTTTTAGCGATTTATGTTAGTTTTGGCGCATTTTTTAAAGGATTTTTACGGTTTTTGCTGATTTTTGTTTGTTTTGGCACTTGTTTTCGTTTTGCAATCTTTTTTAGTTTAGAGTTTATTTTGTTTTGGCGCTTTTTTTGGTTTGGGGATTTTTTTCCGGTTTTTAGTGAATTTTTTAGTTTTAGCGACTTTTTTGGTTTTGGCTCTTATTCCGTTTTGACGATTTTTTTTAGTTTGGAGCATTTTTATTTGTTTGATGCTTCTTTCGTTTAGTGGTTTTTTTAATATTTTTGGCGATTTTTTTTTCGTTTTTGACGATATTTTTAGTTTTTAGCGATTATTTTAAGTGTTGGTGTTTTTTTTTTGGTTTGACGACTTTTTTCGTTTTTTAAGTTTTTTTTTTTGTTATATGTTGGTTTTTTTCTTTTAAGCGGTTTTTTCATTTCGGCGATGTTTCGTTTTGCAACTTTTTAGCTTTGGTATTTTTTAGTTTTAGTGTTTTTTAAAACTTCAAGAGTTTGTCTCTTACGGTTTCCAAGATACAGCAAATTGTCTAATAGGCTTTTTACACCTATCCACATCTTTCATCTTTCATCAATTTGTTAAGATGTAGATCTTTCTTCATCTTTCAAAGATGTTCCCATCTCATTTTGTTTCATATTACATCTTTCGATAATTTTAGTGCCACCACTAGCAAAATTACATTATTCCAATCTAATTAAATTTAAATTAAAAATATGTGTGTGTGGCAGTGATGGAAAAGTTGATACGATCGTACTTTTTTAGTACTAGATGATATTAAAAAGTGGTGGCATGCGATAATGTCCATGGAAATAATGACCATAGACGTTATTTCCACGTTGACAAGGAAATACTATCCATGAACACTATTTCCATTTTGAAAAGCTATTAAAGTCCATAAAAAATGGAAATAAAGTCCATGAAAATAGTATTGCACAGAAAAGATGTTTTGAATTGCCGGCCTTCCGATGGGCTTAAGGTTTTCTCGTCTAGGTATGTCACATAGCGGCTTCGGTGAGTACAAATTTTCTGCATAGCAAAATATCTTTACTCAGCGAAGCCGCTTGTCGACGTACTCAGACGAGAAAATCCTTAAGACCGGCCGAAGGAGGACTAGGAAAAAAAATTTTTGTTTGCGAATCCAGTACACCAGATATTATATACTTTTCGAAATGGAAATAATGCCCATGTACATTTTTCCACCTAAAAAATACCATATTACTCCAATGACTCACTTGACTACTCTGCAAATAGTATCACTGCTGTATATAAATTCATTAGCTTATTCCATATTTTCTAATATTCTAATACAATTGAACATTACAACATTACTGAATGCCTCAAATTCAATATGACCCACTCAAATAAGGTAAAAATTGCTAAAGCTAAAATCCTACTATCGGCGCAGTGTACCTACCTATGGCTTTTAATTATTACCAGCCATGGTAGTTATTACAGCCATGGTGTACATACCTATGATTTTTACATAGATCGTTTTATAATCGGACTATAAGTTTTACAGATATAGACTTATTACCATTGTTCTTGCAATAGGAACCACTGTGCGACTTAGGTGTCTGCCTAAAATGAATCCTAGAAGTAAAATTACCAAATGCCGATACGTATATGTTGTTTTGGTATTCTCTAACATAATTAGTCGTTAGAAGGTTGTTATTAAACAAATTTATGCTATTGTACAGTGTAAATATTTGAATTTTTTGTAAAAAGCAGGCAACTTCACTTTGTTATGAATAAAATCGTCATTTATCTATCGATTTTATTGCGATATAATTCATTTTAGGTATACGTAGCTTTATGATTCAGTGGTAATTTTTTTATGAATTTTTAAAAACTAAAATGTTTTCAATTGTCCAAAAAATTATATAATATTTTTATTATTTCGTTCTGAACAACTGCGAAAACTTTATATTAAAATCTAATGTTGATTATCTGAAAGATGGCTGAAATTCAAATTATTTATACTAATTTTCAACAAAACTTAACGAGTCTTTCTCAAGTTGTAACAAAATTTGTGGAGCTGCCGCTTTAAAACTCAATTTTTTCAAAACTCAGATAATTTCACTTTATTTGGAATAAAATCATGAAGAAAATCGTATTTTATTCTTAGTATATGTAGCTTTATAATAACGTAATAAAAATTTTAAATTTTTGCTATGCTCGATTTTTAAAAATTAAAACTTTTCAATTTTGCAAACAAATATATATATTTTTCATAATTCCATTCCAAATAATGCCGAAACCGTTCGTATATAAAAAATAGTATCAAACGGTTTTAAGGCAATTTTATTTTAAGTGTTTTAGTGGCTTTTGCAACAACATTGGACAACAACTTCTCAAGTTTTGATACAATCGGAGTAGCAGGTAATTCCATTTAGCCGGGTGTGACCACTTTACACATACTTTTTGTCATAAATAAAGAATATAAAATTTTTTACTTAAAAAAAGGTTGCGGCTCGCAAGGCCATTAAGCTCAAAGTCATTGAATAACGGGAAGATACTAAAAAAACATGATTCCTGCTCAGAATGATTGCCAGAAAGCTGCGACAGCTGTGACCTTACAAATCTTAGTTTTAAAGAATTATGACTTTCAGCATAAATTCGGTAAAATTTTTACTATAACGTACACAATAATTTTGGTATAGCTGTCTGTTCAAGTGTCTATAGCTGTATTACGTATTTACTGTTTGACGAAAAATCAGTTTTCTTTAAAAAAACATTTTTTAAATGTGACGGGTGTGACCGACGGGTGTGACCTAATACGAAAATTTAAAAAATTAAAAAAAAATAAAACTTTGAATTGATTTGATTAATTTAAATAATATAAAAATAGATCATAAGAAAATAACACATTAAATTATTTGCTATCCGTTCATGCTCTAAAAAACATCGATTGAGAGATTTTTATTAAAAATAGGAAAATAATTTTTTCCTTGCATAGCAATCACTCATATGTAGTTACATGTGTATCGTTTCCTTACAGACTTAAATTTGAATATTTTGATTTTAGGTTAAGAATAAGAAGACTTTATAGAATTAAAACTATTTATGAAGCTTTTGTTTTATACTTATCAGTTTTATGAAGATTAAAGTAAATTTTTGTGCTGGCACATTAAAACAAAGACCAGTGTAGCAGTGCTAGTGTTATTCAACTAACTAAAATAAAAATAGATTTCTTTTAGTTTATCTTGAGTGAAAATGCCCAAATGCCCAAAAAAACATAAAAATGCTTCCTGCTTGATATTCAAACTTTAAAAAACTTAAACGAAAACGTAAATAGTCCTCTAAGTTGTTATCACAGTTGAGCCTTATAACAACAATAACAACAACAAAAACAACAACAATAATCACAAATGCCATTATGTATTCTTTCTTGGTATGTTCACTTTACATATGAAAAGCGGCTTTCATTAAGGCATTTTAGATTTAACTTTTTGCTCGCTTACGTTTTTAAATAAAATCCATGATTATAGAAAAAAATATATAAGTAAAAAAGTACATACGACTCTAAGAATGTTTAAGACGCAATACGATAAACAAAGTTAAAGTATAAAATTACCACACACATGTTAATGTTTTAAAGTACGATGAATAGTAAAACTACGAGTTGCACTACGATTATATTTATTTGCATAGACCAAAAATAAGAATGTTTTGCTTTTTTGCAATATTTTTTCCAAGTGCCCTACAGCTATTAACAATGATATTGTTTGTCGCTGTTTGATTATACTCAAACAATGAAGAGACTAATTTGGTATATCAAACTTTTGTAGAACCTATACTGATGGGCTAGATTCATATATGCAGAGGTTCATTGCACCTTTACAAATGTTGGCAAATCACCACATAAGTAAAAACATCGTGAGCTCCACAAACAAATTATAGATTGAAGGACCATCAACAATTAAAAATCGTTGCTTTTCTATACCGCTTCACATTTCTTCTGCTATTTTTATGTCGTCTATTATGGATTTCGTTAATATATAAATATATAGTTTATATTCTTTTTGCAAAAGGCATTGCACAAAAAAAAACAATGAGTTAATCCCTTATTCTTTAACTAAATTTACTTTAAGTTTTAAAACATCACAAGCTTCAATTTAATATCTCTAAGGTTAAACATGAGTTGCATTCTTTATAAATTCACTTTTATTGATAGGGCAATTTTGAGTCCTCTTCAACTTCCTTTTAATTTCCGTATATATAATTTTCATTCTTTTAACTTAATATAAACTCGTATATTTCTGTTAAGCTAATGATGTTCAAAGCAGAAGCGATTGCTGTGCTGCATCTATACGAAAAGCAAAAAAAAAAGTGAAAAAATAAAAAATTTTAAAACCGCAAAAACCTGCACGTGCGCAAGTCACTGATAATAATAGAACTAGAAGTTAAATAAAAAAATTAAAAGCTAAGTTTCAAATTAAACAGAGTATGAAAAACAACGCATGGTCAAATTGTATTAGAAACAAAAAAAAAAAAAAGAATAGGAAATTTAAAACGAAAGAATGCAAACCAAAGAAAATTCCACAGAGCTAAAGCAAAATAAAATACAAATTAAATAAATAAAATAATAAAAGTTGTAGTTGATGTTAGTAGTAAAAGATTAAAACCCTTTAATTTCTACACTGAAAAAATTCCATGCAACATATGCACGAAAACGCTCGTACATATTACGAAATATTTCGTAATTTCGCACCACGAAATTCTGTCGTAAAAAATACGAAATGTACGAAATTAATCAAAAAAAAAAGTAAGAAAAAAGTATGGCTCAACCGGGGCACGAACTCGCAATCTTCATAGTTCAAGTCATGTACTCTACCCACTGAGCCACTTTCTACTTATTTTATAAGAGCTAAAAATTTGTTTTATTTACTTACATCTGAAAAATACGTCAATTTATAAAAAATTATTTAAATTTATTTTTTTTATTTCAAATATATTTTTTAACAAGGAAAAATATTTACGAAAGGTTTTCGTTACTTTCGTAAAATCAAAAAAAAAAATAGTTCTTAAATATTTGTTCATAATATATACGAAAGTTTCGTATATTCTACGAAAAAAGTCATTACAAAATTTTTTTTCGTAAAATGTTGCATAGATTATTTTCAGTGTAGGCTTAAGCAGTAAAAGGTATGAAAAAAACTGTATAAATAATTGCTATGATTTTCTAGAAGAGCCGATTAAATATAGTTTTTTTCAATAAATCTAGTGATTGGAAAAAGATTTTAATAAGAATATACATAATTACACTGTACAACAAAATCGGGATCACTAGAGGTGGTTTTGGTATGTTGACTGATAGTGACATAGGCATATCTTTAATACAAAAAAGCCTCATTAAAACATTAAATAAGTATGAAATTAAACATATATTAAGATTTGAGTTTGACTTCCAATTTGTATTCTGAGCTTTGATTGCTTTAAAGGCAAATATGGGTGATTCTCATTTTAAGTCTACATTTTGTGTTTTTGTTTTTTTGTTTACCAATGTAACTAATAGAAATATGAGCAGATAGGATTCATATTACTGCGGGTCTCCATGCGCAATAAAGTTGGAAATAATTATGTTCTCATCAATCAAATTCTATTTCCAATATCATATGTTCACGTGTGGACCGCAGAGACATTTATTTGCAGACAAATTGCAAAACAATTGTTCAAACTTATTTCCAAGAAATACTGTTAAAATTTTATCGACATTTGTTGTTTCCGTAAACTAAATAAAAGAAGCTAGTGACTGTGGTAAAAATACAGCATTTTATAAATATAATAAAGCAAATTTAAATAAAATAGTTTAAAATCAAATTAAATATATTAAAATAAGCACAAATAACATCGATCCATTCACATTGAATTGTTTAGATTTATGTCCAACACCACAATACGTGTCTGTATAGCTGAGAACATTAACTTGTTCACGAATATTTTTGTACTGTTATGATGCCGACGTTATTCGCTATGTTCGGAAATAAATATTGCGCTTGGAGACATGCAGTTACAGTTTTCGCCTCATTCAATGGATCCTGAAATAAAATTATATATATAAAATTTTTAACATTTCTGTGTATGGAGCACTACATTTGCTTTCGCGCTACTTTTTGGAATGACTTTTGCGAAAATAATACAACGCAAAAAATTATTTCTGAGTTAGAAAGTACTATACATGTACTCTGTAGAAACAAATAATTATGATAGTCGTAAGACGAAATTAAAAGTTATTACCACTTTTTTAATTTTGACTTGGGTTCGTTAATATGAAAAAATAAAAAAATTTTATCTCTAAAAATAATTTTTTACAAAAATTTATGAATGAGCGAAAAGTAACCTAACTCTTCTTTCAAATAAAACTTATTTTAATAAAAATCGATGGACAGTGTTAAAAGTTATGTCAATTTTAAATAATTATTTGTACCAAAATAGGACCTACCTAATACATTCTTCGAAAATATAACAACCCACAGTGAGGTAGAAGCAAAATTTGTTCAAAGCAAATCAGAAATTTTTAAATAGATAATGTTCTCTATAGCGTGTCTATCTTTCCGCAGCTGTTAACTATTTTAACGTCCTAAAATATATAGATAAATTATATTTAAGAATTTTGTTAAGGTAACGCTCAATACATTTTCGTATGAACGCAATATTTTTTCAGGACACACACTATATTTTTAATTTGAAACAATTCAGATGTATAATGTGAGATGAGTTTTAACATGAACTTTTTATTTATACACAAAAAAATTTTAATTAATTAAAAAAATGTATGGATAACACTCAATACATTTTTTTTCCACAAACCACACTTAATTATTGAAATGTTTTGCTATTTAATAAAGTTCACAAAACTTTTAAATATGAAGAAGTACAAAAAACCAACGCCGTTATTTGAGCATATGTTGTTAATGCAATTTCAATAATTAAACTGAGTACTAAAAAAGCATAACGCTCAATATACAAGACTACAGACAATAAAAATTGTCTGAAAAAAATACAATTTCTATTATATTTGAAAAATTTGATGTGGGAAATAACAAAAGCAAATGCAAATATTCTAAAATCGTTGTAAACTTAATCTCGTTTTTGGAAAAATTGATACTTTCTTAATGTGCAAAATCATCAGCATGCATTACGCAAAAGTCATTTTGTATGAAGAGAGTATAGACAGTATTTTCCTTATTCGTTTTTAACACATAATTGACAGTCTTACACAAAAAAAAAACTTTTGTACATTTATTATAATATATTAAAGCTGTTTTCATTTTCAAGTTCAGGAGTTTATTTTATAAAATATTTTACTGTATGTGTAGTAGAATTATATGATAAATATCTTCCCTCTATATTGCTCTTTAATGAGGGTTCTTTTCGCTCCTATTTTCCACAAAAAATGCTCCGTAATGTTTATATAAAGCACTATGCCTATAATGCAAGGATTACAAGTTTTCCTATTCCCATTCTCTATACCAGTATGCAAATCACCAAAAATGAAGTCCATATATAAACTTTTAAAGCGCCGGCACACGCATATTGTTTTGTCCCCTGTACCAGAATCAGTTGTTAGTTATTTTTTTTTTGTATTGAACAGGGGTACTGCATACTCTAAGCTAATAACCTAAATAAGTCAAAATGATTTTTATTAGTGTAATCTTAGTAACGTTTTGTTTGGAAAGAATTAAAGAAAAGGCAATATCCCATGGCAGAACAACATAGCAACGCTGCAATTGGAAAAAAGGGTAATAAACAGGGCTCGGAAATGAAAAATATACGAAAAAACTACAAAAACTAAAATATTATTTAAAGAAAGAAAACATAAAATAACCATAATAATCATTTAAAGAAAAACTAAAAAACTATTTAAAACAAAAAGCAGTAAATTTTTCACCTAAAAAATTCAACCTACTTATAATAAGTAGGCTACTGTATACGTATGCCATAGAAATATTTTCAAAAGTAAAACTACATATCGCTTAAGCTAATAATGCAGAAATATTCGCGATATCGTTCTTCATATTGTGTGAAATGTACATATAATTATCTTGTATACTCGACTCTTGAGAGAAGAATGAAAAGTTCTGTGAAAAGTTGTGTGAAAAGTTAAAACTTTAAACTTGTTTTTTAAGTAGTTTTTTGAGTTATGACGACGTTGCAGCAAATGAGTGATATGTACATAACTCAGTTAGGGCGCAGGAAGCTATTTAACATCGCAAAACTGCGTTAAACATTTACTGAAGTTACTGAAGCGCATTTCATAATGATATATTTGTCGGTGAAAGTTTGCTCTTTACATCATTTGAGCCTAACTGGAGTATCTCAAAATATGTCGTAACCGATGTTTTTCTCTTTGATATTAATTAATTATTTATTTCTTCTGCATTCTGGCCTTTACATCGTTATGTTCTGTACTACTTTTGCCAACTTAATTTATTTGTTTGCTAAGGGTGCTGAATTCCGGGGGTAAGGCAATAGTTTCACCTAAAAAAATATATATTTAGTTTCAATATAAAAAGGTCAGCTCAATTCAAATTTAAAACTTTTTAACTTTTCGAGTGTAATATCATCTTCCTCATCTAACTCATTTTTAATATTTTATATTTCGTTAAAATAACTTCTGTAATATTTAACGGTATTTAACCGGGTTCTCCATCTACTAATCCCTTGATATGTTGAAAGAGGCTCACTGGGCATTTTTTTCTATAAATTTGTATTTATTTTGCTCATTTCTACGACAACGTGTTGGAAATTTACCTATTTTCTCATCAAATCCAATCAGATTCAAATAATTTTTAGCGATTTTGATGAAAAAAGCAAGAAATTACTGTGTGTTCCACTTTCAAACGCCACTTCAAATTAGTTGCTTAATATTTTTTTATAAAAAATGTTAAATATACAATAAAAAATGTTATATCTTCCAAAATATGCATATATTGCCAAATATGCAAAAATATGCACTTACCACCAAAGTATGCAAAAATATGTAACTGCAAATCGATGCCAAACTAGTTAAAATTTGATGATTCGCATAGATAATTAGTCAATTTTCTTTATCTCTCACCACAACAACATGCATTTGAATAAAATTTCGAACCCTGGTAATAAATCTATATCTTTAAATTTGCGATCCGATTACCAAATGATATATATATATATATATATATATATATATATATATATATATATATATATATATATATATATATATATATATATATATATATATATATATATATATATATATATATATATATATATATATATATATATATATATATATATATATATATATATATAAACCATAGAGGAGGACTTCAGATTTAAGAAGGTTCAAAATTCGGATCACCTTTTTGAAATACACCGACCTCATAAGTTTTAAAAATATTATCCGATTTTAATGAATTTAAACTCTGTGTAAAGTTTATAAATATGTATAAAAATTAAATACAGTTTACTTTATTAAGATATCTTTAATATTTTCAAAGATATTTGATTTGAATTTTAAAAGTTTGGTTTTTTGCCTCTACTTTGTTGTCTATTTCGTCAATATTGTCGGTAATAGCATAGCTAAAAGTTTAGTACAGCTTTCATGCAGGTAAATAAAATGCTTCTGAAAACTTTTTCGACAGGCGGGTAAGAATGAAAAGTCACATTAAATATATCTATTAATTTGTGTGCAAAATTTGATAGGAATCGGTTGAGTAGAAGTAGATGAAAAGCCATGCGTATTAGCTTTGTATGGGCGTGACCTCGCCCCCTCTGCAACGGGACCAATCTGGAAGTGCATCCTTTTAAAGAAACAAATAAAATCCGAGATCCTTAACAAAATACATGACGAATTGATAACCTTTTTCCTTTTTGTTGAAGTCGGCTAAAAAATGGCAAACAAATAAGTTTCATGTTTGTCATATCCACTCTCATTTCAAAGTATTGACTTTGAATCCTTTTCACGCCTAGATGAATTGAGATAACTACATGTTATCAAGGATTAAGTCAAAAATCATAAAATATTTTTTTTTTGCAAATTTTGGCTTTGCTATTAAAGGAGATATTAGCGAAATAAAGCAGAAGGCCGTGACCAAAACGAAAATCTTAAAATTTAAAGCCAAATATCTTTGAAAATATTAAAGATGTCTTATTGAAATAGGCTGAGTTTTCTTAATGTGCTTATAAGCTTTAAACCAACTTTAAAATTATTTAAATCGGATAATATTACTAAAAGTTATGAGGCCAACAAAGCTTTTCAAAGTGTTTTCTTAAGAGGGTGGTCCAAGTTGCAATATTCTTAAAGCCAAGGTTTTCTTCTACGACTTTTATATACATCGTTTTGTAATTGGATCTAAAGTTTTAGAGGTACAGATTTATTGCTAGTTTTTCAATTGGAAACACTGTGTGCCGTGGCGGTTGTGGCAGCCGTGATCATGGGTCTAGGCGGTAAGGAACTCTGTGGAGGAGACTGGGTGATATCGGAACATGTAAGTTCAACTTTCCGTTTGGCTAAATTCTTCGTTAGCTCTTCAATTATCACATGAAATAAATATTTTTAGTTATAAAATTTTTCTTCTTAAAAAACTTATTATTGGTTCTTAAGCTTATGTAGCTAAAGCATTGAACATTACTATTTAAAATAAATTTATAAAAAATAACTAACAAAATAAATAAAACTTTTAAAGTTTTTCTAAATTCAAATAATTTAATATCTTTATTTAACAATTATATTTCCAGCAAATGCTACTAAATATCTATTGGCAATTGGCAACCAATAATTATAACAAAAAATTCCTTGCAGCGCAACACGTTTGTTGCCACAAAAATAACAAAACCAAAACAGAATAGAAAAAATGCAAACTATAAAAAGCACTGAACACATTTTTTATATGTTTACAAATTTTAGAAGAAAAAAAAAAAAGAATACAAAAACGCCTAAAAATCCAAAATGCAATAAAAAATATTAAAACAAAATTTATAAAAAAAATATATAAACAGAAATATTTTATGTTAAGCCAACTTAGCGCTTGCATATATTGAATGTGGCAGAGAGTAGAGAGCTGCCATTAAAAGTGAAATATGTATGTCTACCTTGGCATTTTGGCATTAAAATAAAAATGTACAACAAAGAGAAAAAAATCGCAAATCTATGCAGTTCTATAACACAGCAACTGTTGCAACGCACTATAATTTAGATGTTTTTGCCGCTTTTGTAAAAAAATGCGAGGCATGGAGAAAATCATAAAATATGCTTTGAGGGAGTTTTTTTCTATACTTTAATTCATAGAGTATTTCTGTTCAGGCCTCCTTTCTCACATTTTGTTGTTAAGAATAATAATTTTTTGTTGTTGCTGGCTTTTTGTTTTATTATAACACTAGACACAATGATATTCATCTTTTTTTCATTTTGCTGCAGTTTATTAAAGTTGTTGCTGTGGCTCAAGCATAAATTGCATTTTAGTTTTTAAATATATACTAGACTAAAAACAACAGAAATATTTATTTATATAAAAAAAACCTCTTTAGTATTAAGTTAAACGGCTGCTTGTATTCTTATTAAGTTAGTTGTTGTTTGTTTTTTATTACCTTCTGCACAATGGGCTAAAAAGTTAAGCTTTTTTGATTCATATATGTATTGGTAATTCCATGATTGCAGTAATAGACGAGCTGATCAACAAGCTATGATTGAAAAGTTTCTTATTTATCAGAAATCCGATTATATAAATGATATTTATGTACAACTGATACACTGAAACAACTTTTAATGAACTCTGTTAACTTCGACATTAATCGAAAATCTTCATTTAAACTCAAAAAACTTTACGCTTTGCTGGACTAATGAAGCAAGTTTAGTTAAAATTATTTTCATGATAGTTTTAAAGTAATAAATTCCTTAAAACAATGAAAATAATTCATTATTTTGATTAAATTCTTTTAATGACATTATTTAATAATTTGAACGAAATATTTTCATTATATTGATAAAATCATGTCGTGATTTTAATGAAATTCTTTCATTCAATTTATTTTTATCCTTCATTTTAAACCTTTAGCCCCATAGTGTTATTGCAACTTAAAAAAACATTTGTAGCCCGCTGTTGTTTTAATATTTCTCTTTTTTATTTTATTTATTTATTTTTTTTTGGGCAGAAGTGCTTGTTTAGGGTGTGAATTATGTTTCATAGTCAACATTTGTGATGTTTAGATGTTTTTCTTTATTTCCACTAGAATTTTTTTCACAAACGAAGATGAAGCAAATTTGCCATAACGTAGCAAGAGCGAAATAAATGCAATTTGAAAATTTTAAAGTTGTTTTATGCGTTCGCTGATAGCTTGATGGCATAATTTATAGTTGTTAATAGGAATTGACGTCTTAACTGGCAGTTATATAACTTTATATTATGGACGTACATAACTTAGCAATAAAAAAAGTAGAGTTAAACAATATTCCAAACAAAATATAAATTAAGGCCCATTGATATATGACTCTTTATAAATAAAGAAGGGCGAAGAGTTGTCAAGTTTTAAGGTGGTATTTTCAATGAGAAAAAAAAATAATTAAAAAATACAATGCGGCGAAAAAGAAAAATTGTTTGATATTAACAATAAAATTTTTACAAAAAAATATGAAACGTAAATAATTTTATTCTATGGCTGATTCTCATTCTAAACGTAATTTTTTTTTACTAATATAACTAAACGAAATATGAGAAGGTAGGATTAATTTTATTTTTTTCGCCTCATTCAATGGATCCTGAAATAAAGTTATATTATTGCGATTTTTGCGAAAACAATACACCACAAAAAGTCAGTATAGAGTTTGAAAGCACTATACATCTACTCTCTAAAAACAAAAAAATCTAATAATCGCATAATGTGGAAGAAGAAAATTTTTTCAAAGGAAACCAGAAATTTGTAAACACAGATAATGTTCTTTATATCGTTTCTACCCTTCGGCTGCTGTTAGTTTTTTTTTAACGTCTTAAAATTTATAGATAAATTATATTAAAAAATTTTTATACGAACTCAATATTTTTTCAGAACACATATTTTATTTCCAATTCAATACAATTCAGATGTATAATATTCGATATATTTTAACATAACCTTCTTAGGTATTCTCTAAAAAAATTTCCATTGTATTAAAAAAATATGAATAACACTCAACATATTTTTTTGGATAGAAACCGGGATGTAATTTGAATAATTAAACCGAGTAATGAAACGCACTAAAAACGCGTAACGCTCAATACACTAAGTTGCGGACAACAGCAATTAAAAAAAATATATACAATAAAAATTGCTTCTTAATCTGAAATAGCAACAGCATGCATTACAGACACGCCATTTTGTACAAAGAGAGTAAAAACAGTAATTTCGTTCTTCGTTTTTATTCATAATGCAGAGTTTTACACAAAAGCAAATTATGAACATTTATTAATAATCTATTAAAGCATGCTAAAACACTTTTAATTTTAAAGATTCTTTTATGAAATATATTACTACACTTTAAACAAACACGAAAAATGTATTTGAAATGAAAATCAGCCTTTTATTTACTAAAATACTATTAGCAGTAAAATTCGTATGCCAAATAACTAGTTGACTTTTGCTTTCGCTAACCACCTGTGTTCCTTTTATTCAAAATTAGCCATGCATTTGGTTTACTAAGTAAATAAAAAAATACTCCACCAAATATTAACTTGACATTTTTTATGCACCAACAATTTTTAACTTTAAATTTATTTCTTGCTGCCAGAACTATTAATTTTTGTTTTTATAATAAATTAAGGGTATCTATACTTGAAAAATGGTAGCAAATAGAAGCATTTGCTGTTGGCTTTAGATTTCCACATGTTCCTTTATACTGATGTTTTTTTTTGAAAAGAGAAGTAACACAATCAGGAAATTACTGCCTACCAGTTAATTAATTAATGTGTTACCTTCTTTGGGAAAGGGATAGTGTAGCGAGAACAGGTGGTAAAGTGGGAGAGATATAGAAAATTTAATTAATTCCGCGTTTTTTGGAGCAGTGTTGCAGTCACTCTAGTGTCAAGTAGAGGCATTAATTTGTTTAAGCTGTGTAGCCATTTATTAGTTCTTTTATTTCCCCGATGGTTCTGCTACAATACCGACGAAGGAGGGTGGTGTGAAGTGTATTAGGATATGTTAGTATTAATCGCTGTCGGCACTGCCAATGAGATCAGTGCTATGCATGATGTTGGCTTGCCTGAAACTAGTCTTGAACTCAAGACCGCACCCTCATTATTAGACTAATAGAAAAAAATCAGAAAAATGGTGGTGAAAAAACAAACTAATGGTAACACTGGGAGTAGTTGTGATAAACATCATTTAAGTGGTAATGTAACTCTCCAGTAAAAAATTTTCATGTTTTTTGAAGCACTAAGGCAATAAAGCGCATAATAATATGCTTTAAAAGAAGAGCTTATTGCAGAGTAGTGACTGTATATGAAAGAACCTATACAAAAAAGCTGACTTTTTACTGCTGATACAATGCAGGTTCTTAAGCGAGAAAGTTTTATATACTTACAATTTTAGTGCTGAAAATGGTGATGATTTTCAGCGCTTCACAAAGCGCTTTTTGTATAAGAAATCTAGTACTCCGAACCGGCAAATCGCCATACAAAACTCAGCAGCGATATCAGCAAGTTTGTAAGCACTACTTTTATTCTCTCATAGTAAATTTATTTGAAGCAATACTTTTACTGGGTCTCCTACGAAAATTTCGAAAAAATATTTGCGATCACATTCATCCTAGCCACCTAAAAAGTGGTGATAACCATTAATAAACATGGCCACTAGCGATGAAAATATGGCGACTTTTGAAAACAACGTTGTTGTGTTCTGCTGTGTACGTTGAAAATTAAATGTATATTGATGTTTCCCTTATTCCTAAATATAACGTTACGAACGTTAGCCTAATAATCAGTTTGGATTTACAAGGAATAAGCTCGAATTAATCATATATAAATAATCAGATATAAATGACCTTTTCCTTCAGATTGTATTACACTCTTTTCCATCAAACTTTAAATTTTATTTTAAGTGTAACCAAATTACTACTATAATAATTACTGTAGGACAACGAAATGCAACTTATTTGTTATTGTTATTTGTTAATCACCAGACCATGATTGCATTTATTTTGTCTTTCACCATCCACTTGATTTAAATTCAATACCAAGTTTAATTCCCTCCTACGGCTAAAACAAGCAATAAAAATGTAATTAAAAATTGTTGCTTTAAAACCAACAAAAATGAATAATGGAAAACAAAAAAAAAACATGATCTATTACTAAATGTGTAACAAAAATTAGTATTAACTAAATGTAAACATAATAACAAGCACAACAACTAAACAGACAACAACTATAACATGCAACATAATGCATTTATATGAACAACTGACCAACAAAGCCTTAATAAAACTGCGACAACAAGTATGCGCTTTGTAATCAACTGAAATTTCAACTAATTAATATTGATGAATTTAATACCACATAATCACAAAAGTGTGGGAATGAAGAAAAATTTGTCATTCATTTTGGTAGATTTTGTGTGTAAGTTGCTATAAAATTTATTGATTTGGTTAAAAATTTATGTTTTAGCCATAAATTCCAATTCGTAATATAAAAAATACATCTTGTATTTTATTTAGAGTCTAAAAGTTAAATTAATACCTAAATAGTTAAGTCCCTAAAGACCAATATTTAGTCACTCACAACTACATATTGGCTTTAATATAATGTGAATATTTACATGAGAAAATTTTAGATTTGTTGTTGAAGTGTCAAATTTAAAGTGGTGACAGATTGGCTTGAAAAATTAAAAATTGTTTATTTTAATTATGTAATTTTATTAAATTTATTTTTATACTTGTAGGTGTTATTATTAATCAGACTTTTTTCAAAATAATAGTTTACGGTGCTTAACTTTAAACATCATTTATCTTGTTGTGATACTCCAAAGATAATGAGCCAAATAAGCTTATGTAACACAAAGCAAAAAATTATCACCAAAAATTTTTCAAACAAAGTTTGTCAAAAAATAAATTTTATTTTCAGTAAATATTCTTTACATAATCAATGAATTGTTCATTTAACTTTTATTTGGGACGCAAACATGAAAAACAACAAGAAAAACTGTGTCGTAAAAAACAACTTCGATAACGACATACACACAAATAACAACAACAACAATGATAGCAAAAGGAATGAGATTGCACCAAGTTTGTTTACTGAAGATTTTTTGAAGACTTTTCATTCATTTTTTTAGTCTTTAAATAAACATTCAGACTTGAACACATTTAACAAAGTGAAATTTCACAAATGCTTAATGGATGATCATGATGAAATTTTGTTTGATATATTACAAAAAATCCAGTAAATATATTTGTTTGATTAAGAAAACTACGAGTATTTTATTTAATATTTGTTACTATTTTTAGACTAATTGTTTTATAAATTCAGACAAAAATATTGTTTGATATATTTCAGAAAATCCAGTAAATATTTTTGTTCGATTTAGTAAATTGTTTTGCTTACAATTTCTTAATTGTTTTATAAATTTAAATAATTATTTCACTGAAAAAAATACGTTTTTGTCTATATTTACAAATTTGTTTGTAGGTCCGTTCCTAGACAAGATATTTATTATTTCATTGAATTCCTTTACAGAAAATGAAATTTAGTTTTTTTTTGTGCAGCAGAGTTAGTCGTCATTTCATATTTGATAACAATTTCGTTATACGTAAAATAGCGAACATAAGATTCAATCGCAATAGATTAGCTAAGCCAATATCGACCATAAAATGTCTATGAGAGTTGCTAAAGTCCTTATGACACTTGCTATTTTCTGTCTTTTTTAAATTTTGGAAAGCAGTATAAATATATTGTTATATTAATATCGGCTATATTAAAAAATTCCTAAAGGTCAGAATTAATATATATGTTATCGATAAAAAAGACTAAACTGTCGAGAAAAATCTAAAAATTTTAAACTTAAAATTGGCATTTCGAGCTTAAGACGTTACACTGCTGTTGATTCACTAGGTTTAAGCAAAAATATAGCTTTTTTAGCAATATATAAAGACTGCAATATATTAAAGACTGCACCAATAAATACTGAAATTTGAATAAAATAAAAATTAAAGAGTATTTTATTAGTTAATGCAATTTTGACCATGCAAGAGATATACTGTTGTAACTTTCACAACTAGTGCAGCAGGAACGGGTGCTAAAAAGCAAACAAACTAAAAATTAAAGATTATTTTATCAGGTAATAAAATTTTGAAATTAAGCTCTATCATATGAACCGTCATACTAACACCCTTGAAACAAACAAAATTAATAATAATTCAAACGAACAAGCCGAAAATATAATAAATAAATCGCCAAAAACGAAAAAAATCGGCATAACGAAAAGATGTAAAAAACCTAAAACTAAAAAAATACTAAAAGTAAAAAAAACCAAAAGGAAAAAAAAAATCGAGAAAATAAAAAAAAAAACGCTCAAACAAAAAAAGCACCAAAATAAATAAAAATTGTCAAAAGAAAAAAAGCGCTTAATATAATAACGCGCAAATTTAAGAAATAGCAAAAAATCTCCGAAACGAAAAAGCCCTGAAGCAAACACCAAAACAAAAAAATTATCAAAGTTAAAAAAGGTGACGAAAAAGGAAAAATTCGCCAACTGAAAAATATTTAAAAAAAATCGCAAAATAAAAAATAAAAAAATTGGCAAAAACTTCGTGAAAACAGGAAAACTCTAAACGAAAAAATACAGTAAAATTAAAAATTTCCCAAAACCAAAAAAACATGGTATTCTTGCGGAACCCTTCGCGTGCGAGTCAAGTTCGCACGTTATTGAACTTATTGTGACCCGGGTCGCACCTAGACAATATGCCTCTTGCCAGACTGATAGAAAACCCGTCATAATGCTGATGTAGTTTGACATCGATTCTATGTCAACTGTCTTTGTTTTTCATGACACTTTGCATGACATTTTCATCAGCTGTTCAGTAATACCAATGATGCCCAACCTGTCATCAATGCAATGACACATCGACATAAGGGAAATGACGCATTGGAATCAATGTAATGGCCAAATTTCATCAATATAATGTCCCTGATAGAAAAACCGTCATAACGCATATGTAATTTAACATCAATGCTGTGTCAAGTGTCAACCTTTATATCTGCTGGTCATCTTCCAATCAATGGAATGATTAACACAATTATACATATTTAAATTCATCGCATATCTACCCTGCGGAAAATTTGGTGACAAATGATGCAAAAGTACTCGTCCTATGACTTGAGAAAATGAGACTGTTACCAAAAATAAGGAGCAGTGAATGGTGAAAAAAGACATATTGTGTAAATTCTCATATATTAACCATTTTCAGTCAATTTAGTTGGTACTCCGGCTAGTATTAGAGTAACCGGCACTAAACCAATTCGATGCACCTGGATCTAAGGCATATCACATAGTATCTATAGAATATTAATTGTCTCCCTTCAATGAGAGCTTAGCTGGTATTTATAACATTGAAATATAAGTAATCCTGTGGTCGAGTGAGTAGTGTACTAGCCTGTCATGCCGGAGGTTGTCGGTTCGAATCCTATCAAAGACACCGCTTAAAAATAAAATACAATTTCTACTTGGATTTGTAACAATAAAAAAATAAATTAATCGATAATTACAGTTGAATTGTAGAATAATATTTATATATAATCTATATTATTCTACACCGATGGGGACTCCATAAAATAGTTCAGAGACAAGTTACAAGGTTCATACAAAGTATCAATTAACCCCGTCCTAGGCCATCCCCATAGGAAGTGTTAGAACTCGGACTGGTCCCTACCACCTGGGGACAGGTCACGTGACTTGTTTTGTTCCATTTACCGTAGGGTATAAGCTGACACCTCTACAATTTCAGAAACGCCACTATCTAAAACATCTGCAGCACAAAGTTAATATAAACATTATTCATGCGATATACATATGATCACTAAGTGTCATCAATATGATGAAAAGATCTCATATGCGGTACTGCCTTATGGTGTTTCCTTTTCTACTTAAAAATATAACCTTGTTGAAAGGTGCATGTATAAAATGTCTTGCCAACCCTGCAATAATGCTATTTGGGTTTTAACGAGAACAAAAAACAAGTTATGAAAAAGTGGATTGCCCCGTTTTTAACAGCAAACAGATAAGTTTGTTATTCAGACATATAAGTCTAACATTTCATCCTCATCAGATGGTGAACATGAATATAATAATTGACTTATTGTAATTTCTGCACATATAATGCATTATCAATGCTTTTGACTTTGTCCTTTATAAAAGTTTAAACATTTCTTTAGTTTATTCTCATGAAATATGTAAACAGAAAAATACAGCTGCCAAATTGCCGATTTATTGACCCGAAGCTTTAACGATTTTTTTTTATTTGAAGATTTTTTATTGAGAAAAATTTTACAACACTGAATTCAGTAAGATTTTAATGGCTGACAATCTAGAACTAATATAATATTTTCTTTTAATTGTTCTATAAAGCAGTAGAAAAGTTATCTTTAAAAAGTTATTTTTTTACTTTCTAGTTCTAGGCAATTTTTCCCCCAACTTCGTCTGGCAGCACGATTTATAAACAAAAGCCACCATTTTACAGGGCACTAACCGCATCGTAGATTTATACGGCGTATAAAGTGCAATGCATTCCGCCATTAGTGAGGGTGATTTTTTTAGAATAAAACCTACCAACCTTTTCGAGAGGAAAACATTTTTAAGAAACGAACATCAAATTGCAGTTTTTACATAGAAATGTAGCATTTTTTTGTAGAAAAGAAAACACCATTAGTTTTTAAAATGGCTTATAGATTTAATTATTATCTCTGTCACAGTTATTATGATAAGTGTATATCAATGTAGAGTCATGTTTTTTAACTTTCTAAAAATTCATTTAAGCACAAAAATAAAAATTAAACAATAAAATCTATATTAAAATACAAATTAAAAACGTTATAGCATTGTTTACAGATTTCATTTGTACATATTCCACACTTTAATAATATATAATAAGTGACATCGAATTGATGTCAATTCAGTCATAGCACTGATGACACTTAAACTATGACAATAATTTATGCTGACCTTTGTCATCAGATTGATCTCTGCTTCTATTTTTTTATAACATATGGCATAGCCTTGATGTCCGAATTCTGATGACAGGATGTCATTAATGCGAAGATACATTTTTCTATGAGTGAAACTGACGCTGAAGCTGATGAAAAGTTATAAAATTATATATTCAATATTTACGTTGTCATTCAACTTTAGTTTCCCTTAGGCTTATAAACACATTAACATTTGGTTGATTCATCCTTTGTACAAATTTTCTTTAATCAAATTAATTTCCTTGTATTTTAAATTACATTTGAGGTTTTTATCCCCGTATAACCCGTCTCATTCTTTGCTTATACAAAGTTGCAAAACTTTCTTTGCAATAACTTAATTTGTATGACTTTTTGATCTTAAACATGACATCCTGCTGTTTGTTTCATTTTGTACAAATATATATATATATATATAAAATTTTTTTATCTTTCCTCAACGACAAATGAATTAATTTACGCAGACATGTTCCAAATATGCTTCTTGTTTTTATTGTTGTTGCGCTTGTTGTAAATTTTCAAATATGTTGTATATTTAATGTTGAATTTTGTTGTTGCTTTAGTATATATTTAATAAAAAAAAAGTTGAGAGGACAAAAAAATTAGATAAAGTATTGAGCTTTAGCAAACAGCCGATACATGCTGGCAACACATAACTACAACATGCTTTCACTTCATGACTAGACTTAAGGATCTCCAATAATTTTTATTAAATGCGTAAGAGGAATGACAAGACTGAATTACGTTTTTTTAATGTTTATTTCGTTTTTTGCTGGTGATGTATTGTCTATGACGAATATACTGTTATGTGCAAACGAATTTTAGCCATAATAAGAAGGGTGTTCACTTAGGGGTGCAATTGATGTTCAAAATTATAAGAAGGCTGTTATAAAAAGGGTGTTCACTTTTAAGTACAGTTGATGCTCAAAATTGTTTTCATCGTAAGTTTGAAAATCAGTTTCATGCTAATTAGCTTAAGTTATTAATTTAAACTTATATATCTGATTTAAAAAAGGAACACACAAATTAAAATTAGTTAGAAATAGAATCAGTCCATACCACTTGGGAACCAATCAGCTGACTACTTTTGTGTCGGTTCTTTTTGTAAGCGATCTAATTTTATTCATTCTCCTTTTAGAGAACACCATTAATATGATTGTATTTGCCAGGCTTGTGAATTGCAAAAAAAAACCAAATCATTTTCATTTTTATGCAATAATTTGATCAAATTGTCATAATTTTTCCTCTACTCATGATTTATTTGAGTCAGAGATTAGAAAGACATGGCAACCAAAAAGATGCATTTATATTTTTTTATTTGATTTACTGTGAGTGTGCCGTTAAAAAAATTGTTGAAAATCAGGCAACATATTAAATACATACATATTTATTTATATACATACATACATACATACATACATACATACATACATACGTTAAATAAAATATAAATCTATAAAAAAAATTATATTGAAAAAATCAAATTGCACTATTTTCACTAAATATGATTTAATGCCTATAAACTGCCAAAAAAGGAAATATGAGTTTTTTCTAAGCTATTACAAACAAAAACTCATGTTGGTCTAATGCGACTAGGCAGGGCTTTATAATAGAAATACTCGACGATTCAAACAACAGTTTCATGATTAAGAAAAAAATTATTTCGACAAGTAAAAACTACGCTGAGTGCAAATATTCTCAAAATCAAGCATTAAAAATTTCTGTTTTTATCACGGTGAAATAACGAAGAAAATCATTAAGAATCATTGATCAGATGCTTGGATGCAAATAATTTTAAATATCAGCTCATATCAGTACAATGGGAAACACCAAATTTCTGTTTTATATGCAATATATAAATTGGTTTAACCACAACTTTATATTATTATGAGCCAGTGTAGGGTGGTCACAGTTTATTAAGTTAAATTATTCGTTACCAGAAGTTTTTGTAAAGCATTTATCATTATTTAGTTTAATTTGAGATATGGTTTTTTTACTTTAAATAACAATCATTCTCTCAATCTTTTGCTAGTTTATTTAATAATAATGACGAAAATTGGTTTTGATTAAAAACTAAGAAAAATATCAATGACAAATAAAATTGAAAATTCAGTTGACTTAGAAATATACTACAAAAATAAACAACAAAGCTTAAAAATAGACACATATTGTGACATGGTAAAAAGAAAGTGTTCAAATCGAAATAGGTTAGGGATGATCAGAAGCTTAATTATTTTATATAACAGTTTGTCAGTGAGTAATCTGGTGGCTTACAATCTGTTTATATATTTAGGAAACAGTTCAGTAGATCAGGAGTCCTTAAAGATATCTTAACGATATTTCATACTTCACAGTGGGTCAGAATCAAAATATTGGGAACATTAATCAGGCATTTCTATACGGAGAGCTCTATTGGAATGAAATTCCACAAGGACATAGCAGAAGAATATTTCTATTTGTTTTTTAAATATCACAACCAAACATAGCAAAAAAGTTTTAAAATCGGATGAGAAATAAAAAAATTGCCAGCAATAAGAATGTTTACATGACCGAAGTGTCCTACTTTAGGACTTCATAGCTCCGCTCCTGAACAAGTAAGAAATAAATTAAAATACTATGTTGCCATTTATATGTGGGATTTTGTTAAGGTAAAGCTATTCGTTTAGAAATGACTGATTTATGTTTCAAATATTTTGATTATGCCACCCACACAGTGTTCTGGCTTACACAGCAAAAGTAAAGCAGCCGGTGCAAAGTGGGATATTTTCCAGGAAGAAGATCAAAATATAAAACATCAACATATCAACAAAAGTATGTGTAGATTAGGTTAGCTTAGGTAAGACAGACAGCCTTCGTTCCCTTGGATCCAGGATTGGTAGTTTTGTGTTATCTGTAAGGAAATAAGTAGAAGTAAGGAATAAAAGTAGTGTGTAAGCTATAAAATATTTCAATAGATAATGAAGAGAAAAGAGAAGAAGACGAGGTATGTATAGCTATCACATACTGGAAGTGATGATTCGTTGTTGGAACCATCCACTGCTTCTGATGAAAGCGTAGTTACTTGATATTTACCGTCGCCAGCTCAGATAGGCTAAAGAAAGAGTGCTGACTAAGTTATGATAGCCGTTGGTCCCCCAATGAAGGAAAGAGGTACAGAAGGTGGAAGACCGTCTCCTCCTCCTAATTTTGATACCTTCTGCAGAAATCGTAAGACACCAATTCCATTGGTTTTGGCGTTGTTGCCAAATTTATAGTGACCTGTGATCGTTGCGACAATGTCTCGCAGGTGTGTCTTCGGGAGCTTTAAGTGATTCCTGATACGGATTGAGCCAAGTATGGGCTAGTCAGGCTAGAAATCTTCGTTAAACCATCTCAACACTACCACGGTACGGAAGTAATTTTCAGTTTGTTACTCGTAAGCGTGTAGAGGAATATGGCAGAAGGCATTGATGTCTGACTCTGGTAGTGTCGTCGTCTTTTTCACAAGCTCATCAGTGATGCAGTTGCCTGCGCTGGTCCCGTGTCCATGTACCCATATAAATGTAATATTTTAATGTGTCGCCATCCCGTTCAAGGAAGTCCGGCATTCATGGACCTGGTTTGATGTTTTGTATGAGTGGTCGAAAAAAATTAACATTTAGATTTCTTCAAGTCTCATACCCCAAATCGATGGGTATTATTTGTAAAAACTATTCTAAAAAAATTCAGTTGAATCAGCTAATATTAAAGCGTTTCGCACGCCCACCAAAAATTGTGGTAAGTCTCCTTTTCTGTCCTTTATGTCTCATAACTTAATAAATATACTATTTATAAAAACATTTTTCAGCAAAAAAGTTGTTGTCTGTGAAGCTCCAAACAGTTTTTGTCTTATCAACTTTTATCTAAATCGCATAAATAACAAAATAAACAGAAATATCGAAAAAAAGCCCACAACAATTAAAATTTCAAAATAATTACACTAATTTACAAATTTCGGCAAACCTATTTGATCCCTAAAAGTGATAGATGTTTCTTTAGTTATTTGGGCCACTGAACGCGATCCATTGCAATCCATTTTTTTATCAGGTCTAGTTTTCGAGATATACCGTTATGTCAAAAATGAAGCCACATGCACGCCATATAAATACCACCACAAAAGCTTCCAAACAAAAGTACGTCTAACACAAAGTTTTATTTTCAGTAAATACTCTTCACTGAATCAGTAAACTTTTTTCTTGGCTTTTATTTAGGACGCAAACACCAACAACAGCAACAAAAACCAGTTTTCTGCGTTGTAAAACAATTAGTGTCAAATGTAAATTGCAATAAAATTATTTACTGAAGATTTCTTAGTGAATTAGATCGTTAATGTTGTTGTGTTAATTCTCATTAATTTTTTCAGAGTCCTTAAAAATAAACATACAGAGTTGAACACATTTAACATAGTTCATAAATGGTTAATAGATGATGATGTTATTATTTAAAACTTAAATATATTGAAAAAAATATTTCTACTAACGCAGACAAAAAGTTTGTTTTATATATGTATTACAAAAAATCCACTAAATATTTTTGTTTGATTCAGTAAATTATTTTGTTTATAATTTATAACTATTTTTAGACAAATTGTTTTACAAGTTCAGTTAATAATATTACTTGATATATTCAGAAAATCCAGTAAATATTTTTGTTTGATTCAGTAAATTATGTTGTTTATAATTTATAAATATTTTTAGACAAATTTTTTTATAGATTTGGACAATTTTTCTGATGAAAACCCCGATTTTTTCAATGAAATTTTTGAGTCATTTTTGTTGGTATTTACAATTGTGTTTATAGGTCCGTTTCTAGACAAAGTATTTACTAATTCATTGACTTTCTATCTAATTTTTTCTATATATGTGTAGGGTACATTTAAAAGTTGTTCATGTTTTCCACAAAATATTCAATCAAAAATATATATTTACAAACATAAATACCTCTGCTTGCAACAAAATATCTCTATGGTTTTTTTAATAGTTTTTTTTAGTCAATAAAGAAACTCAACGGTGAAGAAAAAAAGCGTAAATACGGCAAATAAATAATTGCAATTACGTTATTGTTTTGCGGTCTCAATTTTTTCCTTTGTGGTTTATTAAATGTTCGTTTAGTTGGCTGTTTAATTTGATTGGTCATTTTAAGCGTAGACACTTGGACGCCAAGTGACGATCACAAAAATCATGCAGCAAAATTCAAATACATTTTCATATTGAACGTTATTAATTAAATGTAAAATATGCTAAAAGTCTGACAGTAATGTAATGCAGGTGTTTTAAAAGCAATTATTATTACCGGCAAATGTTATTGAAACTATAGCACTTGTTGTTGAGTTGAAAAATCTTTAAATCTAAATCAAATTTATAATATAAGCCGTTTTTTTATTTAAAAAAATACATAAAGAAATATGTATTTAAAATTTACTTTAAATAAGAGATTTTTATAAAGTGTTTATGATTTAAGATTGTTTGCAAATACACTGGGAGAAAATTGACACATTATTTCCCAATACCGCAAATGAAGCATGAACAATAATAACGAATTGAAACTAATAATCTTACTATTTACACAACTACTACAGCACTGCGGAAAAAATCTTAATTATCTCCATTTCATAGCAAAATCTGGAGTTAAGACTTGCTAAGTGCTTCAATCACTAATTTTCTGTTATTTCTCTAAGTGCATTATTTTTGACTTATGTGTGTTTGATAATGGCTGAAAATTTTTACTACCCATACCTCAGCAAAATCTCATGTTACTAAAATATTAAATAAAATTGTTCTTTTAAATAAATTTGTGTCTAAGGTGAGTATGATTTTTCAAATCTACATTACACACGTAAAGGCTTTAAGAAATAAAGGAAACATTAAACTCTTTGAGTCTTTTTACCTTAAAGCTTTATTTTAAAAGCCACAAAAATATAAGCTAACTGTATATTTATTTTTGACTTTGTCTGGCATTGAGTGTGGCTTTATTAGATATGGCTTGAAGTTAAAGCTAAAGTTTCCAGGCCAGGTAGCGGCTGGCAAAGACACTAATAAAGTTTTAGTTGCTGTCTGTTGTTGGTTTTTCATTCATGTTTCTTCGCAACTATTTGTTTTTGTTTTCAACTTTTTGCTGTGTGCACCTGCATCTTAAATTGTTTTATAGATATTTTTTCTTATTTGTTTTTTAGATCTTTTCTTATTTATTTTTTTTATCTACATTTTTTATTCGCAATGTGTCTTTTAGAGCTGTTGTTCATATGAAATCCAACACGCGCATAGAGAGGCGTTTTTAAGTTGAAACTTAAAGCGTAACATAAGCTCTAGAAGTTTTAATACCTGGCAACAATGGCAGTAGCAGTTTTATTTATTTATCATTTTCACTATTTTGATATTGGGGCTTTTCAAAAAGGAAGTCAGTTTAAAGTGTGTAGTGGTTTATTAGTTTTCAACTGCTGAAGCACTTTTGATTGGAATTAATTTTTTGCAGTATTTCGTTTGCGTTATTAACAGTTAAACATTAACACGAACGTACAAGGCCGTAGGCTGAATATCAAAGAAAGGATGTTTATGAGTTGCAATATATATTTTTCGCGAAAATTTATTATATTTTCAGGCCTTATGTTTCCTTTTTTTAATATTCAATTATGTTTATTTGTGCTAAATGCATGTTGATTCAATACATAATTCTTGCAAAAAATCAACAAACTCCTGAACAGAGGTGCGAGGAGACGGAGAGACGCACAGCAAGTTCAAACAACAGGACCAATCTCACATAAAAAATGCCAAATCTGATCATAAGTCTTAGAGTTCTCAGTTAACAGATATCAAACAAAGGAAATATGAAAACGGCACAGAAATTTTAAGCCTTATCCTTTTTTGAAGTCGACTAAAAATTGGAAAAAAATAAGGGCAACCCTACTAAACTAGTCGACAACGGAGCAGGCTAATAAATAATTAAGCTTTTCATTCTGCCCATATCTATAATTTTTTAATAAGTTCCAAATAACTGTTATGTTTGCATATATCTCCAGGTAGATTCTCCTCAAAACGAAAAGTTGAATATTGCTTTGTTAACCGAGTGCAATGTAGCACATTTTGCGAGAAGGAGATTAAAAGTCCCTCATTTATTTAGAGCTGACATTAAAAATAGATATTAAAGTAAATACTGGAAATTGTTACGGCAACCAAACCAGGAATTTGTTGCAAAAACATGTTAATCCTGCCTTACTCTTCACTGCAAAACTAAGGGAAGTGCGGTTTTTAATATAAGATGAAATGTTTTCTTAAATAAAATATATAAAATGCCGCACAGAAAAAATTGAATATCATTTTCAGTAAAAAAATTCAATGAATTAGTAAATATTTTGTCTAGAATTTGTATGTACAAAAAAATTTGTAAGTACAGTCATATATTTCTCAACAATTTCATTGAAAAAAACCCAGTCTCTTTTCAGTAAACAAATTGTCTAAATCTATAAAACAATTTTTCTACAAATATTTAAAAATTCTTAACAAAGTAATTTACTGAATCAAATAAAAATATTCACTGGATCTTCTGTAATATATCAATTAATATTTTTGTCTATATTTGTAAAAAAAATGCTCTAAAAATACTTACAAATTCTAAACAATATATCTTACTGAATCAAATTAAAATATTTAATGGATTTTTTTTTAAATATCAAGCAACCTTTTTGTCTGAGTTAGTAAATCTTTTTTTTTATATTTTTAAGCTTTATATAATAACATCATCATCCATTAAGCATTTATGAAGTTTCACTTTGCTCAATGTATTCAAAACTGTATGTTTATCTAAAGACTCTAAAAAACTAATGAGAATTAACGCAACAGCATTAACGAATTGATTAATTTTAAAATCTTCAGTAAACAAACTTGTTACAAATTATTGTTGTATAAATTCCGACACCGCATTACTTATGATACGAGTATCATTGTTGTTATATATGTGTATGTCATCATGGTGTTGCTTTTTTATGACAGAAAACTGGTTTTTATTGCATTTTTTGATGTTTGCGTCCTAAACAAAAGTCAAACAAAAAAATTCACTAATTCAGTAAAAAATATTTACTGAAAATGAATTTTTATTTTAAGCAAACAAAAAAATTCACTAATTCAGTAAAAAATATTTACTGAAAATGAATTTTTATTTTAAGCAAATTTTATTTGAAAATTAGAATAGTCAAGCACAACTAGAATATTTGCTTTTATATGGAACATATACAAACTGTCTTCTATTAAAATATGCACATTTTTAATATATGTCACTCAATCCTCCCAGATGCAACCCTGAATTTTATATTTCGAATGGCATAACAATTTGTTAAAATCTCAAACAAGTGTTTGAGAAAACATTAAAAGCAAATAAAAAGAATCGAGTACAAAAATCAGTTTAATACACATACAAATAACTTCATATACGAGGGCAGATCTAATACTGGACGATATAGCAAGAAAAATAATAATTATAATTTTTTCAAAACGAATCTTACAAAACGAAGGCACCAGGACGAAGGCGGTAGTCTGAAGGTGGCGCTTCAAAGATGGCCGGCCAAAGGCGGCTAATCAAAGGCGGCCGGTGGAAGCCAACGGGGCGAAGGCAGCAGGCTGCTGGCCGAAGATAACTGTCCGAAGCTTCGCTAAAGTAAAGTTGGGTGTAGTAAATTTGGGTGTAGTAATCTTTTGACAAAAAGTAAGATTTTCTCTCAAAATTGTAATGGAATTCTGAATTTAAAAAAATTGCAGTGTCAGGTGTAAATGCCAATTTAATTATAATTATTAAAAACCAAATAGTGAAGTTCAGTGTTTGATGCAAGTAGTCTTACGAAAGTGCAAGTACAAACTATTGCAGCTTTTTTTTATCAAATATATCAACAAAATGTGCAAGGGTTTAAGGCTACGGTATTTGCATTTTCACTTCCGCAAGACTATTTGCGTCAAACACTGAACTCCGCTAATTCTCTTCACACTACATTACTTACAGTTACTTTTTAAGGTTTTGCTAGAATCAGATGACGATTGGTTTGGTTGTCAAAAGTAAAAATCAAATAAAAATAAATTAAAAATCTAAATAAATTGATTGAAAATAAATAAAATAAAAAAGGTAAAAACATTTAATTAAAACATAATTAAATCCAGATGAGTTACAATTAGTGGGAGGGGATTATGTAAAACTAAATGAACTCTTACTTGCATTAGAACTATATCCGAAACCAGTTTTATAGTAAATACTACTGGCACGATTTTGAGACCAGTCTAGTGACCTATCACAAAATGTCTAAAAGGTATCAATTGCTCCCTCCTATGACAAGGCCATGTTAAAGTGATAGGTCCCTTCCATGCAAAGTGTTAGAACTCGAACCGGTCCCTATCACCCAAGGACTTGTCACGTGACAGGCTCTGTGTCAGTTCCCTTCCCCCTAGGGACATTACATACTTCGATGTCAGTATAATTTTCGAGTTTTAATTTCTGAATTTGAAGATTAACCTTTTTTTTTGTTTGAAACATGCTCTGCCTGGTGTAAATCACAACTTAAGCATTTGAATACTTTTGGCTATTATCGTTGTTACTGAAAATTGCCATATTGTTCGATTTCTCTAATTATTTGAATAGTTTTTGACTATTTCAAGAGAGGCAGCTTTGCGTTGCCCATGATTTATCGTTCAAAAAATTGGGGTAGTCTACTGTCCTAGCATTAAGTTTAATAATAATAATGTAGCAAAATTGTTTTTAAACCTCCGATCTTTAATCGTAGTTATTTTGAAACCCTCTATGAAGTATTTATTTTATTTTAAACAAATTGAATTGGGTGGTACTTGATGCTCACATCGAAAATATTATTTGTTAAAATTAAACTAGAAACATGATACAACAAATTAGTAACCAAAAACGGGAAACCGATTACGACACAGTTTTTAATTTAAACGTAAATTTGTTAATAATAAAAAAATACCCATAGGCATTAAATATTATATTTATATCTTGATTATTAAGTAAATTCCTAAGATTAAACATATATTTACAAAAAAAGAAGCATTCAAATTAATGCAAAATATAAATATAACGTACAATAAATTCAAGTATATCCATACTTATCTTTATTTAATAAAGAAGAAATTGTATGCAAATAGCGATCCCTTAAATCATAAATCAAACATCAATAATGAGCTGTTAGAAAGAATATTATTACCAGTTGTAGCCTTTAGCTGGCTGAAAAAAGGGTGGGTCTTAATAATGTGGGCACTTACTTATGTGGCTGAAATAACTTTAAAAATCAATAAATCTTACTAGTAAATAATACGTTTTAAAAAAAGTAACAAAAAATATTGAACAACAGTTTTCACAGTGAAGTGAACCATCAAAGAAAAATTTTCGTTACATCATTTAATTTCGGGTCATCCATGTGATTTATGCTAAAACTTTCTTATGGAAAAAATTATTTCTATTAAAATCTGAAAGTCTATTTTTTAGCATTTAAATAACACTGTATAACCAAAAATACCATTCTTCTAATGACTGATTCTGGAAGGGAGGACCCAAACTTATCGCACTATATTTTAAATTTAAAACAATTCAGATGTATAATCTTCAATGCGTTTTAAGATAAACTCCTTATTTATACACTAAAAACTTTCAATTAATTAAAATATATGGATAACAGTCAATACATTTTTTTTATACAAACCACGATTGATTGATAAAACGTTTTGCAATATTTGCAAAACTTTTAAATATTTAGAAGTACAAAAGTTTGCTGTTATTTTAGTTTATGTTGTTAATGCCATTTTATTAATTGAAATGAGTTATGAAGCCGACTAAAAAAGCGTACCGCGCAATACAGAAGACTGCAGGCAATAACAGTTTAAAAAATATATATAGTTTCTATTATTTTTCAAAAATTGTATGTGTGAAATAAGAGAAGCAAATGTAAATATTCTAAAAGCGTTATTAATTTAATCGCGTTTTTGAAAAAATTCATACTTCTCTAATATGGAAAATCAACACAATGCATTACGGACACGCCATTTTGTATGAAGATAGGATAAGTAGTATTTTTGTTCTTCGTTTTTAGCACATAATGGACAGTGCCACACAAAAAAAAACGTATGTATATTTATTTATAATATATTAAATCGTGCTAAATCAGTACCCATATTCTTTAACTGGCGAGAAGTTTTCGTATCGAGAAAAATTTAATAATTATATTGGTCATTCCGTTTTCGCAGGGTGATTCATAAAATAACTAAATTCGGTACATTGAAATCAACAAAGAAAATTTAAGGTTTTTGTTAATCACCCTGTGTTCCACAGGATGATAACAATTTATTCGCATTGAAAAGTTCTCACATTAGTTACAGAACAAGGGTAGAGTTTTCATTTTAATGCGTTTATTTTATGAAATAATTTGATATACTTTCAATGAAAACGAAAAAGAATTTAATATATTAATCGCCTATATATTTTTTGGTGCCCTCTACCAGAATCTGTCGTTAGAATCTAGTAAATAAAAAAAAATGATTTTGTTGTACAGTGTAATTAATGTGATTTCATAATTTCTGCTTTACAGTAAAAATGTAATGCCCAAATAAATATAATTCTATAGTTTCTACTGTTGCTTGTTTTCATTCTTTCATGTATTTTGTTAAGGTTTATTTCTTAAGTCTTTTGTTTACATGAATATATATGCACATGCCGGTCATGTCGCAGATCTTAAACAACCTCTAGCTTTTTGCAACATTGTTTGCTCAAAATATTTTTAAAGGCATCTCTATTTTGTATTAGATTTTAAGAAAAACAAATTTTCTCTAACATAAAAAATGCATTAGTGAACAGTTCATTATTACAAGACTAAA
The DNA here is from genome assembly GCA_956483635.1 of Panzeria rudis. Classification (NCBI taxonomy): domain Eukaryota; kingdom Metazoa; phylum Arthropoda; class Insecta; order Diptera; family Tachinidae; genus Panzeria; species Panzeria rudis. The sequence goes on from OY101447.1 coordinate 164,579,409, forward strand.
AAACTAACAACTGCAAAAACTCTTATATATCAACAATCATTTACTAGTGTTGTAATTACAAACTATGCAGGGAGTTCTATACATTTCTTTAACATGAACAAGATCATAAACAGAGAATGGTTTAAACTAAAACAGTTTAACATAAGAGTAAATAAAAAACTAAAGCAATATTACAATGACCTAATAGCAACACGTCTTTGGGCAGATGATAAAAAGCATAAAATGTTAAAAAGAAAAACAGAAACTCCCTATAAAATTGCGTTACTTAGTTAGACATTCGTGCAACTATTTAGATGTGGTAAAATGCAATTGTTTGTTTGTTACTTTGGCAACATGCTGCTTTATGTGTGTAAGCATCAATTTTTTAAATTTAGCTTTTTTTTCTTCTTCTAATAATATTTTTACACAAAACTCCACCTCCTCCACCATTAAATTGCTGAAAGCTACTTTACGTTTATCCTCATCTTCAACGGCTTCATCTTGTTAAGGCCTTGCACCACCTCCTGCTCTTAATCATAATAAAGCACTTGTTTGTTGTACACATTCGTACGTTGTTAGTTCTCTGGCTTTCGGTACTCACATGCCCGTTCTCATTCTTTACTCATCTGCTTACATGTTTTATGTTTAATCACTTACAAGATCAGCACACATGTAAGCACTTTTCGTATAGCTGGCTTATGTTCCCTGGACTCTTTGGGATTTTTTCACTTTAATGTCTTCTCCTATTTCATTAATGTGTGTTCTTTCTAGTTGCGTTTTTATAGTGTGGATTATTTTAATACTTGTAAAACGTCAACTGCATGTTTAAGATGGGGTGTAACATGTATGCGGATATTCAGTTGAAATTAGAAAAAATAAGTTTGCTTAATGTTTTTTTTATAGAAAAATTTGAAAGTGATTTTGTTTTCGCAACAAGTACTTTAATTTTAGCAAGTACTAAATAAAAATTACACACGTTTACTGTACATCGTGGTTCTGACAAATTTTAGCCGCTACTGACTGCAAGTATTATGAAGATTTTAAATATATAATAAAAAAGTGTTATCAGCTCTAGCTCTCACGATATAGCTGTATGTCAAAAATTAAGGCACTTGGACAACATATATTAGCCCTTAAACAACTAAGACCGTCTACAAACGGTCATCAACAAAAAGAATTTTATGCGAAATCAGTAGTTTTACACTCGAACAACCAAAAGCTTTTTTATTCGACACCAAATTATGTAGCAAATGTTATCAGTTTGAACGCGTTTCGATAATTAGTGTGGTAGCAATACCCGTTACAATAAAATTCTTAGTGAAAAAATAAAAAAAAATTAGTTGTAATTTTTGCAAAAATTAAAATAAATAGTTGAACAAAATTTAGTGTAACGTTTTTTATCGGAGTAAAATGTATTTATTATTACCTATACTCTTTTGGCCTACTGAAAGAGCAAAATAGATCTAAAATATGTCAACAGGTGGAGTAAAAAATAGATACTGCATAAACAGAAAAAATTCAAACTTTCTTCATTGAGTGATCAACAAATTGCTGCTTTGATGATTTTGATGATATTATAGAATATCCAGATTATCATTGTGATGAATTCAAACCGGAAGACACTCTATGATAACTAATTGTTTGGAGTTATTAGACTCTTATGGCTTAATGGAAGTGCACAAAAAATATCAAACTGTGTTCAACCAGAGTGAAGTGCTTCTTTGGAAAGGATTAGTGAAAAAATACGCTGAACAGAGTTTGACATATTTTGTGTTTTTCCATAAAACTGTGGTCATGTCGATCCCATAAGCTAATCCAACGACCTCAGATGAATAATCTCTCGGTGCGTTCTCCAGTTCATTGCTTTTGTTAGTTGGTACTTTACAACTGGGAATCCGATTTGCTCTAACAGTAACAAGGCTATAAATGCCACGTGCTCTCATAAGAATCTAATAACTCAAAAGAATCAGTTTGAGTTTATCACAATTTGAGTTTATCACAATGATAATCTGGATCTTCTATGCTGTCATCAAAATCTTCAAAGTCATCATCATCCTGAACTAGGTCCCTCACTCTATGAAGAAAGCTACAATTTTTCTGCTTATCGCAGTCTCTGCGTGTTGAGTCAGTCAGCCAACTAAAATTACCCGTTACAATCGGAAGCAAAAATCATACCATAATATTGATTGCCTACAGATTATCTGTGAATACAATGTGCACATGGGCGGCGTAGACCTATTTGACTCTTGTATAGACTTAAAATCAGAACACAAGATATGGCAACCAGGATATTTTACCATCTTCTCGATATGTCCATAACAATTGCATTTGCATTAAATCGCAGACTTAACGTCGAAAACCCCAAAAATTCTGATCAGAATGAAATGGGAAAGCATAATGATGCAAGAATTTGCAGGTACATTGCAAAAGAACTAAGTGCATCTGTTGAGGTACGATTCGGAGGATGTCCTTCATTTGCCGAAGAGCCAACCGGTGGCTCTTTTATTGGGAAAAAGGTTATTTATCTTGTGGCTATTATAAGGTTCGACAAGATAAATCATTTTCAACAATGGGGATCTAAAATTTTGTAAACTGTGCAAAAAATCGGATACACACATGTTTTGTACTAAGTGCAACGTCCACCTATGTTTTGCAAAGACTAAAAACTGTTTCATGGAATACCATTTAGTTAGATATCATATTTAGTTTGAACATAATATATATTTTGATATCAAAAGTTAAAAATAAAACTGATATTCTTCCAACTATAAGCATCATATTTTATTTATTTCTGAAAAAAAAATTCCCCTTAACCACTAAGACCGTCTACAGGCGGTCTTCCTTGTTTTGGTCCTGGAGCTTTCCAGGAGCATTTTTTTTAGCAATTGGAACTAAAATTCGTAATTTTTAGCAGAAAAATATCCTAGAACAAAAATTATTACCGCAGCACAATTCGTATTTCAAATTCAGGGGTTTAAGGGTTAGCATAACTTGAGACGCCATCATATTATTCATATGTTATATATCTTTGCCCTAAAAATATTGAATATCGGCATTTTCATCATATATTTTTTTTTTAATTAAAAATTCATAAGAAATACTCGTTTAATATATCGTTAACATTTTTTAAACATAAAATCATTGCTATGTTTTATAATAAATATTACAGAAACAAGTTTAAAAAATCAAGTGTGGTACATGAAAGTGCAGGTAAATGAATGACTATTTTTAGAAAATCTGGTCTTCTGGGCACATTTTAGAGTGAGTGGACAGCAATGAAAAGCCAGACTAATTATATTAAATATATCCTATATTATTTATAGAGCAATTTTAAAAGCTCGATAAACGTTAATTTTTCTTGACCGACTAATAGAATTTCGTGGAAAAATTCATCATTCTCGTCCAATGCTGGATGTAGCGTACATGCTTTTATCGGTTTAAAATAAAAAACAAGAAAAAAGTCGCCAAAAACCGAAAAACGAAAAAAATGTCAAAACTGAAAAAAAATCGCTAAAATTAAAAAAATCACAAAAAACCGAAAAAAAATCTCCAAAAACGAAAAAGGCGCAAAATAAAATAACTAAAAATAAATATTGGCAAAAAGCGAAAAAAATTTTAAAACAAAAGCAAAACGGCAAAAAAAAATGCCAAACCCAAAAAATCGAAAAAAAAACTGCAAAAAACGAAAAGTCGCAAAAAAAAAACGAAAAAATCACCAAACCAACAAAAAAAACCTTAAAAAACTAAAATTAAAGGAGAAAGCAAAACAAAAATATTGTCAGAAAGTAAAAAGGATAAAAAGAAAAAGGGATATATGTGTATTCATACGGAAGGTACCCTTCTTGTGCGAGTAAGATAAGTTCAGTAAACTCGCACTTCACTGAATTTATTTTCAATTGGAATCACTATGCGCCTTCTGCCTGCTACTTTCTGCGTTGTACCATTGGGAGGGCACTTTCGGCTGTCCACCTTCTGCCGACAACCTTTGGCCGGCCACGTTCAATCGCTGTGTCAGACGCCCCTCATCTTTATTGTCCTTCGTTTAGCTGGTCCTTAGCCGAGACACTTCCCTTCATTTATAAAAGGTACCAACCATTTGCAAACACACAAAACTGATCCAAGGATTCCTAAAGCTTGAACAAAGCTCTCCCCGAAATCCCAGAAGTCCCTTGGACTCCCAAATCTAATAATTTCTACGCATCTTATAATCCTATAATTTCTACGCATTCCCAACAACTAGGACAAAAATTTCTCCAAAATCTTAGAAGTTCCCCGGAAAACAACGGCAGCACCGAAAACAACGGAAATTCCAAAGCAGCAACACTGAGCTTTTAAGTAATTTAACCTTCCCACCGGCCATTTGCCTTCGTTTTGAATTGTCCTTATTTTTTAATGAAAAAACATATTTTTTACCCCCCAACATAGAAAACATTTATATGGTGCATATCATATGCACAACGTGCCACAAGGAACTTCGTTCGAAAAATTCAAAATTCGACAACAAAATTTTCTTTAAGACCTTCAAATGATGTTTCTAAATTTGCACAGTATTTGCACTAGTATCGTAAAAGTTTGCGCAAAAAATTTAAATTTTATACAAGTTTTTATCATATTTAACGTCATCAAAAATAAAAATACAAAACTGAGCCGGTTTTTCGTTCAGTAGTATGTAGCTAAATATATTCTAAAGGAATAGGATTATTTTTCACAATTTAGTAAGTAAATTAAACTTATAAAAATTTCAATTTCTATACAAGAGTAACAACACAACACAAGCACAAAGTTAACACGTGATGTTGAATAGAAATTTCAACTGTTTTTATCCGAACTCTACCAATAAAGTGTGAGTAAAATGAGAAACTGTGCACCAATTTCAATAAAAAAAGAGCTAATTTCTTTTGGAATATATTTAGCTACATGCTACTGTAGTGAAGTTTAACAACACAAATGCTAAAAATTTTTAGAATAATTTTAATTATTTTAATTAAAAATTTTATGACATCTCTAAAACTACTGTAAAGATTTAGAAATACTGTTTGCATGTCTTAAAGGTAATTTTGTTCTCGAGGCTTGGAGTTTCTTATTTTACTGCATAGTGCAAACCCTCATTAAAAAATACCAACACAGAGAAAACAGATTCGTTGAGACAACCGAATTTTGTCAGTTACACTAACTAACTTAGAATTCTTATTGAAAAAGAAATTTTTTTACAATAATAAATAATTGCTAATGCGAACCATTTAATCGGTAAGTTTAAACGTAAAGTAAATTTATTAAGGCAGTTTTTTTAGTTGTGAATACAAATAATTGGTACTAAAATGCAATTCGTAATATTTTATTCAGTCGTTCTCGTCATATTCATTACCGAGTCGTGACAAAAGCATACGATGGGTTGATCTAATCAATTTAAGAATCGTCAGAATGATATCTTTATTACAATTATGACCTTATGGTAAAGAACTTGGATTATTTTTTGATTCATATAAAATTGATAGCGCGAGTTGAAATATAGTCTATTAAACCAACATTTTATGGGCCTAACCATTTTCCAACCAACATATTTTATGGGTGAATATATGTCGCGCAGGTGCCTTTATTTTTCAAATAACTCTATATCGCGAAAACTGGAGTTGCTAAAAAAATTTTAGTTCAAAAATTTTATCTAAATTTGTAAATATGTGTTATATTGAGGATATATTTAACTTAAACGAACACTAATTAAGTTGCACGGAATACATTTGTAAATCTCATATCTATGTTAATGTTGTTGATAGGCTAAAAATTACTTTGTTTGAATTGACTCTGGTTCTCGACATAATCTAAAGAGGTTACTCGATCAAAATTGAAAAATTTCAAAGGTCGTTCAGATAACATTTCTTAATGTGATCAGCAGCAATCTTCGAAATATCCCACTTATGTTGATCATGATTTTTTGTACAATAAAAAACGGCTGTATATGCCGCAGTCGATCAAAAATTCATTTAAACAACCTGTGCCATGGGTGGTGCTTATGATTATGCAAAATTATTTTTTAATATATTTTATCATTTATTGTTTTTTATTGTTTCTCCTCTACTAAATTTTTTTATTCTTATTTCGGTATTCAAAAACAAAACTTTTAAAATTCTGTGCGACTGCTTTGCAATTTCCAAGCAAATAAACAAAAATTGGTCTTTTGTTTTGCATTAATCTTACAAAAATACAACGCAATAATTTTAAACAATTAAACTGGTTTCAAAAATACACTGGTACGCCGCGTCGTAAAATACTGCCTGATGTAGGAAGGTGGTATTTTTTGTAATTTTAATAAAAACATTTTAATGAATACGCAAAATTTCGACTTAAATAACTACTAAAAATGCTACTTTAAATTCATTTAATGATTTTTTATTACGTCAATGCAGTTTCGAAGTAGTAAAGTCATTAATCATAAGTTTTGTATAAAAATTAATAAACGAAATAATAGTTTGGCTGAATTCATTATACTTAAAATGATTTTCATGTTTATTTTGTAGGATTTCAATTAATTTTTAGCGAAAAAAAATTACTAATACTGAAAGAGACTTAAATAAATAAACTTAGGAAATATTTATTATATTAGATTCACTTAGAAGCGGCATCGCAAATAGTTTAATTAAAAACTACTACTACCACTAATACAACGGGACCTATAGGGACCCAAGTGGGCTGGTCTTTTTAAATCTTTAAAACTGGCAACCTGCACAACTACTACCACTAGTTGTTCTTGAAAGGATTGATTAAATTAAATCCTTTTAATGAGAGTATTATTATACTGATAATGGATATTATGAATAAAAAAATTATTTGCTTTTTAATTAAAAATTTGTTTTAGAACACAAAATTCTTGAAATTATTGAATATAAAATGAAGAATTTTGGGTTTTAAAACAAACTTCTAAGTAAAAAGCAAATACTTTTTTTTCATTCATATTACCCAATGTTTGATTTACCGTGTAAAATAATATCAATATCATTAAACCTTTATAAAAATCAACTATTACCGATTTTACACAATAACTCAATTACAAATTTACCGTGAAAAGTGATATCAATATCATTAATCCTTATGTGCGGGGAAAAAAATACACCTTACTTATATTGAGCTGCAAGGTACCCGGGTGTGAAAGTTGCGTGGAAAAAAGCAGTTCTCACTAAATATACAGCTGCGAAATATTTTTGGGATTGAAAATATGTATCTGCTGCCAATTTCATATATATTTTATATCGTTTTAACTTAATATTTAGTGCGAAAATGCTTGTTCTCCACGTAACTTCCAAATATGTACCAGGGTACCTTGCAGCGCAATAGAAGGTGTTTTTTTCGTGCACATAAATGTTTTCTAATTTGAATAAAAATTTCTCCGTTTATAATTTTTATTTATGCAGAGCTACTAATAACCAGAGTTGTGGAAAATACGTATTTGAAATAAATAAATTCAAAATACAAATGGTTTTTTATTTTTCTATTTTAAATTAAAAATACAAAATAGTTTTTAAACAAGTATTTGAAATAGAAAATATAAAATACATATTTTCAAAATACCTATTTTCAAAATACATTTTCTTTTATAATTCTAATTTTCATATAAAAGATTTGTTCAATACAATATATGTTGTGATTTCTAATCAATTTTAGAGCTTGTTTCCAATGTTGCAATTTCCCGCGAATTTTCGCAATGTTTGTGATAGAAGCAATTTTTTCAATTTTTCAACGTCTTTACAGCTTTAGAGATTTTTAATCAATATTAGATTTTGCTATCATGCTTCTTTTAGCAAGGTTTCGCAATTTTATGCCATTTTCGTGATTTTTGTCGAACATTTGGCATTCCTAACAGTTTTAGCAGCTTTTTTAAAATATTGTAATATTTCGCCAATTTTCGCCATTTCCGCGACAGAAATGATTTTTGCAAGGTTTTGGCTATATTAAAATTTTATGGACTTAAAATCAATATTACACTCTGAAATCTTTCCAAGATTTAGCGAATTGTCGTCATTTTCTCGATTTGTTCAGGTTTTTGGCATTCCTTACAGTTTTAGCGAGCTTTAGGGCTTCTTTCTAATTTTGCAATTTTGTTTTGCAAATTTTCGCGAATTCCGCAATAGGCGTGATTTTTTTATATTAATTTTTCTTTAAGTAGCTCGAGCGACTTTTAACAATTTCAGTACTTGACATCGATTTATGCTATATTTGCGGAATTTTAGTCATTTTTGCAAAATAATCAAAAAACTGTGCAAGAAGACAAAGCTGAGATTTAAAATTTGTTGCGCTATTGTTTACTAATACTTTACTATCACTTTTTAATTTGTTATTTTTCTTCGCAATACATAAAAAAGAATTTTATATTTTACAAATGTAAAATATGTATTTTGAAATATTTTAAATAAAATATAAAATACTCTTGAGGTATAGTATTTCAAATAGAAAATAAAAATGGTATTTTGTATTTTCTATTTGTATTTTAAATAAAAGTATTTCAAATAATTCACATCTTTGCTAATAACTAACAAAAAATATATGTAATTACAATGGCCGCATTGCCATATAGGACACGTACAGATAACCGGGTACCTTGGTGCACATTTAAGGGTGTTGAGAGTAAATTGATTTCTCACATAAAATACAAAAAACGGCAGCAAAAATACTAAATATTTTCAAAGTTAGTAGATCTCAAAAGGTTTCAGATATGCAGATTATCAATTTCAATGAAAAAATTTTAGTTGAAAATACCAAAGGTATACGGGAACCTTGGTGCGCACATAAGGGTTAAACGTTTATAATCAACTATTTACACTATAACAAAATTATAAGTCGGCGCACTGTGGCTCAGAAATCGAATTCATTGGCCGAAATGTTTTGTAGTCACCGATTTTCAAAATTTTAACGCTTTTTAAAAGTAAATATATCTAAGCTAAGGCAGCAAAAAAAATTACTTGTAATCGTGGGCGTGGCTTGCTGTTAAGCACTATTATTTTATATAAGATAGAAAAAATGAAATTTATTTATATTTGATCAGAAAGAAATTGTCATTTCGCGCAAACTATAATCTATAATGAAATGCGGTTTTTTGCATAGTTGGTAGGATTGTAGTTTATAAGAAGTGGTATGAGCGGCCACTGCACTCTTTATTTAAAGGTGCTATAAAATATTTTTTAAACTACTATATATTTGGCAAATTTAAATTTTAGAGGAGTAGAAATTTTGGAGATCAAAAGGGATAAAAAAATAAATCACCCAGAGAAAGTGTCGTCTTTAGCATTCGCCCGGAGCCGTCCGTAAAGCACTTTTTTTAATTTTATTGAAATTATTCAAAAACTATTATTTAAAGAGCGCTAATTCTGTTAGTAATAAAATGTGTGCCAAATTTTCACCAACTTTAAGAAGTCCGATCAACTTGAAACTTTACGTACATGCTAGGATCCTATGGCAACGTAATTTTAAGATATAAAAGTGGGCAGTGCCACGCCTAACTAAGTAAATATCTCATATTATGAAAGTTATGGCAGTTAGAATATTCATATCTGGTGTGGTTAATTTAAAAAGGAAAATCGATGGCACTATAAGACCGTGGGAAGGGGTACTCCACATACAAGCTAATCAATATTTATCTCCTAACTCGAAAGATATAAAAGTAAGAATCTTTTAATATGGTACGAATTGATTGGCACACATGATACGAAGCTATATAAAAAACTGGTAGGGTAGGTGCGAGTAAAGGGGTACTCCCCATACAAAGTAATTAATAATAACCTGCTATGTAAAAATTTATAACAATAAGAGTCTTAAAATGTTGTATGAGTTAATTTTAAAACAAGATGCGAAAGTGTGAAAAAATTGGCGGGGTAGGTGCGAGGGAAGAGGTACTCCCTATACAAAGTAATCAATAATTAGCTGCTAACTGAAATGATATAACATTGAGAGTAATCAAATTTAGTACGATTTAATTTAAAGACAACATACAAAGTTGTGCAAATAATTGGGGCGGTAGGTGTGATAGAAGGGGTACTCCCCATACAAAGTAATCGATAATTATCTGCTAAGTGGAAGGATATAACAATAAGATTCTTCTAATAAATAAAAAGGTCCAAAAATTAAAAACCCCACATTTTTGTGTAAAATGTTGAAAAAATTTTAAATTTCAACTTTGGTCTTGAATTGCTCAACAACTTCTGAACCGATTTTAATGATAACAAAAGCTGCTAAAAGTGGAAGAGAGGAGAGCTTTTTTTATCAGGTGCAAAAAAATTGGGCACCAGGAGGAAAGGATCCGACATGGCATAAGTGGCGCGCAGAGTTTGATGTCGCATCATGAAGCCACCGAAGGAAAAAATTAAGCCAAAGTCAAGTCATAAACAACGCTATACGATATGATGAGATCGAAGTTTAAATGGCAGCGCTACACATAAAAAATCAAAAGTGCTGTATTTTAGGGCATTACAAAACAATTTTTTTTCTGGTTTAGTAACGTCATTGATATATCTTTCATTATAGATTTCATTTTAGATTTACCTAATTTTATATAAAAGAAAATTGTTAAAATTCAAAATTTTATTTTTTAATTGTGTTTTTGTCTGGGTTTCTTTGTTAATGTTGTTTAAGGTTTATTTGAATTTCCATGATTAAATGATAAATAAAAGAAAATCAATAAAAATATCTGCGAGCTACAATTACACAAGCCTGTGATACCTCCTTTTTGTTCTTCAAACGGCTTAAAATATAATTTTATATTTATATAGTTTAAATAATTTTAATATGTTTCCGACACAAAAATTATCTGAAATTCAATAATTGCAGTCACTCAGTCCGGCTCAAAGTCTACGTAAGACTTGAGCAAGTAATTTTAAATACAATAGTAAATATTTGGCAGTGCACTAGCACTTAAGTAATGAAAGTTTATGTAATTTTTCATTTAAGAAATCGATGACACTCTCAATATTTTACACAACGTCAATTAGTTTCAAAATTTAATAACTAAAACTAAAATACATTATTAACAAACTTTGCACTCAATTCCTCTGGCTGTTCACAGGGTGTATTAATATCAAAAACAAAAATGTCCGTATCTTTTTAATGACGTAACAGCATGTTTCAAGTGACAGATATTCCACAACGAGTTACTTTTTTCAGAAATTAACAACCTGTGCTACAACAGATTAAAGATTATCACTATTTAAAAAATGCCTTTTTTTCTACCGTTCATGACTGATTTACTTTCGTTTTATTTTATAATTTTTTAATATTAACGTTAAACAAAAATTAATATAAAAATAATATTATTAATTAAGAAAATTGATTTATTAAATAGGCAGGCTGTCTGCTTGATTAAATCAGCACACAATTTGAAATAAAAATTGCAAAAATATATTTCAACGCTTAATTTGAGGCTGCTGCTGCTGCTGCTGCAAAACATGATATAGATTTCTATTTATTATTGATTGTTCAATTTAATCAGCAAAATGTTTGTAAAAACTTTGACAAAACTTGTTTACCAGAGTTTTTCTGTTTCGTGTTTGTGTCCGTTTTATAAGATTTTCCTCCTTTTTTTCGCCAATAGTTAAATAATTATGTCAACATATATTGAATATTTGAGCCAATGCAATAATGGCTTTTAACAAAGTTGAGAAAATAAATGGATACAGATCTTTTTTAATTGTATTAAGTTGAAGTCTTTAATTACATATTAAGCGACAAGCGATTAAATGTTCAATATACATTAGAGCGCCTCGATTTGTATAAAAATGAAAAACGTGTTTTTGTTACCCCATCTCAAATTAAGGACCGGTCTTTTTAATGAGGTTTCCTAAACATTTGAGGGGTCTAGCGATGACCGGCCGTGAGCTAAACCGTGTCTAAGAAATTATATTTTTAGTTTTTTGCATATTTTCAACATATAAAACAAATTAAATCCTTTGAAGGATCTTTTCAAGTTTATCCAATGTTGCATTAAACTTTATCATTCATACCATCAGTAATGCAGTATTTCATTAAAAAAACACGATTCTTAAGGGTTTTTATTACAGGTGCTTATTATATTAAAATAAATTTTATAAATTTGCGTTCGTTTTATTTTCTATTTTTCAATGTTTAAAACAAAAACAAAACAAAAACAACGATAATGATAGTCCAATTTAGTTTTGTATTGTTTGTGCTTGTGTACACTAAATGTACGTTAACTTAAATGTACGCAGCTAGAAAAGCAAAGAATGAGAACAAAATTGAAAAATATTAAGAAAATACATTTGCAAACGATTTCCGAGCTATTTGCTCATCATAGTAGAGAATGTGTTAGTGTATTTATGCTAAATACAATGAACCATTCAACAAAATACATTACTGCTTTTGTTTTGCTTGCAGTTTTGCCAGCAGATGACTGAAAAGCCAATTGTATTGCTTGCAATCTTTGTCATTGCAAAAGTATTTGTTTTGGTTTTGCTCATGTACCAAACGATTGAAATTATTTTAAAAGTTTGTGTCTTTGGATGAAATGTTGGCGAAAAGTTTTGTTTGTTTGTACACTCTGGTGTCAATAAATTCTTTTTTTACTAATTTTTTTTATTTGACCACTTATTTTTTAGCTTCAAGTAACTCAAATAATACTAATTAATTGCTGTGACAATACAATTAAAATTTTAAACGTATTTTTTGAACCTCTCAAACAAAAATAAAAAGTAATCGAGTCAAACTATAAGTACTTATGATGTAAGTCCTCACATACTTTTTTGGCTGTCAGGAAGCAAAGCTTTTGCTGGGATAATATAAAACATTAAAAAACGTTCTCTTTTGATAACAGCACGTTTTTTTATTACAAAAAAAAAAATATATATATATATATATATATATATATATATATATATATATATATATATATATATATATATATATATATATATATATATATATATATATATATATATATATATATATATATATATATATATATATATATATGTATATACATTCGTCTTCTTGATAACAATAGAATTTCTTTTTAATGTGAGAAATTATTATTATTTTTTAAAAGAAGTAACACAATCAGGTAATTAATGCCTACCAGTTAATTAATTAATGTGTTACCTTCATTGGGAAAGGGATAGTGTATAGAGAACAGGAGGTGAAGTGGAAGAGAGATAGAAAGCTTAATTAATTTACAACTCTGCTAGTGCACGTTTTTTGTAGAGCAGTGTTTTGAGCCCCTTTAGTGTCAAGTAGAGCTATTAAATTGTTTAAGGTGTGTAGCCGTTTATTTGTTGTTTTACTTCGCCGACGGTTCTGCTAAAATACCGACGAAGGAGAGTGCTGTAAGGTGCATTAGGATGTATTAGTATTAATCGCTGCCGCTATTGCCAAAGTGATTAGTGCTATGTCTTTCGAACACGATATCTCTCCGACCACTTAACCAATTTAGATCAAATTCACAGTTTGCGGCGCAGCTTTTCAAGTTAAAAAAAGTAAATGAATCTTAAAGCACAAGCACTTTTACAGTTGCTAAAATAAGGCGCTTTTTTCGAAATTTTTCGCTAAAAAACTGATTATATTTTGGATTCAATCGGTTTAGTAGTTTAGAATTAATTTGAAAAAACTTTTTTTCGAAAACTTTATTTTCTAAAAGGTGGTTAATCTTTAAGGGCCGATATTGATTTTGAATAAAACACAAATTATTTATGAAATTATTGTCATTTCTTTTTTTATGATAATATGGTATGGTTCAATTATGTATGAAACAAAATATAGGCCAAATGGCCGCCGCGATTTTGGCGGCACACCTCCATCCGATGGTCCAAATTTTCGATGACGCTGAGGCATAATTGAGGATCTATGCCGTTAATGTGTCGAATTATCTCATCTTTTAGCTCTTGAATTGTTGCTGGCTTATCGACGTACACCTTTTCTTTCAAATACCCCCAAAGAAAGAAGTCCAACGGTGTCAAATCATATGATCTTGGCGGCCAATTAACATCGCCACCACTTGAGATAACACGGCCATTGAATTTGTCGCCCAAACGAGCAATTGTTTCGTTAGCTGTGTGGCAAGTGGCACCGTCCTGTTGAAACCACATATCGTCCACATCCATATCTTCCAATTCGGGCCATAAAAAGTTCGTTATCATCTTACGATAGCGAACACCATTCACAGTAACTGCCTGATCGGCCTAATTTTGGAAAAAAATACGGCCGGATGATGCCGAGAGCCCATAAACCACACCAAACAGCATGCACTGGTGTTTTTACATCTCCTACAGACCCGGTTTACTCACATTTTGCACAATTTTTCCGATTGTACGCACATTTGGACGATTAAATTGATCGAAAAAATCACCAAGTACACGATATGCATTTTGATTTGAACGCCCATTTTCATAATAAGCCTGAATAACTTTAACGCGTTGCTCGATTGCATAGCTTTCCATGGTTCAAATTGAATTAGTCTGAAATTGAGAAATGCCAAATGAAATGCAGAAAAAACTTGACGTTTAGGTGTGATTCACATTCAACATCGGCTCTTAAAATTTAACCACCCTTTAAATTCTCAAAATCTAACGAACTTTTGTCAATGTCTTTTGAATGCCGTAAATTTGGTTCCGATCGGTTAAGCCGTTTTTAAGTTATGAGAGCTTTACATACGTACACACACATACATGCATCCATACGGATATCATCGTAAAAATAGTTAGCATAGATTCATATGACTCCAAAACTTCGAGATCTGATGAAAACTCGATTTTATAAAATCGTGGTGAAAGCTGTAATTTCCTATCTTTGATTAAGGGAAGTTAAAAATTTTTGTCAAGTATCTTTTTATCAAGAAGTGGCTTTTCGCAAAAAAAAAACAATTTTTTTTGCAAAAATTATTAAATTTTTTTTGCAAAAAAGTGATTTTTTATGAAAAAAATTTGCTGTGTTGAAACAATATAGTAGTGTCCGACCGAACGCTCTTTTTTCAAGCCGAGCCCGAACACGAACTTTGGTTGAATTTTCAGAACCGAAGCCGAACCCTAACCTTACCGCCAAACCGAACTTTTTTGTTGAAGAGAAGAATTTAAACTTACCTTTTTTTATTATAACTCATTTATTTAATAAATACAAAATGAACAAATTCGTAGTACGTTGCTTTTTTCGATAATATTTTATAGGACTTCTTTTTTGTGAATGTTTGATGATTATAAATATGTATATTAAAAAATTACACAAAGTTCGGTGTTCGGTGAAAATTTTACCGAACGCCGAACATAAACCGAACATAGCTTTTTGTCGAACTCCGACACCAGACCCGAACGTTCGGTCGGACACTACAATATAGTATTGATTTAATTCTCGTATGCAACTTCCACGAAAACTTTATAAAAGAATTGTAATCACATTCCACAAAGCCAGATTACAAGGGGTGATAACCAAAAATACAAATGGAGCACTTATGATGGAATTGTAGCGGCTTCCGAAAGTAATGTTGTTATATTAATTTTTCCCTTGTACCTTGGAATAGTAATTATACCTAATTATTTCTGAATATAACGTTACAAACTTCAGCCTAATAACCACTTTAGAAAAATAGTGACTTTTTTAATGAAAAAAGTGCCCCTTTAACTTGTGCTAGTTGATTAATAAATTTCAATAGTAAAATAACTAAATTTATTAAGTTGTAATTTCAACAACATAAAAATCGTCACAATCGTAAACCTTTTGACATCTTGATGTAATCATTAAAAATACGCAATAAAAATTTAATTGCACTTTAACTAATTATATGCAGAAAATAAAAATTTTCATGTTTAATTAATTAATTTTATTATTTTATGCAACTCAAGTTTGTTGACAGAAAAATTTTAGTTCGCTTTTCAATAAAACAAAAGACTTAATATACAAACAAGCAATTGTTTCATTAAAAACTACATGTTTACATATTATGCTGCCACCTTAAATGAAAATAAATATTTTAATTAAAAAAAAAAATTAAATTATTTAATAAAGCATTGTGGATTGTAATAATAAATATTTTAATGAATTCTTATTTTTGTATTATTCACAAAAAATTTTTTAAATTTACGCCACTTTAAGAAGTCCGATCAACTTGAAACTTTACGTACATGCTAGGATCCTATGGCAACGTAATTTTAAGATATAAAAGTGGGCAGTGCCACGCCTAACTAAGTAAATATCTCATATTATGAAAGTTATGGCAGTTAGAATATTCATATCTGGTGTGGTTAATTTAAAAAGGAAAATCGATGGCACTATAAGACCGTGGGAAGGGGTACTCCACATACAAGCTAATCAATATTTATCTCCTAACTCGAAAGATATAAAAGTAAGAATCTTTTAATATGGTACGAATTGATTGGCACACATGATACGAAGCTATATAAAAAACTGGTAGGGTATGTGCGAGTAAAGGGGTACTCCCCATACAAAGTAATTAATAATAACCTGCTATGTAGAAATTTATAACAATAAGAGTCTTAAAATGTTGTATGAGTTAATTTTAAAACAAGATGCGAAGGTGTGAAAAAATTGGCGGGGTAGGTGCGAGGGAAGAGGTACTCCCTATACAAAGTAATCAATAATTAGCTGCTAACTGAAATGATATAACATTGAGAGTATTCAAATTTAGTACGATTTAATTTAAAGACAACATACGAAGTTGTGCAAACAATTGGGGCGGTAGGTGTGATAGAAGGGGTACTCCCCATACAAAGTAATCAATAATTATCTGCTAAGTGGAAGGATATAACAATAAGATTCTTCTAATTTGTTATGAAATAATTTAAATACAAGATACAAAGTTGGGGAAAAAAACTAACGGGGTAGGTGTGGAGAAAGGGGTAGTGCCCATCGTTGCAATTGATTGATCTACTAGACTACAGTTTTTAGAAATTACCTGGGTATTATTAAAATGGTTTGGTTATCCACATATGGCCTTTTTCTAATAAATAAAAAGGTTCAAAAATTAAAAACCCCACATTTTTGTGTAAAATGTTGAAAAATTTTTAAATTTCAACTTTGGTCTTGACTTGCTCAACAACTTCTGAACCGATTTTAATGATAACAAAAGCTGCTAAAAGTGGAAGAGAGGAGAGCTTTTTAATCAGGTGCAAAAAAATTGGGCAGCAGGAGGAAAGGATCCGTCATGGCATAAGTGGCGAGTAGAGTTTGATGTCGCATTATGAAGCTACCGAAGGAAAAAATCAAGCAACAGCCAAGCCATAAATAACGCTATACGATATGATGAGATCGAAGTTTAAATGGCAGCGCTACACATAAAAAATCAAAAGTGCTGTATTTTAGGGCATTACAAAACAATTTTTTTTCTGGTTTAGTAACGTCATTGATATATCTTTCATTATAGATTTCATTTTAGATTTACCTAATTTTATATAAAAGAAAATTGTTAAAATTCAAAATTTTAATTTTTAATTGTGTTTTTGTCTGGTTTTCTTTGTTAATGTTGTTTAAGGTTTATTTGAATTTCGATGATTAAATGATAAATAAAAGAAAATCAATAAAAATATCTGCGAGCTACAATTACACAAGCCTGTGATACCTTCTTTTTGTTCTTCGAACGGCTTAAAATATAATTTTATATTTATATAGTTTAAATAATTTTAACATGTTTCCGACAGAAAAACTATCTGAATTCAATCATTGCTTAAGAGAAGTATCGGATAGGCTTTAATTGCAGTCACTCAGTCCGGCTCAAAGTCTACGTAAGACTTGAGCAAGTCATTTTAAATACAATAGTAAATATTGGGCAGTGCACTAGCACTTAAGTAATGAAAGTTTATGTAATTTTTCATTTAAGAAATCGATGACACTCTCAATATCTTACACAACGTCAATTAGTTTCAAAATTTAATAACTAAAACTAAAATACATTATTAACAAACTTTGCACTCAATTCCTCTGGCTGTTCACAGGGTGTATTAATATCAAAAACAAAAATGTCCGTATCTTTTTAATGACTTAACAGCATGTTTCAAGTGACAGATATTCCACAACGAGTTACTTTCTTCACAAATTAACAACCTGTGCTACAACAGATTAAAGATTATCACTATTTAAAAAATGCTTTTTTTCTACCGTTCATGACTGATTTACTTTCGTTTTATTTTATAATTTTTTAATATTAACGTTAAACAAAAATTAATATAAAAATAATATTATTAATTAAGAAAATTGATTTATTAAATAGGCAGGCTGTCTGCTTGATTAAATCAGCACACAATTTGAAATAAAAATTGCAAAAATATATTTCAACGCTTAATTTGAGGCTGCTGCTGCTGCTGCTGCAAAACATGATATAGATTTCTATTTATTATTGATTATTCAATTTAATCAGCAAAATGTTTGTAAAAACTTTGACAAAACTTGTTTACCAGAGTTTTTCTGTTTCGTGTTTGTGTGCCGTTTTATAAGATTTTCCTCCTTTTTTTTCGCCAATAGTTAAATAATTATGTCAACATATATTGAATATTTGAGCCAATGCAATAATGGCTTTTAACAAAGTTGAGAAAATAAATGGATACAGATCTTTTTTAATTGTATTAAGTTGAAGTCTTTAATTACATATTAAGCGACAGGCGATTAAATGTTCAATATACATTAGAGCGACTCGATTTGTATAAAAATGAAAAACGTGTTTTTGTTACCCCATCTCAAATTAAAGACCGGTCTTTTTAATGAGGTTTCCTAAACATTTGAGGGGTATAGCGATGACCGGCCGTGAGCTAAACCGTGTCTAAGAAAATTATATTTTTAGTTTTTTGCATATTTTCAACATATAAAACAAATTAAATCCTTTGAAGGATCTTTTCAAGTTTATCCAATGTTGCATTAAACTTTATCATTCATACCATCAGTAATGCAGTATTTCATTAAAAAAACACGATTCTTAAGGGTTTTTATTACAGGTGCTTATTATATTAAAATAAATTTTATAAATTTGCGTTCGTTTTATTTTCTATTTTTCAATGTTTAAAACAAAAACAACGATAATGATAGTCCAATTTAGTTTTGTATTGTTTGTGCTTGTGTACAACAAATGTACGTTAACTTAAATGTACGCAGCTAGAAAAGCAAAGAATGAGAACAAAATTGAAAAATATTAAGAAAATACATTTGCAAACGATTTCCGAGCTATTTGCTCATCATAGTAGAGAATGTGTTAGTGTATTTATGCTAAATACAATGAACCATTCAACAAAATACATTACTGCTTTTGTTTTGCTTGCAGTTTTGCCAGCAGATGACTGAAAAGCCAATTGTATTGCTTGCAATCTTTGTCATTGCAAAAGTATTTGTTTTGGTTTGGCTCATGTACCAAACGATTGAAATTATTTTAAAAGTTTGTGTCTTTGGATGAAACATTGGCGAAATGTTTTGTTTGTTTGTACACTCTGGTGTCAATAAATATATTTTTTACTATATTTTGTATATTTGACCACTTATTTTTTAGCTTCAAGTAACTCAAATAATACTAATTAATTGCTGTGGCAATACAATTAAATTTGCAAACGTATTTTTTGAACCTCTCAAACAAAAATAAAAAGTAATCGAATCAAATTATAAGTACTTATGATTTAAGTGCTCACATACTTTTTTGTCTGTCAGGAAGCAAAGCTTTTGCTGGGATAATATAAAACATTAAAAACCGTTCTCTTTTGATAAAAGCACGTTTTTTTATTAAAAAAAAATATATATATATACATTCGTCTTTTTGATAACAATAGAATTTCTTTTTAATGTGAGAAATTATTATTATTTTTTAAGAGAAGTAACACAATCAGGTAATTAATACCTACCAGTTAATTAATTAATGTGTTACCTTCATTGGCAAAGGGATAGTGTAGAGAGAACAGGTGGTGAAGTGGAAGAGAGATAGAAAGCTTAATTAATTTACAACTCTGCTAGTGCACGTTTTTTGTAGAGCAGCGTTTTGAGCCCCTCTAGTGTCAAGTACAGCTATTAAATTTTTTAAGGTGTGTAGCCGTTTATTTGTTCTTTTACTTCGCCGACGGTTCTGCTACAATACCGACGAAGGAGAGTGCTGTAAAGTGCATTAGGATGTATTAGTATTAATCGCTGCCGGTATTGCCAAAGTGATCAGTGCTATGCCTTCACAGAAAAAAATAAGTTTCGTTTTTGATAACAAAAATCCCGGTATTCAATAATTTTTTTTTTTCAAATTTCCTGTGATAAAGAATTCCCCTATATTGATAACAAAATTATTTCAAAATAAAAATAAATATAAAAAATAAAAAAATGTTGACATGGCTGGAATACGAACCCGGGCTTTCCGGACGTAAAGCATACACTCTCTAGCTGAGCCATATCCCATTTATTTTTTTATGGGATACAACTTGTTTTAAGTACTTATGTATAAAAAGAAAAGAAATAACCGGCATGGAAAAGAAATACTTACAACGAAATATTTTATTATGTTAAAGATAAATGTTATTGAAATTCATATTTTTTTTAATAACATGTTTTTATTGAATATAATTCTTGTCTATTTTTTTTCTGTGTTTCGAACACGATATCTCTCCGACCACTTAACCAATTTAGATCAAATTCACAGTGTGCGGCGCAGCTTTTCAAGTTAAAAAAGTAAATGAATCTTAAAGCACAAGCACTTTTAGAGTTGCTAAAATAAGGCGCTTTTTTCGAAATTTTTCGCTTAAGAGCTGATTATATTTTGGATTCGATCGGTTTAGTAGTTTAGAATTAATTTGAAAAAATTTTTTTCGAAAACTTTATTTTCTAAAAGGTGATTAATCTTTAAGGGCCGGTATTGATTTTGAATAAAACACAAATTATTTATGAAATTATTGTCATTTCTTTTTATTATGATAATATGGTATGGTTCAATTATGTATGAAACAAAATTTAGGCCAAATGGCCGCCGCGATCTTGGCGGCACACCTCCATCCTATGGTCCAAATTTTCGATTGCGCTGAGGCATAATTGAGGTTCTATGCCGGTAATGTGTCGAATTATCTCATCTCTTAGCTCTTGAATTGTTGCTGGCTCATCGACGTACACATTTTCTTTCAAATACCCCCAAAGAAAGAAGTCCAACGGTGTCAAATCATATGATCTTGGCGGCCAATTGACATCGCCACCACTTGAGATAACACGGCCATTGAATTTGTCGCCTAAACGAGCAATTGTTTCGTTAGCTGTGTGGCAAGTGGCACCGTCCTGTTGAAACCACATATCGTCCACATCCATATCTTCCAATTCGGGCCATAAAAAGTTCGTTATCATCTTACGATAGCGAACACCATTCACAGTAACTGCCTGATCGGCCTAATTTTGGAAAAAAATACGGCCGGATGATGCCGATAGCCCATAAACCACACCAAACAGCATGCACTGGTGTTTTTACATCTCCTACAGACCCGGTTTGCTCACATTTTTGCAAAATTTTTCCGATTGTACGCACATTTGGACGATTAAATTGATCGAAAAAATCACCAAGTACACGATATCCTTTTTGATTTGAACGCCCATTTTCATAATAAGCCTGAATAACTTTAACGCGTTGCTCGATTGCATATCTTTCCATGGTTCAAATTGAATTAGTCTGAAATTGAGAAATGCCAAATGAAATGCAGACAAAATTTGACGTTTAGGTGTGATTCACATTCAACATCGGCTCTTAAAATTTAACCACCCTTTAAATTCTCAAAATCTAACGAACTTTTGTCAATGTCTTTTGAATGCCGTAAATTTGGTTCCGATCGGTTAAGCCGTTTTTAAGTTATGAGAGCTTTACATACGTACACACACATACATGCATCCATACGGATATCATCGTAAAAATAGTTAGCATAGATTCATATGACTCCAAAACTTCGAGATCTGATGAAAACTCGATTTTATAAAATCGTGGTGAAAGCTGTAATTTCCTATCTTTGATTAAGGGAAGTTAAAAATTTTTGTCAAGTATCTTTTTATCAAGAAGTGGCTTTTCGCAAAAAAAAAAACAATTTTTTTTGCAAAAATTATTAAATTTTTTTTGCAAAAAAGTGATTTTTTATGAAAAAAATTTGCTGTGTTGAAACAATATAGTAGTGTCCGACCGAACGCTCTTTTTTCAAGCCGAGCCCGAACACGAACTTTGGTTCAATTTTCAGAACCGAAGCCGAACCCGAACTTTTTTGTTGAAGAGAAGAATTTAAACTTAACTTTTTTTATTATAACTCATTTATTTAATAAATACAAAATGAACAAATTCGTAGTACGTTGCTTTTTTCGATAATATTTTATAGGACTTCTTTTTTGTGTATGTTTGATGATTATAAATATGTATATTAAAAAATTACACAAAGTTCGGTGTTCGGTGAAAATTTTACCGAACGCCGAACATAAACCGAACATAGCTTTTTGTCGAACTCCGACACCAGACCCGAACGTTCGGTCGGACACTACAATATAGTATTGATTTAATTCTCGTATGCAACTTCCACGAAAACTTTTTTAAAAGAATTGTAATCACATTCCACAAAGCCAGATTACAAGTGGTGATAAGCAAAAATACAAATAGAGCACTGATGATGGAATTGTAGCGGCTTCCGAAAGTAATGTTGTTATATTAATTTTTCCCTTGTACCTTGGAATAGTAATTATACCTAATTATTTTTGAATATAACGGTACAAGCCTTAGCCTAATAACCACTTTGGAAAAATAGTGACTTTTTTAATAAAAAAGTGCCCCTTTAACTTGTGCTAGTTGATTAATAAATTTCAATAGTAAAATAACTAAATTTATTAAGTTGTAATTTCAACAACATAAAAATCGTCACAATCGTAAACCTTTTGACATCTTGATGTAATCATTAAAAATACGCAATAAAAATTTAATTGCACTTTAATTAATTATATGCAGAAAATAAAAATTTTCATGTTTAATTAATTAATTTTATTATTTTATGCAACTCAAGTTTGTTGACAGAAAAATTTTAGTTCGCTTTTCAATAAAACAAAAGACTTAAGATACAAACAAGCAATTGTTTCATTAAAAACTACATGTTTACATATTATGCTGCCACCTTAAATGAAAATAAATATTTTAATTAAAAAAAAATTAAATTATTTAATAAAGCATTGTGGATTGTAATAATAAATATTTTAATGAATTCTTATTAATGTATTATTCACTACAGATTTTTTTTAATTTACGCCTTTTCTTAGCTACAAGTTTATCTCAAACGATACAAATATATATTTTAAATTCTAAAAAGTATACTTCATTTAGGACTATGAATATGCGCCATTATCTTTTATGTTAGATCTGAAATTACAAAAAAAATGTCACGCAAAATCCCATATAATGTACGACTATTGTTATAGATCTATACAACAGATTTTTACGAATTGATAATAGCAGCCTGCACAACACAATTTTTGTCATATGACAAAATGACTGATAGACAGTACAGAGCGCCTGGTAAAACATGTAACATCATTTAAATGCTTACAACTACTCTAGTCGATTTTTGTGCAAGGGATTTTTGTAACTTTTCCTTTTACTTAAGCGTGCAAATAAATATTACAAAATCTCCATTATCATTATTGTCTGCTTTATTATAATCGTCATCATACGTAGTAAGCTAACATTGATGATTGATGTACCAAAATTATACCTTTAAGCTGTAAAATCGTCACTCAGTATAACGTTTTTTTTTTGTTTTTCTCCTTTTTACAGGCTTTACCACAAAGAGCAACATGTTGAATTCGTTGGTAAGTTTTTAAAATGTTCATTGAAGTCAATCGTTATTATTATAATGAAGACAAAGTCATGATTTAAAACAATTATTATTTTTTATTAAAGTGTTGGTATATTTTCGTCAAAAAATTCGCATCATGATGATTTGTTTTAAGTTGTTTTTTATTTTTAATTTTTTGTATGCGGCTCTGTGGTTTTTTGCAGTTTCTGATGTCGCCATCACCTTAAAGTATGCCTGCCTGTTTTTGGCATGGTTTGGCCATATCATCTACGTATTCATTCACTCATTCATTCATCTTTCGTCCAAACGACTGCAGTATAAATACAAACAGCACTGACAGCGACAAAAATAACAAGATGTTTATGCTGCTGCAGCAGCTTCTACCAAAAAAATTAAATTAAATAAAATTGAGCCTATATAACACATAATAAATTTGCCTTATGTGCCATTATGTCCGTCTGTTTGTCAGTCTATCTTTTTGTATCTGTATGACTGGTTAGTTGGTTGGTAATGGCTTTTGAGGTTTCTTTTATTTTTTTGGCATGAATTGTGGTGTTTTTAGAATGCCGCCTTTTACTGTATGCATTGTTTGTTCGCCTAAATACACAATGGGCCAACAAGGAGTGAAAAAGAAGAAACAAATGTATCCTTAGATTTAAAAAAAGACATTAAAGTTCTATATGGTATAATACTTTTAGGGCCATTACTACAACTTTCCGTTAAAATGTATGATAGGAAAAGACAACTTTAGCTGAAGTGAGGGATAAAGCTACGTTTAACAATTTTCGTTATCACAAGCTCCCTGTAAAATAAAAGTTGTAGTTTTGAAAATATGGTAGTACCAGAGCAAAAACCAATTACTTTTGACAAAGTAATTTGCATAGTGGCAACGATGTGCTTTTATTTGCCATTTGTTTACTTACAGCAACAAACATGCAGCCAATTTTTTTTTAATTTTGCATTTATTTTACGTTTTATTTGCGTTAAAAATCATTTAAATAGACAAATCATAAATAAATTATATTTATAATATAAAATAGAAAATATGGCAGCTTCAAGTTCATAAGCCATACGTTAAAAGTTAAAGGTAAGATGGAGTTTCCTTTAGCTTATCGCTAACGTAGCTTAAAGTATACTTATAATAATGAAAAACTACTTATCTGTCCGATAAGATCTTAACTTTAGCTATTGGCGAGTTGTAATAATGGCCCTTAGACATTTAAAGCATTATAAAGTGCATAATGTGTTAAAAATATCGATGCATTTTCACATTAAATTTCGGCCCATAGTGACATTGAAGATCTTTTTTTAAGTTTATTATAAGTTTTTTCATATATAATTGGCAAGAAAATAGTACGTGTTGTTGCAACATAATTTTATTTGTTGCTGTTGTATATTTTTGGCAATATTGTTATTGCCATAATGGTGGCTAAATTTTATCTACAAGTTTTTTCTTCAGTTTTTGTTTGTGTGTGCCTCCCTCTTGTTTCTGTTATTTTGCGTTTTCATACAGATTTTGCATAAATTACAATTTGCTAGTCATCTGCCTGTCAACGCTGACATAAACAAAACTGGTTATTTGCAGCTACACACAAACACGATTCC
Source organism: Panzeria rudis (assembly GCA_956483635.1). Lineage (NCBI taxonomy): Eukaryota > Metazoa > Arthropoda > Insecta > Diptera > Tachinidae > Panzeria > Panzeria rudis. Next base: position 164,604,734 of record OY101447.1, read on the forward strand.
AAGGAAGAAAGTGAAAACAGAAATATTGATTAAGCGCACAAAAAGAAAACATTGCAAAAGGGAAGGAAAGAAAAAAAGGAAACACTGGCACAGAGAAAGTAAACAAAATTTGCTTGTTTCGAAATTGGTGAAATTTGCTGAAAGTGAAAACGAGTGGTTTGTTTTTCAAGTTGTTTAAATCAAGTTTGTGGCCTAAGTCTTTTGTTTTTTTGCATAAAATTAGCAAAGATTTTTGTTAAGTTAAAGTTATAATTTTTGTTTAAAGTTTAAATGAAAAACTACTTGAGCTAAAGTTGTGAACTGTTGTTATTTCCATCAACATGATCAGCATCATCATTATTTTATTTAATTGTATGTGAATGTTTGCTTGCGTGTGTGCATCGTTGCTGCAGTCTGACAAAATTAACAAATATTATTATTGTCATTATTATTGATGTTGTTGTCGCATTCGTTAAAATAGTTTTAAGTCTCATATTTAATGTTGTTACTTTGAACGCACCTTAACCATCTTCAAGTTTAATTGCTGCAGCCTAAACTGCATTGTAGATTTAATTTTGCTATTTTTTTAAGGTTTCACGCTAAAATTGATTGCCATAAATCATAGCTTCGCAAAGAAGTCTTTTTTAGTTTATATATTTTTATAACTTGTCATTTAATATCACAACAACTAATGATGTTTTTTGATAAACTTGACTTGTTTTGTAATAATAAAATTCTGAAGGTTAAATAATTTTGAAATATTAATCATTAAAATGGAAGGAATTTTTCCACTTCTTTAAAATTTTTAGCTCACAAGAAGTTTAAGTGCAATTTAATTTAAACATGTGTTAAATTAAATATTAGAGTTCGTTTTTTGTGTATGATTAAATTTAATACTAGTCTGATATTTAATAAACAAATATAAATTTAATTGATTTAAATATACATTTTAATATCATCAAAATTGACAAAAACAAAAGAATATAATTGAATGTAGCATTTTGCGTTCTTGAAGCTATTCTCAAGAGAATTTAATTACTCAGATATTCTGCTACTAATATTTAAAAATTGAAAGTTTAACAAGGGTTTTTTGCAGCATATTTTTAAAGCGGGCTTTTTCTGATTGCTTTTAACTTTCAAAGAGATCAGAAGGGAGCACTGACTTTGTTGCACAGAATTTACTATTTTATTCTGATATAAATAAGAGTGCTGATTACGATTATGTCATTAGTTTTTTCCTAGAAGCTCTAGTTTTAAAGATATAGTGACATTTTCCATTTGTATTAATTACACCCTTTTCTTGTATTATTCGTTTAATATTTAAGGAACTGCCCACCAAATCCTAAAATACTTTCCGGATTATTAATCTGCACAAAAATTTTTTTTCATCTAATTTTTTTTTAATCACGCACAAATTTTTTATTGGACATGACTAATATGACACCTGAAATAGGGTGGCAACTGTAATACATTTTATCGTAACTCGAGAACGATTTGTTCGATTTATATAAAAAAATAATAATAAACGATATGGAACAAAATTACCTTTAAGTCATCTATATATAACTTTTTTATATTTTCAACTGTTTCGAAGTCATCAGAAATAAATTACACTATACAACACGAAAAAAATGGCGGTGTTCTGACAAACGATTCTGGTAGAGGCGACAAACAAAAAATACACGTCTGTCGGCGTTTTGAAAGATCACATTAGAATTTTATTTTAGGGATGGTTAAAGTTTCCCCCAAATTTGACCTGTACGTGCAGCATATCGGTATATGAAACTATGTGTTCTTTATATCTGAGATAATGGTATGTTTAGCACTTTTATAGGCAACATTAAGGCAAATATTTTTGTGGAAAATATTAACCCCTCAACTGATCGATATAACGGTAATTTTTGGCTCTATTCTAACAAATCATGAAACACGTTGCTAAAAGAGGAGCAGGGTGGGTATATAATGTTCCACCAAAGTGTTGGCCATAAAATTTTATAATAGGCCTTTAAAGACAATCAACCTCCAGGCTCAACTTGCACGTCAGATATCATTGAAAACTTAAACTGTGTATAAGGTTTAATTTAAATAGCTAATGAAATAATGGGTAATTGGGCTTGTAATCTTCCATTATAAATAAAAAAAGTTTTTCAGTACACTTAGAGAAAACAATTTGTGGAACGGATAACGTAAGAATGAAAATTTTTTCGTTTTACATTTACAATTGCACAAAAACGGGTAAACAAACATTTGGCAGCCAAAATTTACACTATAATAAAAGACTTTCATATCTCTAATTTTGTTTTATCACTTGACGGTAGAATGATTCGTTTCGCGATAAATTAAGAAAAACAAAAAAAGACGAAAAAATGCCAATATCAGTGTTTTTAATCTTGTTTTTTTATAACTCAGAAACTAACCATGGAATCGTACAGCGTTATATGAAAATGTAAGATATTTATGTCGTAAACTAGTAGGCCAAATTTCGTCGAGAAATCTTATGTCGGCTTTGTGCTATTTAAAATAGAAACGAGCATATTTTAGGCAGTTTTTGCCATTCTAACGAAATTTATGAAATTATGACAGAATAAAATGATTTAGCTATTATGAGAAAAATCCGAAAATTTGCATTAAAGATATATCAAAGTTTTACTGATGTTATTTTTCAATCGGCAATTATGCAATTTTTTATCTTAGTAAAAATCTGAAGCGACAAAAATGGTGATAAAGCTATTAATATTAATCATGCCCAATACTTTCTGAATTAAACGTTACGAACCTTAGCCTAATAAGCAATTTGGAATAACAAGGAATAATGATAATAATAAAAAAATTCGAATTTTATCAAAAACTGAAAAACTTATAAGAAAGAAACTAACAAAAACTCAATACAAAAATAAATATTTCTATATTTACAGTAAACTAACTATAAGAGATACAGAAACAAATTTAAGGATGCTTCTTTTAGCTTTGTATCAAAACTTAACGCGCTTTTAATTGCTCAAAGTTACAATCCTCAGAAATGTTTCTGAATGGAACGTAGTCAACTTACGTCCACTTTACGTTCGCTCATGCTTAAGCAGCAAGATCACCAAGACAAACAGAAAAACTTATCACCAAACATATTTCTAACAAAAATGTTTCCAAAATGAATTTTCAATTCTAGTAAATGTTTTTCACTGAATCAGTAAATGGTCTTTACTGAATCAGTAAATGCTCTTTACTGAATTAATATATCTTTTGTTTAACTTTTATTTACCAGCAAAAACAAAAACAACAACCCGTTTTCTTGGCCGTAAAAAACAAACGCGATGACGACATGCAAAAAACAATAAAAACAACAAAAATTATAGCCAAAGGAATGCGATTGTAGCAAGTTTGCTTACTGCAGATTTCTGAGTGAATCGATTCGTTAGTGTTGTTGCGTTAATTCTCTTTTATTTTTTAGGGCCTATTCACATTTTACGCAACGCTATTTTCGGAGGTTTTATAAAATAAAAAAAAAGTTTCTACTGATTTGGAGAAAGATATATGCATTATTAGCAATCTAGTAAACATTTTTATTTGATTCAGTATACTATTTTGTTTATAATTTGCAAATACTTTGAGCCGAATTTTTTTATAAATTCAGAAAAAAGTATTGATGGATATATTACAGAAAATCCAGTAAATATTTTTGGTTTGATTTTGTAAATTAATTTGTTTAGAATTTGTAAATACTTTTAGACAAACTATTTTATAGATTTGTAGAATTTGTTTACTGCAAAACTCGGCTTTTGTTCAATGAAATTGTTGAGAAATTTTATTCTGTATTTTTTTACTGAAAACTAAATTTGGTTTTTTCTGTCCAATCAGCAGCTTAGAAGTTTTAAGAATTATTACCATTTATTTTGCGACAGTCCCCACTGTATCTTGTACTAATTTTAAGTTTGTGCATATAAAGAAATAAAAACACGCATAATAAACAGTTTACTTATATACTTTTTCCTCTAGTTGTCACATTCTTATCCGATTTTTATAAGTAATAGCTTTCTATCAAAACTGTTTCATAAGGTTGCCGCAAAAGGGAGTTATTCAAATATTTGTTAGAAAACACTAAAACTTTGCAATAAGATGAAATTTTTTGTGCTTAAAATTAGGGATGTAACGATACGCCGTTTTGCCGATCCGATACCGATTCCGATACTGAAAAATAAATATCGCCGATACCGATACGAATATTGAAGGACAAGAGGACAATTTTTTTATTATACAAAATTACAGTGTAAGAGATTACTAATATTTAAAATTGATATTAACCCAGTATTGGAAGTAATTTTTAAAGAACTACATTTTAATTGCTTCCAAAGAATCTATATTAAAAATATGCAGATAATTAGTAGAAAAGCAATTTGTAATTCCTCTATAATTTTAAAATAATTTAAAAAAAAAAATTAAAAAAATACTCGCCATACTTTTTAAAAAATCGATTCTTAAAGGACATTTATCAACTAAATATCAACTAAATAATTTAATAGCTTAATTATTAAAAGTCTTCTAAAAGTTTATATTTATTCACTTCAATTTACATGAAAACACAGTTTTGTGTTTAAATTCACATAAAAAGTAACAAATTCTGAAAATGGGTAATTTTTCATCCTGTTTTTGAGGAATCGTTATAGAACACCAAAATTTGTCCTAATATCGCTTCAAATTCGGTGATTGGTAATCGAAAAAGAGAACTTCTTGCAATGACAAGCAAATGTGAAACTAATTAGAAATTATCCAAATTTGCAATATTTCCGGATCGCGAATTCTACATTTTCATGACTTCTTTGGAGTGTCTTTTTTTGCTGGGAATAAGATTTAAAAAACAAAGAAATGAATTTAGTTCTTGGTAAAATTAACAAAAAATAAATAATTTGTCAAAAAAAACTGAAAATTTTTTTTAAAGTTTCGTCGTATCGACAGTAAAATATCGCCGATACCGATGCATTGGAAAATCTGAAGTATCGCCGATATATCGGTATCGGTATCGGTATTCGTTACATCCCTACTTAAAATATTCTAATAAAATGAAGTAAGTAACCTTTCTTAATAAAATTATAGAACACCGTAAAATCATATTTTGAGGTTTGGGGGCAAAATTGACGAAACAGATTTTTGTGTAGATTAATAATCCAGAAAAACTTAATTTTCTGTTGTCTTTAGAACTAAGGAAAATATATATCCATCTTAATTTATTGCCTTTAAAACTTCATTTTAAGAATTTTCATACATTATATTGAAGCGTGTAAGTGATATTAATTAGTACAGACAACAACCATTAGCAGATGAAATTATCTGCTTAATTATGATAACGAGACATTTACAACATATTTGAATAACAAATGGTTTCTATCTTCGCTAAAAACATCAATAGAAATAGCCACCATTTAAATAAATAAAAATGTATAAAGAATAAACCCTTTTTGTATCTTAATCTTCAATTAAAAGCAAAATTAATGGTCAAAGTCATTTGACTAGTCTTAACGATTCTATTCTAGGTATAATAAGTATGAATTTCTTGTATTTGGCATTTTTCTTTAATATAAAACACTGATCAACAACACAAGGAAATACAAGTTTTAAAATTAAATTGTATTAAAAAACGCATGTTGACAACATAAGAAATAATATAAAAACAGGAAGAAAAAAACTAAATGTTGCAAGGTGGCTGCTGTGATTGAGAAAACAAAAATTTAATTGAAGCACTTTTCATGGTTTGCTTTTAAGTTTGTATGAATTATCATGACAGCGGAATCTACAATGACATGAAAAACCTGCAACATTTTATTATTTAACATGTGCATGCAGTAGACACACAAACACTCACATACACATGATTCTCGACCATGTTACCAGGTTGCATATACACACTTGTATACGAAAGAATTACGTATAAAGTTAGATTTATCATTTGACATTAAAAGCAATTAAGAAATGTTTTTGTTAAAACTAAATTGATCTACATGTAACATGTTGCTACAAAGAAATTCAAATGAAATTGAATTGTCTTTCAATGATGTTATATTTTTTTCTTTTCTTCCGCTGATGTTACTACAGACATTTTTGAAATTTCTTTACTAAATTGAGTGGCATAAGATTGTTTTAATGTATGTAGTTTTGCTTACCAAGTTTGTGAAAAATGTAGTTATATAAAAACGGACAGAAGATCTGTAACATCTTCTTAAATATGAATTTATCATAGCGCATCATTAAAAAAATCTTGATATTGTCCTCTTTATGGCAAATATGGGAACAGTAATAGAAATAGGGCTATTTCTGGTAATATTTGTCTTCTAGAAATTGCTTTGTTTAATAAAGAGTGCCAAAACTTTTTGGCGGCCCACCGAAAACCGTTAAAAAACAATAATTTCACCAGCTTTTGGTACAACTTCATGTTTCTTTCCGGACATTAAATAAATAGCAAATCTTTAATCTTAATCTTTAATCTTAGTATTTAGTCTTAAATCTTTAATCTTAAGTCTTTTAATCATTTTGCCTTATAAATACTTTTATTGTTATCCGATGGATTTCAAATTGTATAAAAGCGTAGAAAAATAAAATAGATTCATATCGAATAAGAAATTATTTGCTGGGTTTTGTATAAGTTCCAGAGCCTACTATGCTTATTTTTGAAAATCATTTATATATATGTAAATTCTCAAATAGTTTTTGAAAGTCTGTACATAAGGAAAAGGGTTTGTAACTTTGCAAAATTGTGTTTGAAGTCTACTGACGTTTTGGTAAAGCACCAATAAAATGCTACATATAGACAATGCTTAAACTCCAGCAAATTAATTTAATTTAAAATAGCAAATTATTTAAAAGGTGTTTTGAAGCCGCGTCCCATGATGCATTGTGGTTAACTATCTATAATATCACAATTCGTCCATAGTGTTGAAAGCTAGTAAAACCCAATATTATTAAATAAAGGGGGCATTACTTTAAAAGCAAACAACCTAAATTTTTGTTGTTAAAATTTCTTGATATTTGGAATAACTACAATCCTAGTAGGTATAAATGTGTGTACAAATTTTTTTTAAAGAGGTTTATTCTCTGACGAGAATAGCGCAAGCTATCGAAACCTGTCAGTTCAACCCTCCGCGTAGCCAAAATTTTCTTTGTCTACATGCTTCACATTTATTTCTTAATAAAAATATAATTTAATTGAAAAATTAAATTAAAACCGAACTCAACACAAAATAATTAAATTTCTTTGGATAAAAAATAATTAATAAAAAAAAAAAAAAATTCATGATCAAAACCGGAAATGACCGATTGAAATTAAAATTTTTCTAACTTCGACCAATTAAACTTTTTTTTATATTTTTTACGCAATTTGGCATAGGGTCTCCTCATTATACTGTAAAAGTTGGATAATGGGATCTCCATAAGTTTAAAATTTCTTTACATGAACCCCACCTTTTGGTCATTGTTATAGGGAAACGATACAAGATATCGTGTAAGCCTTACGTTTATTGTATTAGGTGTGCTTAGCACTCTTGTGTCAAACTTCACGAAGAATAATTTCATGCAAAAATGTTAACCCTTTAGCGCTGCACTGTGTGGGTATTTTATTTTAATCTTTCTTACAGAGTGGTAAAAAATCCCCTTCTAGTAAAATGTTATTATAAGTCTTTGAAGACAATAAATTTCTAAATTTAACTGGAACGCCAGAAATCAGTAAAAAACTTAAAATGCGCTTGAGGGCTACTTTCGTATTTATTCACAGTTAGTTTTTAATAAATTGTGGCGTTCCAGTTGCGTTTCGAAATTTATCGTTTTTAAAGACTAATAAAATTTTATGAGGAATTTTTTTGTAAGATATTTCGGCCCGCTATCTCGTCGCCGAAGGGGAGTATTTTGCTTCTTTTTGAAAAAGGGTCAAAAAGGACCTACACAGTGGAGTTTTACATAAAAGGGCTGAACACACATAATACATTAAAAGTAAGGTTTACACCATATATTATACCGATTCTCTACAACAATGAAAATAGATTTTTGCATAACTTTTAAACTTATGGATATCCCACTATCAAAGTTTTACAGTATAATGAGGACAGCCTAGGCTAATATTCGTAAAAAAAATAAAATAAATTAAATTGGTCGAAATTAGAAAAATTGTAATTTCAATTGATCATTTCCGGCTTTGATCATGAAATAAAAATTGTTTTTTAATTAAATATTTTATTTTAAAAAGATCAGACGATTTCCTATAAGAATCACTTATTTTAATTTTTTGTTGTAATTTTGTTTGCTAGTTCGAAACAATAATTAAAAAAAAATCAAAACCGACAACATTTTCGCACCCCATAATTCGACAAATAAACATCATACAAAAAAAAATTTGCTTTATTAAAAAATGTAGTGGTTATCATTTATCATAATAAATTCAGTAAAGTGCGACTTGGGCTCGCACACAAGTGCTGCGTACGAATACACATATCAATTTTCATGTTTGCCATTTTCATATATTTTCCAATTATTTCGTTTTGCTTTTTCGTATAATTTCATTTATTTTTTTATTTTTTACGTTTTTTTTTGTTGTTTTGACGATTTTTTTAATTTTTGACTCTTTTTTTCTTTTTTGGTGATTTTTTCTTGTTTTTGCGATTTTTCTTTTTTGGATTTTTTTTGTGTAAGCCTTACGTTTATTGTATTAGGTGTGCTTAGCACTCTTGTGTCAAACTTCACGAAGAATAATTTCATGCAAAAATGTTAACCCTTTAGCGCTGCACTGTGTGGGTATTTTATTTTAATCTTTCTTACAGAGTGGTAAAAAATCCCCTTCTAGTAAAATGTTATTATAAGTCTTTGAAGACAATAAATTTCTAAATTTAACTGGAACGCCAGAAATCAGTAAAAAACTTAAAATGCGCTTGAGGGCTACTTTCGTATTTATTCACAGTTAGTTTTTAATAAATTGTGGCGTTCCAGTTGCGTTTCGAAATTTATCGTTTTTAAAGACTAATAAAATTTTATGAGGAATTTTTTTGTAAGATATTTCGGCCCGCTATCTCGTCGCCGAAGGGGAGTATTTTGCTTCTTTTTGAAAAAGGGTCAAAAAGGACCTACACAGTGGAGTTTTACATAAAAGGGCTGAACACACATAATACATTAAAAGTAAGGTTTACACCATATATTATACCGATTCTCTACAACAATGAAAATAGATTTTTGCATAACTTTTAAACTTATGGATATCCCACTATCAAAGTTTTACAGTATAATGAGGACAGCCTAGGCTAATATTCGTAAAAAAAATAAAATAAATTAAATTGGTCGAAATTAGAAAAATTGTAATTTCAATTGATCATTTCCGGCTTTGATCATGAAATAAAAATTGTTTTTTAATTAAATATTTTATTTTAAAAAGATCAGACGATTTCCTATAAGAATCACTTATTTTAATTTTTTGTTGTAATTTTGTTTGCTAGTTCGAAACAATAATTAAAAAAAAATCAAAACCGACAACATTTTCGCACCCCATAATTCGACAAATAAACATCATACAAAAAAAAATTTGCTTTATTAAAAAATGTAGTGGTTATCATTTATCATAATAAATTCAGTAAAGTGCGACTTGGGCTCGCACACAAGTGCTGCGTACGAATACACATATCAATTTTCATGTTTGCCATTTTCATATATTTTCCAATTATTTCGTTTTGCTTTTTCGTATAATTTCATTTATTTTTTTATTTTTTACGTTTTTTTTTTGTTGTTTTGACGATTTTTTTAATTTTTGACTCTTTTTTTCTTTTTTGGTGATTTTTTCTTGTTTTTGCGATTTTTCTTTTTTGGATTTTTTTGTGTTTTTTTCGTTTTAGTGATTTTTTCCATTTTTGACGATTTGTTTTTTTTTTTTTTTGTTTAATGACGACATTTTTAGTTATAGCGATTTATTTCGTTTTAGTGTTTTTTTTCTTTGAAGACTTTTTTCGCTGTTTAGATTTTTGTAGTTTTTTTGGTGATTTTTTGCGTTTTCGCGATTTTTTTTAATATTGGTCCTTTTTTCCTTTAAGCGCTTTTTTTATTTTAGCGATTTTTCGTTGTGACAATTTTTTAATTTTTTCAAATTGCAAGAGTTTGCCTCTTACGGTTTCCAAGATACAGCAAATTGTCTAAATTACATATTAAAAAATTACATTAACTGATAGAACACCCTTTAATTTTCATTGTTTTAAATATCAGTGTAAATTGGTGTAGTCTATTATACAGAGTATACCAATTAACAAGTGTCTGTATATTACAGTAGTATATCAACATGTTTCGTTACTCGCTGTAGAACACCCTTTAATTTTTAACTGCCATACATTTGTTATTGTTCTTGCGCCCAACGTTTTACATATTCTGTGAATATTTCAGGCCCGTAGCCTAAAACAGACATACAGACAGACGGACAGCGTAGCGAAAACAATAGAATTTCCTTACACTTTTGGTGTGCGGAACCCTAAAAAAATCAAATTTTGTTTTGTTGCATATTGTTTATTTATTAATTTTATATAATAACATTTCTACCAACCTTGACTTTAAGTACAGGTATCATGTAATTTGCTTGAAGCTTAATTTTTCTGTTTAAGTTTCTGACTCAGTCTATAATTGTTTTATCACAAGCCACTTATCACCTTTAAGAAATTTCATATATTGACAATTTAGTTTCAATATTCATATTTTTTGCTCTGATTCGATATGCTCTTAACATCTATTTTCGTCAAACCATATGGCGTTAAGTAATGACAGCAATTTTAAAGTAATTATCACATAATTTGTTGCCAATTTATGTCTGTACTACGTGCATTCAAAGTTGAACACTTTTTGTAAAACGACGTTTACATGTAAACGAAATAGAACATATAAAGTCAATTGGTAGGTAGTTGCATGACTATAGAAACAAAATGTTTAAATATAAAAAAGCAAATAGTGTTAAATTTAAAAGTAACCCTACACAAGTACAAATTACTGCATATTAAATACAAAAAAATTTTAATTCTAAAAGGAACATAAGTAAAAAAACTATGGAATTTATTTTTGTAATATTATTAAAAGGTTCTTTTTATGAAGAGAATTATCATTAAAGGTCTTGGATATCATAATGCCAGAGAGTTTTTCATGTAATGTACGAGTTTAAGACCACTTTGCACTGAATATATGTTGCAGTTCACTGTTTAAAGGTTTCTTTGGTCGACTTCCCCCTAAAAATAAATTTCCTTCTTTGCAATTCTTACGGGTGTGTAAGTAAGTATATTTGTCTTCTAATGTTTGCAAAAGTATCCATTCACTTGTATATTTGTTCCTTACGTTCACACGCGTTTTGTTTATGCAGTTTAAAATTTATTTATTTTTTTATTTATAAATTGCGATTTTTATTATCTAATACCATTACTTTTGTACTTCACAGCAAATAATATATTGCTTTGCTTTAGTTTAACTTTTAGTTTTAAGAATAAATTTTATATATATTCTAAGACAAAGCAGTAGCAATTAAAAAACAGAAAAAAAAAGAAAAATAGACTCAATACCATTAAAAAGTGATTTTTGCAAAAACTGTAATAAATTTTTTTAGAGTCTCAAACAAAAGCTAATTCTTATTGTTGAATTTTTTTTTTGTGGAAAAACTAAAATGTGTTTCGAAATTTATACATATGCATATATCGCCGCCTTAATGTTGGCGATACAGAGTGGGTGAATATAAGTGTTTTTTTGGGAATGGATAACATAAAATTAAGGATTTTCTTTGATTTTAAAAAACACACAAATACTAAAAAAATATCTAAAATACTATAGTTGGAAGTTGTCTAGAGGGAAGCAACCCTGTCAAAAACTAGCCAAGTCACCGCCTCAAATGTGATAGCTGGCGGTTCCATTTCTAACATATGATACAACAATAACCATTTACTTTTACCTAGTGGAATTTCTATCACATACAACTTCGTTTTGAGACCAATGACAATATAAGTGGATGGGTCACATGTCTGTACTCAATTCCCATTTATATTTACACAGCAATAGCTTAGGCCTTCAGATAGGTGTAACTACCGATATTGTAAGCGAAGGTTGGAGTTTATGCCAACGGCTCGTGCGATGGCTAAAACTTATTTGCGTTACTTTTGCTCTTTGCCTCTAACGTCTATTTAATTTTACAATGAGATAGGAAAAATCCTAATCTGAATCGGATGCCACTTGTATGCGCTTAAAGTTTGTATATAATTTTTATCTATTAACGTAAAATAACAGAATCTGATGGTTTTCAATTTATAATAACTTTGCGGACTGCTGGAAATACGCCCAAACAATTGAAAGGTGCTTCCAGCAACAAATTAACTAAATATCTCACGATGTCAAAAGAATTTTTCATTCATACAATTACGTTTAAAACAAAAACTATAATTTTATTTTCTTTTCGTTTTGAAAAATATTTAGAACGAAAGTATCTTTTCAGTGTCTGGGTGTATTCACTTAATTGCTAATAAGATCAAAATTTATCAATCGATTTGCATAATATAAGGTTTATCTCTTTAAGAATAATAGGTAAAATATATTTTTTTTTGGAATTGTAAATTTTTTGTGAGTTTTTATAGCGAAAGTTTTTTTTAATTTTGCACGAAAAAGCACTTTTTCAAAACTAATTTGTGAATAACTCCGAAATCGTTGAACAAATCAGAAAACCATGTGCAGAAAAGGTAATTTTGTCAGAAATATTTTGCCATTTTGCTGATCGCAATCGGGCATAACCATACCATCTTCTTGTCTAAGTGCGTTTACATCTGAGCAAAATCTAGTAGATATCAAGCTTTTTTAACATTGATCAAAATTTCGTATCGAAATTCTCCTTAGAATATAACCCAACATAGGGAAAATTAAGTAATTCACACACCTTTTATAGCAAAATCGTGTACAGGGAAGTAGAAAAACAATAAAACTTCTAGATTTTCAGAAGATTTCGTCGAAATCTGGTGACGAAGTAGATTTAATTTTGTATGGGAAATCTACTCAAAATCTGGTAGATGTTGCTTGAAATCTCGTAAGTACTAGATTTCGCTCAGATGTAAACGCACTATTAGCGTGAAATATACTGATGTACCCCGTTTGATAAAACAACTTAAAACTTAAAAAAATCTAAAGTTGTTCCAAATGCATAATATTATCATGTGACGCAAAGCACTACAAGTACTGAACGGCTCCATGAAAAATATTTTTCCTACTTTCGGACCTTGTTTTTAAAACAATTTTTAATAAAACAATCTGAGCAAATATTTCTGCATAATCAGCCTTCGGCCAACATTAAGGTTTTCGCTAAGTAATAATTTTTTCATAGCCACTTTTCGATATACCGATTGGGAAACCCCCTTAAGCCTTAAGAAATGCAAAAATATTTACTAAGCGAAATGAAAAAACCCTTAAGCCTGGCCAATTCCCGGCTATGAAGAAATATATGCTCAGCGAAGTCGCTTTGCGATATACTGAGAGGAAAAAATCTTTAAGCCCATCCAAAGGCCGGGTATGCAAAAATCTTTAGTCAGCGAAGCCGCTCTTCCGATGGAAAATACTTCCATAAGACTGCCCGCAGGCAGATTATAACGGCAAGAGGAAAAAAAGATATGGCTTTATTTCCCATATGTCCATTTTTTCGTACGTCGCTATTGCTCAATAACATTGAAGCATATGGCCTTATTGCCAGAAAAAAAGGAAAGTAAAGTTAACACAATTTTGATTGGCAATCATATTTAATTTACAAGAAATAATTTGTTGCTTAAGTGCATTGGTGTTCATTTGCCTTGCTCATTGCTACAATTCACTGTTGGGCTCTGTTGTGTGACTTGTTGTTGTTTTGTTGTTGTTTATTCTTTTATAGACGACAAAAATCGAATTACCAACGAAAATGTACTGCTGCTGGCTTAAAACCACCATTTCTTCATATTAATTTTAAACGTAAAATTATTAATCTAACCCTTTGATTTAATATTTTTCATTGTTGAAAAAACTGTGTTTAACACGCTATATTTCATTTAAAATCAACATGACTATAACTTTAATTTCAAATATATTTTATGTTAAATAATCAATTAAATCATGTTGAATTCAAATTAAATTCATTTTACATATGATGGTGTTTATTTATTGAATAACTAAAGTATAGTCTAAAGCTGTTGTGGCTAACGTGGCTAGCGCGTTGTCTACCATGCAAGTAGCACGAGTTAAAATTTTGGCTGGCGCAGCAAACTGCAACATACATTTTTCTGATGTCTATATGAATACACATCAGCTACGAAAATAATAAATAAAATTGTTACATTAAAGTCATGTTGTTTCAACTTGATATAATTTTAATGCAATATGATTTTAGTTCAATATAATTCTTCGTGTTGTTTCAATTTGAAATAACTTTGAATCAACATGATTCTTCGTACTATTTCAGTTACACTTCATTTTATTTTACCCGTAGTGAAATATTAATTCAACATGAAATATAGTTATATCAAAATGATTAATGTTCTCTCAAGATCATTGTAAATCATGTTGAATTAACATGAAACACCTATTAAGTAAAATCTCTACCGAAAGATATTAAAATAGCCTGCTTTTCGACGATTTTACTATGAAATTTTTCTGTGTGTATGGCACTGTACCAAAAATAGCCCAAAATTTTTCATTGAAAACAAGAAAAAAAATTTTATGGCCATTTTAAATTTTTTATTTTTTAATTTGGGGCTATTTTTCCTTTTTTTTGCCGTTTTTCATTTTCAATTTGGGGCCGAACTTAAAAATGAAAAATGGTCTCAAAATATAGGGAAAATGGCCCAAATTTGAAAAATAAAAGTGAAAAATTGTCCCAAGAAATAGAAAAAATGACTCTTAAATTAATGTTGTTGTTTTCAATACAAAATTCTGGAACCATTTTTAATTTTTTTTGAGCCATTTTTCATTGGAGTCATTTTTTATGGAGCAGTTAGCAACATTTGTCTAGACAAGCTTTTGACACTTTTGACCGTATGCCGTTCCGCTCTCTTCACTTCCACCCTATGACAACTACGGATTAAACTCATTGCTTAATCACCAGAAATATATCTATTTTGAGTTTAGTCTATCAATGATTTTAGAAATGATGCGTATGCTTTCTTCTTTGTTCTTGGGTTTTTAATTTCAATTATTTTACATATCCTTTTAAACGATATTAGCTGGATCTGCTAATTTTATATAGTAATTTAATACATATAATTATTTTTAAATTTTTTTTGAAAATCATTTCAATATACAATGTTTTATCATTAACTGCTGCTGGCAAATACATATAATCTTTTTGTTCAAAATTTAAATATTTTAAGATTTTTGTTCCCATATAGAATCTTTGAGAACAAAACTAAAATAGAAAATTTTTAAAAACAAATTATGGCTCAACAGCCAGACGTAAACTTTCAAATCGCAAATGCACTTATATGTTTTTTGTTCCATCTAATAAACTTAGAAATCTTTGGACTATTGTTAAATTTAGCTTTAAGGATGTATGGGAGGTAGGCATGGACCTTGCACCGATTTTTCTCGAACATAGCATATTCTTAATTTTACATTAAACACCATCCAGCCTGATATATTTCTACAATAACCAAAGTAGTATCCAGTGCTGGCTAATTTAGCCTCCATTGAACAACAATAGTATGTTTGTGTCTTAAGTCTTTTGTTTTAATTCAATCATCTACCAATAAAGAGTGTGTGATATTATGTAATTTTTGTATTTTATGTAAGAAAACATTTTCAATTTGGGTTCTTACTAATGTTAGAGAGAAGAAATATAAAAAGCTATATGTTGAGCAGGCATCAAATCTCATGTGCAACTATTAAACCATAATTTTGCTCATAACGTATCACTAAATAATTATTAATTTTTTTATAGCATTAATAAATTAAATACATTTATAAAAAAAAAATAATATTATTTAGTAATTAAAAAATTGTCGCATGTGGGAAAATAATTACGCACCAACACCAACTAGTGCTTGGCATTTTGTTGTTCATTATGCGTTTAACATGTGTTGACTTGTTGGATGCAATTGTTGAGGTAATATTGAGTAACAAATGCTGCTTGCTTCTTGCTCTTGTTGATAATTGTTGCTGCTCTTGTTTTTATTGTTGCTGTTAACTGTTTTTAAAGCATGTTTGTAAAACAATTTATGAACAATTAACATTCATAAGCCATAAATTAAAGTTGTTTTAGATGTAGTTTTTGCCATTTAAGTGACTGTGCTTTGGAACTAATACTAAATGGTATAATTTTTATAGCGTGTTTACAAAATGCACGATTAAATATTTATTTTATTTCATATTTCTTTATAACAGTTTATATAATAATATTTTAAATAATTATAATTTTTAAATGGACTTTTTTTAATATTAAAAATAAATTACACTATGCAACAAAATGAAAGTTTTGTGATGATATTTGATGGTTACTATAATTGTTGGTATGTTACATGTTACATAGCGTATGCATTAGCCATTGTTTTGTTTGAAAAAAGTCAAAGTCGATATGAAAAAATATCACTAACATTTTCTGATGTTTTTATGTATGAAGTTTGACAAGTGTTAGAACAAAATTATGTCTCGTGAAGATGGTGTGTTATGGTCCAATAACTACAAAAAACAGTAGAAATCTGGGATTTTTTAAGACGCTGCTCCACCCATTTAATCATTATTTGTGTAGGGATAGTCAATTTTAATTACGAAAAATACTTAAAATGGAAATAAAATTGCCTTTAAGATGCTATATATTTTTTTAATGCTTAACAGTATCAGAATTATTCAGATAGCAATGATAAAAAAATATATAACTATTTTTTAGGCAACAAAGGAAATTTTTATTTATTAAAAGTTAATAAAAAAAAATAGAATATGGCAAAAAACTTACTATTTTTATTAACTAATCATAAAGCCTTATACACTATAAATAAAATAGGCTTTATTGCATGAAAATCGATGGATAAATATTGATTTTATTCTTAATAAAGTGTAAGTAAAGTCACTTAATTTTTGAGTACAACAAAATAACAAGCTTCTAATGACTGATTCTAGTAAAGGTCACTAAAAAATATAAATCGCCGTTTATAGAGTTTACATCTGCGATCCATTTTGACACATGGTTATATTGAAGCGGGACATTTATGTAGAACATTTAAGCCTGGTGTATTGCCGCTAAAGGAAAGTTTTTTGCCTTTTATTTAAGGAAGGGAGAAACAGGCCCATACCGCGAATGCTTAGAGGGCTAAAATATTCTACAAAAATGTTAATTGTGGTGTTGTACATAAAAGTTCTGAATATATGTCAGTAAGGCATACAAGATATCCTGTGCCGGGTCAGTATAACTATGTTTAAAAGGTGGGGAAATTAAACTCCCCATAAAACGAATCCCAAATGTAAACTTTCGAACGGGGTATTTGCACATATTTAAAGCGCATAAGAAATCTTTCAAGCCTAACATCTTTGGTATAAAATATGTCGTGTACTTTCATGTAAAACACAACGAGAAATATTTTTGTAGAACATTTTAAGCCTCTAACTCTACGGTGTATGCTTCTCTTTGTCCCTTTCTTAAAAAGGGGGCAATCAAATGCCCTTCAGCGGTGATATAGCGGACTAAAATATTTTACAAAAATATTTGCAATGAAATTATTTTATATTTAATATAATTATTTCGAAGATATTTGCTTTGTGAATCCAAATTGATTATTAGGCCAAGGTTCGTAACGTTATATTCAGAAAGAATTGGGCATGATTAATATTCCAAGGAACAAGGGAAAAATTAACATCAACTTAATTTTTCAACGTACACAACCGAACAGAGTAGCGCCACTTTCGCAAGCCGCTACACTTCCATCGTCAGTGCTCACGTGTATTTGCTATCACCACTTGTCAGGTGGCTCTGTTGAATGTGATTTTAATTCTTATATATACAACTTTTTCGTGAAAATTTAATACGCGAATTAAATCACTCTCAAGCTGATATTAAAGTGCACTTTCCCAGCGTTGCCATCGGTTTATTTTTCTTCATTCCCATTTTTCTGGTTTTTGTTCTAATCAAGACAAACTTTATTGGTTTGATTTTATATTTAAGTATATATGAACATGTAAACATGTGAAAAGCTCAAGCCAGTAGTAAATCTTGTAGGCCTTGTATTTAAGGTATAAGATGTGTTTTGCATTTGGATGTAAAACTTTACGAGAAACATTTTGCATTAGCCTGTGCTGTATTCCCGCTGAAGGAGAGTTTTTTGCCCCTTTTTTAAAAAAGGGACAAAAGGGACCATACAACGAAGAGTTAGTTTTACACTTTGCACAAAAATGTTCCTCGTAGTGTTTTACGTAAAAATACTTTAAACGGAAGGATTGCAAGATTTCCTATGCCAATTCACTCTAACTATGTGCAAAATTGTATAATTTTAGAGTTTTTCACCTTGCATAATAATATTTTAAATAATTATAAGTTTTAAATGGGCTTTTTTAATATTAAAAAGATTATTACACTATGCAACAAAATTAAAATTTTGACATGATCTTTGATGATATGTTATTGTCCAATAACTGCAGAAACAGTAGAAATCTGGGATTTTTCAAAATCTCGTTAGTTTGCAGTTGTGTACAAAAAATTTTAACACGATATAAAACTTGACTTCCGCTAGAATAACTACATTTACGAATCTTCCTTTGGAGTCCATGGAAGTAGGTAAGCTCTACTCCACATAAAATAATAAAACTTTTCACAATATCACAAAGAAGATTATGCATTAAAAATAACCTGACCAGACATCCGGGCTTAGGCGGGCTTTTAAGAAGTCGATCCCGCCTAAAATTTTTATCTCGCTTTATTCCGCTTTTTTCGAGTTTTAAAATTTATAGTTCTGTTTTTTTTAGTGATTCCCAAAAATATCGAAAATTTTTCAAAATAGATCGTTCTTCTGTTGATCGAGTAAAAACTCATTGAGTTAAAGGAGCTTAAAATTGAAAAAAGTGTTTTTTAGACATTGCTTCAAAACTCAATACTTAAAAATCTCTAATCCAAAGATACTTAATTATTCGTTTAATTTAATTTTTCAATTAAATTATTTTTATTGAGAAAGGAATTTGAAACGATATAATAATTGAAAAGACAAAGACAAATTCTTGACTGTATAGGGGTCGAACTGAGCACCATGATATTTCAACATTAACCTCGATCTTATGATCATAGTTCTTGTTATACCTTTCACAGTGTGAGGGTTTTGAGGCTAAGTATGGCACGTAGTATTGAAAATTATTGATTATTGCAAAAATTAAAATGAACGACTTAAAAACCTCTATGGTTCGACTAACATTGATACCTTCAATATAAATTTTTCTCCATTAAGATGAAACGAAAATCCAGAAAAAGCCTTCAAGGCTCAAAGTTGAAACTAATTTGGAGCCGAACACATGATACATAAAATGCTTAAGAACCGACAAAATAGAACAAAGTTACAAGACATTAAGTGGAAAAACAGAACTGGTTTTGATCAAAACTGACTGTAAACTGATTTTATAAAAGATGACCAGATTTTTTCACTCACTGACTCACAACTTTCTTACTTTTGTCGGGTACTAACGATTTCATGTTTCATGTGCTAAGACAAAATATTTGTTAGGCTTAAAGCAATTTTATAAAAATTTTTGTTTCATAAAAATTATGAATTTTTAAAAAAATATAGATATTCAAATTTCGAATATTTTTATAGTTAGAAAACCATAAGACATCAAAAAAATATAGTGGTGCTGATTGGAATTTTTCTTCTTGCATAGTGTTATTTAATTAGATACATATTATGAAATTTGTCAAAGAGGTTTTGCTTCATTTAATATTTGTTATAAGTTAAAATGGAATAAAACAAAAATTGTCTTAAGATTTTATTTTTGATAAAGCTTGAATTATCTACCCCCTTTAATCTAAGAGTTGAATATCTTTGTTATTTCCTAACAATTAAATTAAATGTCTTTTTTATTTAAATACACACGCATTTTCACACAGTTACTGAAGTCAAAGCAAAAATTGTTCTCAAAATTGTTGCATTGTTATGTCACATTTATTTCCTCTGTCAATAAAAATAAAGTTGTTAAACATTTTAATAAAACGACTGTGTTTTCTGGCAGCATTTTGATTTTATTTTTTTTAACTGCATTTGGCGGTAACACCGACGCCACTTTGAACAAAATGCTGCTAGGTTTTTTTTTCGTTTTCATTTTGTTTTGCCCAATTCACTTTGATCGATACAATTTTATGTCGTTGTGGCCCTTTTCCGCAATCTTTTACCAACTTTATTCTATAGAGTTTAAATGCCCTTCCTTTATTTCACATGTCGTTTTATTTTGTCTATGAGTATGTGCATGTCTGGCTCAAGCCTAAGAAAGCGAAAGAATAAAAAAACAAGAGCCAAGGCAAAAATGACAACAACAAAAATAAAAGAATAGAAAAAAAATTAAATTGACTGACATTTACCATGACAGTGTAACAAGTTACACAGTAGATTTAATTTCTTTTAGAAATCAAGATAAAAACAACTACAATTTAAATTAATAAATCGTGCCTAAAAACTACAGACTCTCCACTGTTTCTCCATAAAGAGCCATTTGGAGGACTACAAGTAAAGGGCAAGGTTTTTTTGTTTTATATGACTGTAGGTTCTATTATTCGTGTATCTTTTGGTTGTTATTTTGATCCACATACTTGAACATACATGACCAAGTAGTTGTATACTCAAGTATGCGGACAGCCATGGGTGGTGGCTGCTGTTTGCAAACAGCCGTCTTACTAGAATGAAAACAAAACTATTTGGCTGCAATAAGCTGTTCAAGCTTCAGTCTACGATTAGGATTTTTAGCTGAAGAGAAAGAGAGCTTAAACTGCTTACAATTGTTTGTGATACGAATACCAGGCAACCAACCACTTTATTAATGAGCTCACTGTTGTTATCATGACCACAAGATCAGCATCAATTAAACATTTTAAATTGTCTTTGTTTAGTTCAATTCGCTTAAGTTATGTTTAAGTGTCTTTCTTCATATATTTTCTTTAATCTTTTTTTTTGTTCGTTTTTTTTTACTTTAAAACATTTCATTGTTGACAATCATTGTCCACTGTAATAAAAAATTTTGAAAGCCTTTTTTTTTAAACTGCACTTGCCGTTGCATTTTACTTTAAAGAACATTTACACGGACATAATCGTAATTTCATGGCAATTTGATTTGACTGTCGTTAAAATTTAATTGCTGCTTTGTATCTCTTTGACTCTTTTCAATTTAGAAAGAAACACAAATCTGTCATTTGTTTGTTTTAAATGTCACATTTCTTTTAATCTAAGTATCAAGGAATTTTAAAGCATTTGATTTGATATCATTAAAAGATTAAAGAAAAATTGCTTTAAATATTGAAAGTTGAATAAAAAAAAATTTCTTAAAAGCCTGTTTGTCCGATTGTTTTTCTGAGTTTAATACAAGCAGTGGAAATTATATGGCAGAGAGATATTATTTTAATCCCTTTTACTTAGATTTGTAATATCTAACTTAAGTTAGTTTTATAGATTTACTGAAAAAGCAAATTGAGCAATAAAACCGTAAAATCAAAGTAGTTTTCATTTATATTTCAATGAAGCAAAGCCGCCGCACAGTGGGTTGAGAATTTTATTTGTTGGTCAAAACCTAATTTTTTTGTTTTGTCATCGATATTCAAAACTTTTTAAGCCAAATATGTATGTCAAAATATTTGTAATTGTCGGCGTGACATGCTCTTAACCCTTATGTGCGCACCTAGGTACCCGGGTACCTTTGGCGTGTTCAACCAACATTTTTTCATTGAAATTAATAGTCTGCATACCTGAAACTTTTTGAGAACTACTAACTTTCAAAAAAGTTTGCATTTTTGCAGCCGTACAGCTAAGGAAAATTTTGTAATTTGAGTGAGAGACCAATTTACTCTTAACACCCTTAAATACGCACCAAGGTACCCGGGTACCTGTACGTGCTTTATATGGAAATGAGGCCATTGTAAGTACATATATTTGTTGTTAGTAGCTCTGCATAAACAAATAAGTCTATATAAACGTGGTAGACGTAGAAATTTCTAATCAAATTAAGCAACATTTATGTGCACGACAAAAAAACACCTTCTATTGCGCCGCAAGGTACCCGGGTACCTATACAAAAGTTACGTTGAAAACAAGCACTTTCTCACTAAATATCAAATTAAAACGTAGTAAAACATATATGAGATTGGCTACAGATATATATTGCCAATCCCATATTTACTTTACAACTACATTTAGTGCGAAAATGCTTGTTTTCTACGTAACTTTTATATAGGTACCCGGGTACCTTACAGCGCATTATAAGGTGTTTTCTTGCCGCGCACATAAGGGTTAAACACAAACATTTTATAATATATAGAAAAAGGAAAAATTATAAGGCAAAGACAAGAACCAATACGCAATATCGAGAAATGTCTAAGCTACCAAAAAAGAGCTTAAGTAAGCTTGCAAAAATCTCCACACTTGTTAAATAAAATATAAGCGGTAAAGAACTCTGATTAGATTAGCGTTAGCTATCGAAAAGTCAGTTCAACCCTCCGTGCAGTCAAAATAATTAAAATTTCTTTGGATAAAATTCAAAACTTTAGTTTTGATCAACAACTAGTGAACGGATTTTAATGAAATTAAATTATCTTAACCGGTTAAAAAGTTATAGAAGTTAGGCTAACGAAAAACAATTACGAGCCACTGTGCGCCGTGTTAAGAGATTAATGGTGAGAAATTAAAATAAAATTATAATCGAGAAATTGCCTTTGAATCCTTTATATTATTACACAACTTTTTTCCACTAATCCTTCCTAGCACAAATCAACGCCAAATTAACCACACTTGACTTGTTATATATTTAAACATTTTTAAACTAAGCTTTAAGCTTCACTTAAAATCGAAAATGATTTTTACACACCAAATTATTTTAGTCACACAAATTATTTATTTATTTAAATCAGTCTCTCTATCTTTTACAAAATGATGAAATCCTGTATCACAACAATCAAGTCATGATTAAGTTATAACATATTTTTTTTTATTTTTAACATTAATTCCATTATAATATAATCTCTTGTATTATGCACACAACAAAATTTTGTTGCATAAAAACGTAATCTGATTATAACTATTACGAAATAATAGTGGGGAGAAAAAACATTTAAGACCTGGCGAAAATATTTTTAAAAACATTAAAAAATAGCACCTTTTTGTATGCAATTATCGTTTTTTGTTTTTCTTTGATTATTTTTATTTTTGGTTAAATTTTACCTTAAACAAACTTGAAATTAACAATTGAATGGGAAAGCTAAAGATATTAACTAACCCATCTTAAACAAGACGAAGATCTTTATGAATATTAAATTATTCACATAAAGCTATGAGAGCATTCGAAATTGATTTGAATAAGTATTAATAAAAAAATAAAAAAAAAGTTACAACAATTGAAGATTATTTACATTAAAAATGATTTTCACTTATTTTAGTAGGTTTTGTTTTTCGAAAGCCTAAATAATTTACATTGAATTTTTGTTTGTGTGTGAAGTAGGCATACATATATATTACACTTCAAAGAAAATTCAGGTCAATATATTTTTAAGGTTAAATATTGCAATACTGTATACTGATTTCTTGTAACGGTGAAAAAAATAACAAGGTTCAAATAACTGCTCCTGGTGGAGCAGATGAAACAAATGTATACGTGTATTCGAGTTTTACGCCTGCGATTCACCCATGTTGCACATTGTTATAGTGCATCGGCATAAGAAATCTTGCAATCTTAATATTTAACGTATTAACATGCAAGGTAAGCACTTTTATGCAAAGCACTACGAGCCACTGAAAGTTGTTTCTCATATAATTTAGGGCGCTACATCTGAATCTGTAGTCGTTTTTTTTTTTGTTCTAGTTTTTCAGATATACAGCTTGTTTTCAAAATGGAGGCAGTTGCACAACAAATGTTAACATAGCTGGAAACACGTTTTTGCTATTCAATTAAACAAAAAAAAAACAAAAAATCCATAACAATATTGTCTTTAAGTCGTCTTAAAATTGTTTTTTAATATTCCTAGTAGTTTCGTGGAACTTATGCCAAGCAAATATATATAATAAAAATTTTTGGTTCTAATTAATTCATAAAAAATAAAAAAATAATAATAAATCCACGTTATTATTCTATCGCCAGATAGGCAAAAATGTTTCAAACAAAACAATTCATATTGCATTAAAATTGATTCACAACTTCGGATTTAATTCACAATTAAGTGAGGAAACTCAATTAATAAAAAAACACGATTTTCATACAATTTAATATTTCAATTTGTGTGTGTACGTTTGAGTGTTGTATGAAAATAGTGATTTTTATTAATTGAGTTTACTCACTTAATAGTGAATAAAATCCGAAGTTGTGAAGCAATTTTAATGAAATATGACTTGTTTTGTTTGAAACATCTTTACCTATCTGGCAATAGAATAATAACGTGGATTTTTCATTATATATTTTTATTTTTTATGAATTAATTACAAACAAACATTTTTATAATATATATATTTTTGAAGATAAGTTCCTCGATATCTCTAAAGCTGCTGAAATGATTAAAAAACAATGCTGGCGCGACTTAAAGATTATATTATTATCGACTTTGGTTTTTTGTTTTAATTGAATACCACAAACCGCTCTCCTGTTATGTCACCATATGTTGTTCAACTGCTTCCTTTATGGTAAAAAATGTATATCTCCAAAATTAGAATCTATCTTAATTCAGCGCCTCAAATAACATTAAAATTTGTTCTCATCGGCTCTGATGCAAAAGTTGACCGGCACTTCTAAACTTGTGTTATTAGGATGATAAAATTGTTATCATAATAATATTGACTAGTTTAGTAATAACAATTTAATGAAAAGCTTTTTATGTTTAGTGTTTTATAAATAAAATTAGAACATTTTTAGTCATTGAAACCGAAGTTTTGTTGCTTCAACTACACTGTACAACACATAAAATAACATGGATCTAACGGCTGATTCAAGCAAAGGGCACCAAAAAATATACACAGATATCGGCGTTTGGAAAGTTTACATTTCGGACTCATTTTAGGGGAGTTAAAGTCCTCCCACCCCCATTTTGCACATAGTTATAATGAGTGTGCGTAGGCTATTTGGAAGCCATACATTTAAGGTATTACATAAGTATAGCACTTTTATATAAAATACTACGAAAAACATTTTTGTGGAACGTTTTAACTCTCTAATTTTTGTTATATGGGTATTTTTGTCTCTTTCTTAAAAAAGGGATGAAAACCTCCTCTTTAGCTGCGATATATCTGGCTAAATTGTTCTACAAAAATATTTTCCATAAAATTCTATTATAAGCTTTAACAGACATCCAAGCTCTTAAGTCAGCATGAACGCCAGAAATCATTCAAACCTTAAAGTGTATTTAGAAGTTCATTTAGTTTTTAATCACAATTAGTACTCGGCATAGGAAATCTTGTAAACCTTAAAATATAAGATGTGTTATCTTTATTATGTAAAACACTGCGAAGAAAATTTTTGTAGAACACTTTAGCCTGCCACTGAAAGGGAATTTTTCCCATTTTTTTTAGGAAAAAAGAAAAATGTTTTACAAAAGATACTTTTTACAAAAGATACTTTTTACAGTAGATACTTTTCACACAAGGTATTTTCTACAAAGGGTACATTTTGCAAAAGGTAGTTTTTACAAAAGGTACTTCTTGCAAAATGTACTTTTTGCAAAAGATACTTTTTACAAAATATACTTTTTACAAAAGGTACTTTTTACAAAAGGTACTTTTTACAAAAGGTTCTTTTTACAAAAGGTACTTTTTACAAAAGGTCTTTAAAAAAGGTAGTTCTTACACAAGGTACTTTTTACAAAAGTTACTTTTTACAAAAGGTAGTCTTTACACAAGGTACTATTTAGGTTAGGTTAGGTTATCAGGTCGCTGGTGAAAATTATAAAGAAAGGGTTCCAGCCCACTTGGGTCCAATAATAATGGTCCCTTTGTGATACCTGTAAAGGAAAGGAAAGGAAAGAGAGAACAGAACAGTGTATCAAATAGAGTGAAAGGAGAGGAGTTAATAGAGGTATTAGAAATTAGTTCAAAGAGAAGAGAGAAAGAGGTAAGGCGTACGGAGTTCCGTGCAGGAAGGGTCGTTCATGTTTTAGAAACGCCATTTGGGTAGTCAGCGAGTGAACCACCCGCTGCTCCTAATGAAGGAACTTATGTTCTTGAGTTCTATTTCTGAGAACTCGGAGAGGCTACCGAAGAAACTTTTGCCCAGTAGGCGAAGGCGGTGGTCCTCCAGAGCTGGACAAAGGCATAAAAGGTGCATTACATTCTCTTCTTCTTCTACGTCATTACAGCTTGTGCAGTAGTCATTGTATGGGAGACCCATACGTCTAGCGTGGGTTCCAAAGGTGCAGTGCCCCGTGACCGTGGCCATGAGGTTGCGTAGGTGTGGTTTCGTGAAATCTAGAAGTTGTTTAGTTCTGTTTATGTCAAGGCGAGGCCATATTGTTCTCGCAATAGAGCAAGTTGGTTCATTGTACCATCTGGTTTGAGCCAACTGCAAGAAGGCAGCGTCAATTCGTCTCCAGCAAGATGAGAGTGGGATCCCGCAGAGATCGTCAATATCGACATCCCGAAGCAAGGTTCCCCTCTTAGCCAGATCATCCGCAATGATGTTGCCTGAAACGGACTCGTGTCCCCTTACCCATCTGAGGGTGATACCTAGATTGCTCGCCATCGTGTTAAGTGCTGTGCGGCATTCCAGGACTAGGCTGGATGTGGTGTACACACCAGTGAGTGCTTTAATCGCCGGTTGACTGTCAGTTATGATCTGAACGTCGGCATTTGATATCCGGTAAAACCTTAGCCAGTATATTGCTCGTTTGATGGCAGATATTTCTGCTTGTAGGATGCTACATTCGTCCGGGAGTCTGAAAGACATTTTGATCCCGAACTCAGCGATATAGACACCCCCGCCAACTCTCGTTCCCCATTTGGAGCCATCGGTATAAATGTGTATGGCCCCGTGTGGTGTTGGGGAAAAGTCCCCCGTCAAGGAGTATCGGAATTCTTTCCTAAAGGAGGGCTTCGGAGTGCAGTAGTCAATGAGATCCGGAATGGTATCGGTAGTCTCTAGAATGCTAGCATGACCCCACGGTAGATGGTTCCATGCGCCGATTGCGTTAAGCCTAATTGCTGTACGTAGTGCTTGCTTTCTGGCCAGCAGATCCACTGGTAGCCAGCACAACGCAGCGAAAAGAGCCTTTGTTGGTGTGGATCTTAGGGCACCAGTTATCATGATTGCCATTATGCGAAGAACCCTCTCTATACGAGATCGATTGCTCGCCAAGTCCAGTGCTTTCCACCAGACGGATATGCCGTAAAAAAGTATAGGCTTGATCACTGTCTCTAATATCCAATTGACCCCTTTGGGATATATACCCCAGGAGGGGCCAATGGCGTTTCTGCAAACATAAATTGCCGTTAAGGCTTTAGCTGCTCTTGCATGAAGATTGTCCCTCCATGTTAACTTGCTGTCAAGGACTACACCGAGATATTTGGCGTTGTCCGAAAGGGCTAGTGTGGTGCCATTTAATTTTGGTAGCGTGAAAGCTGGAATTTTGTATCTTCTTGAGAAGATACAAAATACTTTTTACAAAAGGTATTTTTTACAAAAAGTAATTTTTACACAAGGTACTTTTTACAAAAGGTACTTTTTACAAAATATACTTTTTACAAAAGGTACTTTTTACAAAATATACTTTTTACAAAAGCTACTTTTTACAAAAGGTTCATTTTACAAAAGGTACTTTTTACAAAAGGTCTTTAAAAAAGGTACTTTTTACAAAAAGTACTTTTTTAAAGGTATTTTTTATTAAAGGCACTTCTATAGAAGTTACTTTTTGTAAAAATGCCTTTTGTATGAGAAGTCCACTTGCAAACACCGCTAAGTCGAAAAAAATAAAAATTCGCTAAAAGCCGCCATTTCATTCGTTGTTTGAAGTTTTAATGGATTTTCTAGAAATTTCGATATTTTAACATAGCGGTGTTTGCAAGTGGACTACTCATATATCGTCATAGAAAATGCAAAAAGCACTACCTAACATTTTGAAAGTTTTATAGGAGAAGCATAAAAGTTGTTTAAATAAAAATATATATTGACCATTAGTGCAAAGTTTTACAATAAACGTATAAATTTGTTGGTCCTTTTTTATTTGTATTGTAAAATTATTCACTAATTGTCAATATATTTTTAATTGAAACATATTTTATGCTTCTTATAAAAAACTTTTGAAATGTTAGATAGGGTTTTTTGCATTTTCTGTGGCGCTATAAAACTTAAATGAATTTCGTTCAGTGTATTTAAAGAAGTAAAAGGAAGATTTTTCTCCAAAAAAACACTACAAAACAAAAAAAAATGTATGCATTTAATTTGAATGGGCACTGTTTAGTAAATCGTTAAGAAACCAAATCCTCAACAAATGTCAAATGTTAAATTGCTGCAGAAAAAAAAGTTGCATACAACTCTTAAAATTAAAATATAAAGGAAAATTTTTAAATTTGTAATGCATTTTTATTTTAAGAGGGCAACGGTAGGCAGCTTACAAGAGGCAGTGCAGAAAGACCCACAAAAAAGGCCAACCATCAGGCAAATAACCCAAATGCACATTAAACGAAATATTAAAAATCCCGGCATGACGTTTTGTGTAAAACAGAAGATTATGCACTTGTACAAAAAGGTCTGTCTGTTTTTATTATAGACATACGACACAAATACTGGTAACACGCCACTTCGATGCAACTATATTTTATTTTTCAAGTTTTATTATTTTCAATAAGCCTGTCTGTCCCTCCATTCATCTATCCATCTAACTGTCTATCGTTTAGTTAGAAAATACTGAGACAACAAGCTGTAATGATTGACAAAGTTGTAGTCAAATTTAAGCTTTTCTATCTTGCATTTGCGAACAGAAACAAAAAAAAAACACACACACACACACACAAACAAACTTCTCAAATTATATTTGCTTTTTTCTTTTATTTAAACTCTCAAGTGTTTAAAAAAACTAAAAAATTTTAAAAGTCTTTAAACTCTATCTTAAGCCTGCTGCAGCTATTGAACAAATACCTAAGTGCAATAGCCCCTCTCCTTTGGGTTTCTTTGAGTTGAGGATGGGGTTTTTATGGTTAAAGCATGTGTTTATTTTCAAAAACTATCAATCAATATTATTTATTTATTTATTTTGGTTATTATTTTTTTATTATTTTTTTATAGCTATTTATTGTGGATTTAGTGTTTTTGTTTTCATTCATCCATAATAAAACTCATGTCTACGTTTTGTTTTCGTACGTGTAAGTTTAAATGTTAGCAATTGTTTGGTTTTATTTCATGTTTTCTTTAGCTTTTTTTGCTTATACAAAAATGTCAATTTGGTTTATGGTTGGGTTTTGTTTTTATCAATGAATTCACTTGTTACGAATTTATTGAATGAATGTTGGAAAATTGTAATACAAATGTAATAGAAAAAACAGCAATGAAAATGAAAAGAATAAAAGAGCTGGCTTGAAGTTTTAACTGTCAAACTTGTTTAAATTTGCAAGCCACTTGTACCCCACCAAGTGGCTTGAAAATTTAACATTTAAATCAGTACCACGAGTAAGAAGAATAATTTCTAAGGGATTTACGAAAATTCTCAATACATAAAAGAGTAACGTTATTAAGTGGCTGCCTGATTGACTGATTCATCATCGGCCAGCCAAAACGACTAAAGCTACAGTTTTGACATTTTGTTCATTGGCTCTTCTCCCTCTATATAGATCCAATAAGAAGGGATTTACGTAAAGAAGGGAAAATACGTAATAACGGGTAAATTCGGCAACCTTATATCGCCGGATCTAACCAAGGTTGCCATAAAATTCCAAAAGCATCATAATAAGATTGAAAAATAAGCGGAAAGGTGTGTAGTACTTTTTTGAATTTGTATATTTAGGTGCTGAATAGGGCAAAAATATAATATTGGTACTTTTTGTTAACCGCTTTATCTCCTAAAATAATAAAGATAGAAATAATATTTAAATTGTATTGCTCTTTCCCTTAGAAGCCCCCGAATGTGCTTTGGTCCAAAAAGGGGTAAAAAAGGGTAAATCCGTTAACTGTATATATCAGGATCTAAATAAGGCAGACTCAAAATTCCAAAAGCATCATAGTAAGATCAAATCAAAAATTTGATACTTTTTTGAAATTTTTACATTAAGGGTAAATATATAATTTTGGTACTTTTTTTTTGTTAACCCGTTTATCTCCAAAAGTAATAAAGATATAAATGAAATTTAAAATTTATTTTTCCCTCGAATCCGCCTTGGTACTTTTGAGAAATCCGAATATATAAAGGATAAAAATTTATGATCTTTTTGGTACTTTTTTCAATACAATTATTTTTATATGCTTTGATAACTGAATGATTTTTTTTAATAGAAAAAATTTCTCTGCCGATGTATAGATCTATTAAGAAGGGATTTTTTCTTAAATTAAAATTGTAAGGGCATAAAAAGGGATGAAAACGGGTAAATTCAGTACCCTTACATCTCCAAATCTAACTAAGCTAAGTGGAAAATTCAAAAAACAACACAACAAGATCGAAAAATAAGCGGATAGGTGCTTGAAACTTGACATTTAGTGGCTTGAAGATTGTACATTTAGGGGCGAAAAATGGTAAAAAATATGGTTTTGGTACTTTTTTGTAACTCACATATCTCCTAAAGTCTTAAAAATAGAAACAAGATTTAAATTAAATTTTTCTCTCTTTAAAGCGGGCTCAAAAACGTTTAGGTACTTTATGGAAATTCGAATATATAAAGGTTAAAATGTTTATCTCTTTTTGGTACTTTTTTTTCTGCACAACTATTTGTTATGTAGATTGAATCAATATTTTTTAATAGAAAAAATATGTATGTATAGAACTACTAAAACTTTGGTCACACTTGGCAGATATTTGATGAAAAAAACGTGACCAACAGACAACCTAAAAATTCACTTACTCTAGTTTCAATGTTTTTTTTTTAATATTGGTTCCCATTTATTAAAAATTATATAAAAATAGCTTTTTGCCATACAATTAATTTTATTTTGTAGCATAAAAATCAAGTTAAATCACACTAACCCTGAGCAAAAGTAGTTGTTACGTTTATTAGTTCAATTATTTGCCAAGTGTCACCGTAGCTTAAGCAGGGATTTTCGGAAAATCAAACTCTAAGTGAGAAAAGGGGAAAAACGGCTAAATTCTGTATGCTTATATCTCCAGATCTAACTAAGGTAGAAGCAAATTTCGAAAAACATTAAAATTAGATCAAAAATAAAGCGGAACGCACAATGGTACTTTTTGAAATTTTCGCAATTAGGGGCCTAAAAAGGGTTAAAACGTAATTTTGGTACTTTTTTAGTAAACCATTTATCTTCTAAAATAATTGAGATAGATATTTAATTTAAATTAGATTTTAGGGACCGAAAAAGGGCAAAAATATAATTTAGTACTTTTTTTTAAACCCATTTGTCTTCTAAAGTAATAAAGTTAGAAACAAAATATAATTTGTATTCTCTTCCCCTAAACATGTTTTTCCCACAGGTGCCCCTATTACTGAGTGGTAGCGATGCTAGACTGTCAGTCCATAGGTCGTGGTTTTGATTCCCGTCATAGACCCTGGGTGTTTTCCGCAGACAAACTAATCGCTTCGCGGGTTGTGTTTCTTTACAAAAATAAAATAAAAAATAAAAACAATTATTTATAATTATTCTATATCTGGAGAACTACCATATCGATATCATAAGCTTGAGGTACATGTGTACTGATAATTTTCGTATATCCTCACAACAATGGGGCTGCGAAGCACACACCCAAGAGAAAACAAATAAAGTGAGTCTAAGGAAAAGATAATCAAAATGGCATTTTTGCACCAGTCGTTATTATATTTTTTTTGAGCAATAATAATTTTGAAGACTAAGTTCCCATTATAATATTGCATAAAGCCTTTGAAAAATATTACTAATGTAATCTAATTGAAATAGCATTATTTATTTTTATTTTCAACAATCAAAGGTCCTCAAACTCAGCTTTTTCACCTTAGTTGTATAGTCTTTTTGTGCCTTTGAGAGCGGGCTGCAATGTTCTATACTGATTTCTGGCGTTCAAAATGAGTCTAAAGCTCTGGTGTTTATGGCCAATATTTTTATATAACATTTGAGGGAAAAATGTTGCCAAGCTTACAGGTTGCCTTGAAATGAGATGGTATTGTACCTATCAAGAACTTGGTCCTTATTATAATCTCAGTACTTTTTACGGCCGAAACTTTTGGATAGGAACTTTTTTTTAAAGAGAAGTTACACAATCAGGCAATTAATAAGTGCCTACCAATTAATTAATTAATGTGTTACCTTCTTTGGGAAAGGGATAAAGTATAGAGAACAGGTGGTGAAGTGTAAGAGAGATAGAAAGCTTAATTCATTTACAACCCTGCTATTGCGCGTTTTTTGGTGTCAAGTAGAGCCATCGCGTTGTTTTTAAGCTGTGTAGCCATTTTATTAGTTCTTTTACTTCGGCGTCGGTTCTGCTGCAATACCAACGAAGGAGGGTGCATTAGGATATGTTAGTATTAATCGCTGCCGGTACTGGCAAAGTGATCAGTGCTATGCCTTCATCACTCTAACAGTCCAACGCAATAACACACCATTGCACATGAGAAATATGTATAATGTTGTTAGCTTGCCGGAAAGTAGTCTTGAACTCAAGACCTCAGGGTTTGTAGTCAAACGCGCTAACTACTCAACCAACAGCACCCTCAAACTTGGCCTTATTTTCACATTTATGTTTTTGTGCGGATGTAAACTTTCACAACGCAAATACACGGATAAATATATATTTTTTTGGTGTCTTCTGCCAGAATCAGTCATGAGAACCATGTTATTTTTTATTTTTATTCTTTGATGACAACTTATGGCCGCTATTTCAATTTTTTTTAATATTATTTTGTCTGGAAAATTTTCTACGGCAAAAAGCTAATTTTTGATTAGCAATTATTTGATACTTTTGATACTTCCATACATCCCAACAGCCAGTAATGTCGTTTCTCATATACAGCTGTTACAACCACTTCCTTTCCCACTTTACATTATACAAATCATTTAAGAGTAACAACAGAATCTGTCAATAGTAACATTAATCACTTTCCCTTACACAATAAAAGGTAGAGAAAAATCCGATGCCCATAGAACTGCTAAGACTTGTTGTTGTGTCTTATAAGAAAATGCTTAAAATTATATGGTACATAGAATTTTATTTTATTTTTTTCATTTTCAATACACACAGCATGTTGTATACTTTTGTACATTGTTTGTAGTATTTTGTACCTCATGACAATAACATGTTCAACGCACGTGTAATAACAACCTTTAACTCTTACACGCTTCTTACTTTTCCACTTTAGACACACTCACAGCTGACAAAGTATATGTTTCCCAGGCTAACAGAAAAGCAAACACCCAAGAAAAAGACATTACTGTTCTCATTTTGAACCCAATTTTAACTATTTGTATATTTTTGTAAAATTATTTAAGGTGTTAGCTTTATTTGTTACGTTAACTTTGTATTGGTAATGCATATTTACATACATACATATTATAACTATGTACTTTCATTTACATATATTGGTGTTCTTATATAAATAGACATTTTTACATTTCTTAGACATGGCCAACCAAGTTTGAATGATAATATTATTTAGATATTTCTTTCTAACATCCAAATAGCACAATTTGAATTTTGTAAAGAATTTCAGTTCTCAACTATCTGTGAACTTTGTTGACCTTTTTTCTGTTTAAATTCGTTCATTTGGTTGTTGTTATTTAACATATCATTGGCATTAACATTTGGGTTTCCTTTCATGAAAGCAAATAAGTGCTGAGAATTTCAAAAGAAACTCTAAATACTGTTTTAAGTGTTGTTCTATTAATGAAAACCTGATGACAAATAATGTTTGTTATAAGTACATATAATCTATTATGTGATATTTATTATAAAGTAAAAAATGTGTCTCTGTATACGCCACGCAGAGGTATTTTTGTGGCAAAAAAGCAATTTTTCGACAATTCTTTTTAAAAAATCTAATGATGTAGTTCTATAGAGCACTGTTTTCCTAAGAAAAATCTATAATTTTTTTTCGTAGAAAGCGATATTTTTTGTTAAAGAAAAATTCTAGTGAAGTTACTCAAATATTGCACAATGAAAATTGATGAACATTTTCATGCAAGTCAGTAGGTTGTCCATCATAAAAAACATGCTCAACGAAAAGTTAGTGTAGGATTTGAAAGTACTTTGAATATATTCTCTAAAACAATCGTAGGAGAAAATTATGAACTTCCAATCAAAATTTGGGCATGTTCATTTAACATTCCATTTTTTTCTGTGTGTAGGAGCGGGGAAAATGGTACGTACCTCCTATATAAACTAATATTTAAAACTAAAACATTGAATCAGATGCAACCTTCCCCCGCTCCTACGCCAGCATTTTTTTGTGTAACTATGCACATTGGCCCCAATTGTTTCACACCAAAATTAGAGATCCTCACGGATACAGTTCTTCGGATATGATAGAATTAATAATTGGCTTTCCTGCGAGGTACAATTCCCTTCTGTTTGACTAAGTACACTGGATACAAATTAAATCAAACCCAGTTAGAAGAGTCTCACTAATATACTTTTCCAGATATACGATAACTAGTTATTATTTTGTATGGGAGGTTACCCTGACCCCGCTCCTATTTCATCAGTTTTTTGTTAGAATAGTAACACAACTATAAATTATTGAAATAAAACTGCTTTGATTTCATTCCATCAGTGATTTTTACTAATGATTTGTATGTTCTCTTTTTTCTCGGGCTAAAAATAGTCTTTAAATACAAAGTCTTCTTAAAATGTTGATATACATGCAAACAAAAAACATGGTTGAGGCAACCATAATCGAAGAGCAACATAGTTTGATTGAATATATGGTTAAATATGTATGTATATGGTTAAAAAAATCCTTTTTACATATAATATAATTAGAACAACCATACAAAACAACCATATATATGGTTTCAAAAAACCATATATATGGTTCAAGACAACCATATATATGGCTCAAAACTACAATATATGGTTTGAAATACAATCATATATATGGTTTGAAATAACCAAATATATAGTTCAAGACAACCATATATATGGTTAAAATTTTATTTTTTACCTGGTCACTCTGTGGAATCTGAAATACTCACATAGATACATATATACATACATATTTGCTGACCCATGTTTTATTTACAATCGGCCACATTCTAAGAACCATTTCGTTTTAAAATATTGGAGCTTTTCAGTTAATTTTTATGTTTGAGATGTTTGAGATATTTTATCCGAACTAAGCTACGAATGCAGTAAATTTTCCGATTAAAAGAACACTGTTTTTCGTTTTCATATGGTTTTCACAACATGACCGAATATTAATTGCTAGCATTTATCAGTTTTTGTTATCTGTAATTTACTTTTTTATTTATTATTTCTTTTTCAAACCAAGTGACACACAAAAAAAACCAACAGTTCTCAAGTAAAAGAATGAACTGACAAAAAAGCATTGAAGCAGAGAGCCATGTATCTTTTGTAACCAAAGCTTGATTGAAAGTAAATATTTTTAAAATAGTATGGAAAAGAACCATATTTTATTGTTATACAACCATACTGTTGTTGAATTTTTAAATATAATATATTTAATAATATTGTTAAATTCAACCATATTGTTATTAATATGAGGGCTTATAATGTCATTATTAAATGTAAGCATGAGTTTTTTGTCGTAAACTAATTAAGGTTCACAATTGTTTGAAACAATAATAACTTATTTGCTACAACCATAAGCTATATCGGGAAACATGAAATTGCTGACGCAACCATGCCACAACCATATATTTTCTCTGCTGTGTAAATATTGTTCTTTTTTACATAATTTACTTTGAATCGTTTTGTTTTTCACACCAAGTTTGAGCACTTTTAGTTGTACAGTTTTAGATGTTTTTATTATAGCTTTGTTTGTTTTAAAGTACAAAGATGTATATTATTGTTAGCTTTGAAGAAAACCCTAGACAAGTATAATTAAAAAATTTTTGTTAGAAGGAGCTTAAAGCTCTTTTAATAAATTTTTCGATGAAATCAATAACAATAGAGTTAATACGCTTTTAAGAGAAGAATCGCTTAATTTTAATTGTACAATTTAAAACAAAACCGTGTTCAGTCGAGTTGTATATTATTATCTAAACGAAAGCTACATACAAAATATTCAAATTCCGTATAGATTATAAGATAATGAAAACATGAGGATGAAAAAATTGCATCCTATATGAAATGCAAAGTGAAATGCTTATTTTACTAGGCTATTTAAGCGCCCTTTAGACTATTAGATTTAGTATTAATAATTGTCAAAAACTCAAATCTTATGTTAAAATCCAATAGCTTGAAAAAAATTGTTATGAACTGTCAAATAATACGTAAAGAAATTTGACAGTATTAAGGTTTTCGTCATTTTACGAAATTTTCTAAACAATCACATGTTTCATTTGATCAGGGTTGGCTTTTGCACAAACAAACATAGGAATAAAAAAACAGCTGTGAAATTGTTTGCCGCCATAAATAAAGTAAAAGAGGAACGAAAAATTAGCTTTATTGCAAATTAATTGTGTTTTGTATTGTGCTGTGCTTTATATGTAAAAATAAATAAAAATAATGAAAATTAAAAAACTATGTGTGACGAAGAAAGTGTCAATAATTCTCCACTTGTGAAGGTATGTTATCTTTCTGAATTATTTTACGTTTTATTTGGAATATGATAGTGTAGAAACAACATGTAACTAGCAAATTTTCTTTAAAATTTTTTGACACTCAGACTGATTTTGATTTAATTTTAGTCTTAAAAAATCTAATAAAAATCTCAAAGTTTTTATTACAGTGTGAAAGGGCCTTAAAACACATTTGTGAATACTAACCTTTATAACGGCAAATCAGGTTTTTCTATTTTTATATGTACATTCTTAACTTTTATGTATACATAAACACAATTCTTTAAATCCCTTTTTCAACTGTCTCTGGAAGCTTTTGAATAAATAACTCTACTATAAAACCTATAAATAACAACTCCACTCTCATGATTCATTTCACAAACTAAATAATAAATGTTCAGTTTTGTAAGTATGACTGCAATCAAAATGAAAACACACTCACTGTTCGTATGTATCCTCGTTTTGATTATTTCACAAGAAATAATTTAAATAAATTTATCAAAACATCAAAATCTCAATTATGTGTCCTCAGACCACAGAGTAACACAACTAAAATAATATTTATATAAATACATGCAAGCAACTCCATTGAAATTCCCAGCACACCTTTGTTTTTCCAGCTAAAATATCAGGAATATCATTTACTTTTAGACACATTTTTTTATATAAATTTATAATTTAGTAGGCTGAATGCATTGAGCTAATGTAGGGTATAGCACTTGTTGTCATTGTTTAATATTTATAACCATTCATATTTTTCTTAATATATATTTAACAACTTTATTATACTTACCAAAAGAAGAAAAAAGTCCCCCTCACTTTAATAGAAATAATTTATAAAAAATAATACAAGTGGAATGTTAATGAAAATGTTGCCAGATTGTTTTCTTTGAAACAATTTTTAAATCACTTTTAGGTCGAAGGTTAGTATAAAAGAAGCCAGTGTGATTGAATATATTGTGTATTGATAAATTTTTTCAATAGTTCTTAATATAAATTCACAGTTAAAGTTTCAACGAAATTTTCGATAGATCCCTAAGGAATGTTAACGACGCATGCACCGCTATTGGGTCATTACATAGTGACAGACGTAATATTCGTAATAGCTTCTTAAACTATCACACAAACCGTTCGACTTCTGCAGAAAATGCTACACTGCTTTAATGAATTTATGGAAATTTTTAAAAATCACTAACAACTAGGGTTTGGGATTTCCCAGACTTTTGCACTTCGCGGGAAACGGGAATGAACAAATCACGTTCCCGGGATTCCCGGGAAAAGTAGTTTTCTAAATAAAATAGATTTATTAAGTGAAAATTGGCGAAATGTCGGTTGTTTTATTAATGTAAGCATTATTTTTAAGTAAAAGTTAATATAAAAGCAATTCTAAAACAAATTTTTAAGAATTTTTAAGTGAATTCAAGCAAATAGACTTTATAGTTATAAGGGCTAATTGACGACTATTACCGCAATTAGTTGAAAATTTTATTTTAAGGCCTCCAAATCATTTTATAAAGAACTTGCCGTAATGTTTCTTAATTTTCTTGAAGCTTTTCCGGAAGGATTCTTATCGTTAAGTACAAGCAAATTACAGTACAATATTCAGCTGTGCCGAATTTTATATATCCTGAGCCACAATATGTCTAAATGTCTATGGTTTTTAATGTTATTTCTCTTAAGAGATCTCCTTCAAGGTTTCAATAATAGCGTCGACTTATAACAAATTTAAGTAATGTCAACTCAAACTTTTTACAGCTTATTTGTGCTTAGAATGTCCACTGCACTTTCGAAAAGGTGTTCGCTAATTCTGCTTAAAATCACTCAAAGTTCGTTTAATATCGAATTATTTACTTTAGGAAACGACTAGAGCATATCAATCATTAATACTTATACAAATTATTCCACTTTGTTGGGTTATATTGATTAAACGACACTCAGTACTAAAGTCGAATCAAGCAATAGTTTTTCTCGTAGACGGATTAGAAGAAATTAGGAGAAAAGTGTTGATGCAATATAATATTTTGAAATTTTCTGTGAAAAAGACAAGATATATTCATGAAATAAAATGTATGTTATCTTTATCTACTTATCAATTTTTCAAAAAACTTAAATTCTTTGAAATCGGATTATATTTCTAAAAGTTATGAGACCAACAAAGTTGCTTATTTATGCCCAGTGTAGTCAAACTTGACACCCTGTAGACTACGGTGTCTTTGAATAGGGTGGCCCAGAAATTAATTTTCTTAAAGTTTAGGTCCTCCTCTATGATTTTTACATAAAGCGTTTTGTAATCGGATCGGAAACTTCAAAGATACAGAACTATAACCATTTTTTTGCAATAGAAATTATGACACAACAGAAAGTTTTTTGAAATTTTATCTAAAAGTGTGTGTTGATTAACACCATGCAATTTTTGCATGTAATGCGAAGTTTTTCGGCTATATAAATTTACACAACACGAACATCAAAATAAATAACAACAAGAGCACGATAGAGCGTTGCAACTATCAACGAAACAAATAAACACCGACATACTTTAACAACAAGTTACACTATACTACAGTTTAGAATTTTTTTCAAAAATACGGGGTTCTGTTCCGATACTTGTAGAGGAGACCAAATAAATATATATGTGTGTCGGCGTGTTACAAGATCACAGCGGAGGAGGTTAAGGTTAAAGTTTCTCCCTTTTGGCCGGATCGTGAAGCATATCGATACATAAAACTATGTGTGACTTATATCTGAGGTGTAGGGTATGCTCAGGTACTTTGTAGAAAATGTTAGGGCAAACATTTTTCTGGAGGATATTAACCCTTTAGCTCTTCGTTTTATGGGTATTTTGCACATTGCTTAAAAAATGGGGTAAAAACTCCCCTTCAGCGGCGATATGGCAGGCAAAAATCTTCTACAAAAATGTTCCACGTGGTCTTGTTCATAAAAAAGCTGAACATATCTTATACCTTAAACGTAAGGCTTACAAGGTTTTTTATGCCAACTACAAATTGTTCATAAGTACGAAATCAATCCTCAAACACATTTTAAGTTTTGAATGATTGCTAGCGTCCCAGTTAAGTCTGATGCTTAGGTCTCTATAAAGACCTATAGTAGAATTTTATGGCGAATATTTTTGTAGAACATTTCAGCCTCCTAGATCGCCACTGAAGGGGACTTTTTCGCCCATATTTCAGAAACGTACAAAAGCACCCATAAAGCGAAGAGTTAGAGTGTTAAAATATTACATAAAAATACTGAACATATATTGTACCTTAAACGTAAAACCTACAAGATTTCTTATGCCGAGTACTAATTGTGAAAAGGTATGAAGTTAATCCTTAAAAATAGTTTAATTTTTCAATGATTTCTGGTGCACAAGTTGAGTCTGGAGCTTAGTTGTCCTTAAAGATATATAGTAGAACTGTATGGCAAACAGTTTTGTAGAACATTTTATCCCCATACATCCCATTGTTTATCGGTAATTGTTACGATTTGCTAGAAATGAGTCAAAAATTACCGTTATTTGGGGGAGTTAGAGGGTTAATATGTTTCACAAAAATATTTGCCATAATGCCCTCTACAAGGTTGCTGAACTGACCCTACACCTCAGATGTAAAGAACACATAGTTTCATATACCGATATGCTGCACGATCAGGCCAAATGGGGAAACTTTAACCTCTACCCCTAAAATAAAATTCAGATGTGATCTTGCAAAACGCTGACACACGTATATTTTTTTTTTGTTTCTTCTAACAGAATCGGGTTACAGAAAGAACTCCGTACACTGGTGTAGATGAAACCGCTTATGTCGACCCAAGTGGTATTTAATAAGTGTTCAGAGATAACAACGTATATCTGCTTCTTCGTCTCCAAACCAACAAAAGTTTTTTTTGTAAAAAATTTCGTAATGAATAACCCAAATAGTTTGTAGAGCCACAATTTAGCAAAAACTTCTAAATTCCTTCAAGCCACACAAATAAAATATTTTTTAGTTACCATCTTAATAATATGGCAATTCTCTTTTGAACGCAGCAATTCATTTTTCTTTCAGCTTCAAAATGTCAAAAAATAAATATGAAATATTTTAACAATTGTCACTTTGTTTGATTGTTATCATCAGTTTTGTTTTTATCAACAAAACAAGTGAAAAAATATATTACAAAAATTTTTAACTTAAAACAATTTTTTACCAGAAATCTTCATTAACATGTTGTTCAACATGTACTAATAACGTGCTGGTGCCCTGTTGATTCTTTCAATAAAAAAAAATATTTTTTCGACAAAAAATTCTTTTAAGGTTTCTTGTCTTCTTCTTTGAAGTACAAGGGTTGCGTTTTGTGTGAAATTTACAAAACAGAAAATGTTTTAAGTTGATTGAGATTGAGTGGAAGAAAACTAAAATATTCTCACACATATTAGAACTGTAAGTATTCAGGTATTTTTATTTTGGTAGTACATTAGTTGTTTAGCGAGTCATGAAGTTTCATAACTTCATTACATAGTAGATGGCAGGCAAAAGGGAATGCAAAGTATACACTTCTTGTTGCAAGAATATATCAAAAAAGCTCAGAATTACTTTTTAAAATTAAATTAAGAATATATCAAGCAATCAAACATTTATCTAAAAAAATCAAATCTCTAAATTAAAAAGAACTAATTTTAAGAACGTACTTCAATTATAGTA
The DNA here is from genome assembly GCA_956483635.1 of Panzeria rudis. Classification (NCBI taxonomy): domain Eukaryota; kingdom Metazoa; phylum Arthropoda; class Insecta; order Diptera; family Tachinidae; genus Panzeria; species Panzeria rudis. Next base: position 164,646,367 of record OY101447.1, read on the forward strand.
TATTCGTATGTAATCAAGCCATTACGACTTGGACGATGACAATTGAAAGCTCTAATAGCACACACTTAATCTTTGGTATGCTTACCAACAGCCGCAGATACAGCTTGAGCTTTTGCGGGGGGTGGAGGAGCTTAGAGCTGACACATAATATATTGTAAAATTTTTTAGAAACTGAATAGAAATTGGGTATATTTTAAAGCCTTACTTTATTACCAACTGTAGTGTAACCTCTCATATTTTATTGACCCTCAATTTTCTTTTTCTTTTATCTTTCCAATCATTACAACGGAAATACATGCAGTAGCGAGAAGTAAGGTTTTTTGTGTCTGTAGTTCTTGAATATGCTTGTGGTATTCTATAAATAATTTTGTTACCACATTTACAATGTAACTTATTGTAATACGTTTAACACTTTTATATATTTTTCCCTTATGGTAATTTATTTTAGTTTAGTTGGTATTTTCTTTTAACAGTTTTACTATTCATGAAAGTCATTTTCTGGAACATATGTAAAGTGCTTGTCCTCGACATAATTGACATTGATATATGGCAATCTTGAGATGAATTTCAAATTTTATTTTCTTACTGGTGTAACACATATCCTTATGAAGAGGTTCATATTCGAAGTCTGCTGTTATCACCTATCGCATCTTTTTGGTAGCTCAAAATATTTATTAAAATTCATATCAGCAAAAATTATAATACGTACACCATAAAACTCAAATGCTGACTATGCCATAACTTATTAATGTACATCTTATACGATTTAAATGAGTAAAGGGCATAATCGTTCTTCACGAATATTAATGAGTGAGAACTAGAGAGAGGGATTCAATTGTAGTGCTATCTAGTGATTTTAATATTGATTGATGATTTTTTTATCCCTTTTCACGCTCACATAGTTAGGTCTGATTTCGACAAAATATACACTAATAGAAAGGTATTTATTTACAGAAGCACTATCTATATGTCCTTAAAATCCGGTTGGTATCTTGAAAATATAAGCGAATTAATTTTCTGCTAACACATATACAGTACACACTCACACAGTGGTAAAAATCAACAGGCCTGCAAGTTTCAGGCTTTCCTGAAGGCCTGCCAGACCTAATTTTTAAATACAACAAAAAATTTTCCCTTCTTTTAGATTTTTCGTCCGATCCGCATGCAAAACTGCATTCTTGTTCAAGGGAAGGTGGAAGTAGTATTTTATTATTTTGATTTTTCGTTCGATACACATTCCACATTCCATACTTTAAGCAGGAAAGATGGATGCTCTTTTTTGTGCTTTATGCAAAGATCGGAGCCAATTTATTATTGCGCTTTCGCCGCGCCAAATTTTTGTGCTGTGCATAAAAGGACCAAGCGCAAAAAGAAGCGTTATCTTTTGCGGTACGTTATTTTTGCGCAATGCACAAAAAGAGCCAAGAGAGCATGAAATGCTCATTGGGCATTTACAGTAGTACAAAATTTTAAAAAAGCAATGAACATTATTTCCATGGATGTTATTTCATGTCACCGTAGTTTTTTTTTTAACAATTTCCTTAACACAGCATATCTCGAAAAATCTCGAAACGGATATAGCAACAGTGGGATGACAGTACTGGTTCTGAGCTTCCGACTGAGTGCAGTTCGCTCATCCGGCTTAGGGTCTGGACCGCAAGATGGGTTGGTAGTGCGGTTCATACTATAGGGTTGGATTTAAGGTTTAGGGGTTGGACAGGAAGTTGGGTTGGTAGTGCGGTTCATACTTCCGGTTCCGGTCTGGACCGGAAGTTTGGTCGGTGGTGCAGCTCGTAATCCCGGCTTAGAGGCTGGACTGAAAGTTGGGTCGATAGTGCAGTTCACACTTTCGTTTTTGGTGATGGACCGGAAGCTGGGTCGGTAGTGCGGTTCATATTTCCGGTTCCGGTCTGGAAGTTTGACCCGGCTAGGCACATCATATTTGTATGGGATCAAGAATAAATAAATTAAGTAAAGTGCGACTTTGGCTCGCACACGAAGGGTTCCGTACGAATACACATATGTATATCCCTTTTTGTTTTTGCCCCGTTTGTCATTTTGGCTGTTTTTTCGTTGTGCTTTCTTGTTTAATTTTAGTTTTTATTTTTAAAGTCTTTTTCGTTGTTTTTTTTTTTTGTTTTGGCGCTTTTCATGATTTTTTTTATATATTTTTTTGCCGATTTGTTTAGCTTTGGAGATTTTTTTGGTTATAGCATTTATTTAACGTTTTCACTTTCTGACGATATTTTTAGTTTTAGCGATCTATTTTAGTTGCAGCGATTTTTCCAGTTTTGGCGTTTTTTTCGTTTTTTTGGGATTTTTTGGATTTTTTGTGGTTTTTTAGTTTTAGCGATTTATTTTTTTTTTTTTTTTGTTTTGACACTTTTTTCATTTTGCCGATTTTTTTGGTTTTTGGGGTTTTTTTAGTTTTGGCGCTTTTTTGGTTCTTGCGTTTTTGTGATTTATTTCATTTTTTTGCGATTTTTTCATTTTTTGATAATTTATTTAGTTTTAGCGATTTTTCGTTTTGAAGACTTTTTAAATTTTTGACGTTTTGTTAGTTTTTTGGCGATCTTTTTAATTTTGGTGATATATTGCGTCTTAGCGATTTTTTAATTTTAGCGCTTTTTTCCTTTAAGCGCTTATTTCATTTTTGCGTTTTTTTCGTTTTGAAATATTTTTAATTTTGGATTTGTTTAGTTTTAGCGTGTTTTAAAATTTTGAGATTTTACATCTTATGGTTTCTAAGATACAGCATATTGTCTCAATTACATAGTCAAAATTACAATAACTAAGAGAATACCCTTTAATTTTTATTGTTTTAAATATCGGTGTTAATTGGTGTAGTCTATTCTACAGACTACACCAATTAGCACTTACTTTGAAAATTTAAAGTGTCTATATATAAGTGTCTGTATATTACATTAGTGTTTCAACATGTTGCGTTGCTCTCTTTAGAACACCGTTTCATTTTTAACTGTCATATATTTATTGTTGTAGCGGTCAAAGTTTTACATATTCTGTGAAAATTTCAGGTCCTTATCTCTTACGGTTCCCGAGACAACATTACATTAGTATTTCAACATTTTTCGTTGCTCGCTTTAAAACACCCTTTAATTTTTAACTGTCATATATTTGTTGTTGTAGCGGCAAAAGCTCTACATATCCCTGTGAAAATTTCAGGTCCGTAGCTCTTACGGTTCCCGAGAAAACAGCCTGTGACAGACAGATGGACAGACGGACGGACAGCGTAGCGAAAACAATATGGTTCCTTTACACTTTTGGTGTATTGGAACCTTAAAAAGTAAAGAAGAACGACATAATGCTACAAATCCATATGTCTAAAAATTATGTCACTACGAAAGATGTATTTTGGAGCACTAAATAAACTCAAACTAAGCACTGTTGTTATGAAAATGCATAATGCGCAGAGCTATTGATATATCTCAATAAAAATACCAATATATCAACTGATATTTAAATATAATTTTTCCATACAAAAATGAATGAAAATCGACATATAAATATGAATTAATATTTAAATAGCGTTGCTGAAATAAGCTCTCAGTATCAAATGAAAAGTTTAATAAATAGAAATGCAGTGATTCCAACTTTTGGATACATCTTTCTTTACTCTATTCGAAATTCGTAATATTAAAAAACAACCCACCACTTTATTTAATGAAATAAATCTATTTACGCGCATTCTTTAGTATTCTAAAAAATAATATGGGTTTAAGTGTATGTTACAGCAAATTGTCCATAGACATTTTGACTAAAGCACACTTGAAATATAGACTAATTTTTTTAGAATACGGCCGTTAATAATTGGAAATAAATTTCAAAGTAATAAATAAATTTAATTGCATAATAAATCCTAATCAAAAAGTTTATGTTATCACCGTTAGATAAGTAAACACCCCATATTTTTTGGACACCTGTTGCGTGTTAAAAACTACGAATTTTTGGAAAAAATAAACGACCCAACTCAGCTATCATTCGACTAGACATCCATTGAGATAAAATCAATTATTGATTAAATCTAAAAGCTAATTGATAACACAAACAAAAATTATACAAAACATAATTTAAAAAATTAATTTTAAAAATGTTATCAACATAAAATAAAACAATACAAATAGCCAGCCAATAGAGAAGAAATCACAGTAGGCAGAAAGCTTAAAATATGTAAATTAATGGCTTGTATTGTATTTTTATCAATAAGAAAGTCTAATACAAATTAATTAAAGTGGACATTTAAACAGCCTAGAAAAATATTTAATAAAAAAAAACTTTACAAATTATAAAAGCGTTAAACAGAAGTTTGGATATTGTTTGGTTTTGAATAATGTTTTGTTTTTGTATTTCTATTTTAAGGGCTATTCAATTTTAAACTAAATTATGTATTACTAATTATTTATATGTTTTTAGTTAATAAAATGTAATATAAAACCACCATAAAACTCTTAACTTTTTCTGAACGATATTTAAATAAAGTTTGTTGCTTAAGTCTTTTGTTTTGTTTGTTTATTTTTTGGACCATTAAGAAAATGTATAAGAAACAGCAAAGAAAACCAATATTAACAAAAAATTACATATTTATGACTGTGACATAATAAATTATAAAAGCTGTAAAAAAAATAAAGAAAAAATCACTTGTTTATCATGTTTATTTTTCAATTTTGCTGTGTTGTTTTTTTGCACACAAAATGTTTGATAAAGAAGTTCCGTATACATGATTCTCGTTGCTAACTTTAGAATAAAGAAAACGGTTTAAACACCTACGACCGTTTTTCTGTGCATGATAGACTTTGTTCTTTTAGGCATTCTTGTTCTTGCGTTAACAATGTAAACGTTATGTGTGCTGTGATAGTGTGCCTTGAAAGAATAATGAATTATAAATATATGAAACAGGTTACATTTGAAAATTGTAATTTTGCACGTGAACATTCACAGCAGCGGTGAAAAGAGAATATTGTAAATATACGTCTACATACAATAGGGGAAATTATTATAAAGGCAGACAAATAATTTAAAACTATCAAATATTACCAAGTTAATGGTCCTGCAGTAGCCTTTCTGCCTTGCTTAAATCGTTATCCTACTGTTAATGAGAATAAAATAATTATATTATTGTGCCCAACTACAGATATTACTACTTGATATTCATTTGGTGTAGTTGTGAGAGTGTATGTATGTATGGTGTATTAAAGCGGTCGTACAAAATAAAATTTGGATTTCCTCAAGTCTCATGAAAACTGCTTTAGCATGATTTAATATATTATAAATAAATGTACATAATGTTCCTTTTTGGTGTAAAAATTAAAATACTTTTTTACTCTC